>JAQSUU010000120.1:4200000-4547500 GCA_038087645.1 Saccharum hybrid cultivar R570 | reverse complement strand
TGCGGAGGAGGGGCAGTGTGTCGCCTTGGGGGGGTTTGGAGAGAGGGAGGGGTAAGGCTAAGTAAGAGCCATTTTTCAGAACTCTCCGATGGTAATCTCAACTATCTAAGACTTACCATCCGGTTGCAGTAAATGAACAGTGTTTTCCTTTCACAATAAGTCAACACAAGCATCAGCATAAGCCAAATTTCAACGAAACGAACAGGGAAGATCAATCTTTTGTATACCATTGTGTTGTCATTCGATTAAAAATGATTCAAGCATGAATAAACTAACTTGCTGACATATGTACACAAGGATGTTGCTGTTAGCCCATAATTTTCAGAACTTAATCAACATTCTGGCAACAACATATTCCCATAGTCCATACCTCATCTAAATAAAACAGATGCATAATTAGAAGCTAACTGAAAGCCAAAGGGAACAACTGTACACGCCATGGAAGAAGACTTCATCTAAGTACATCAGACACTCTGTTTTTTTTTTTGAAACAATATCAGACACTTTGTTTCAGTGTTTTTGTATACTGATTGTTAGTAACTTCTGAAATTTCAGCCTTCAAATATGAAACCCATGATGTAGGTTTGTCAAGATTGATAAATCTGCAGGAATGCATCCTGTCACCTGGACAGAATCTGCAAAATTGAGGAGATTCTTTCCTGTGAACACAATCACAACCAGCAAATTGAAAAACTGAACATGGTTCCTTGAATCCGACAGCCATGAAGCAGCAGTTCCTCTTCTCCACGACGCAAGGCAGGATGGACGACAGTGGTGCCATCATGCAGCCGGGGTGGACGCAAGAAGCTAGGCAGGCGATCTGTAGACGCCCAGCAACGGTCACGCACGGATGCGCTGGGGCCTGACGAGGGCCGCGGCGTCGCTAGGCTCTGCGGCGGCCTACGACGGGAGCGGAAACCGGCGCCGTCATTGAAGGATGGAAGGCAACGACACCGGCGCGGGCGAAGGCGCAGGCACCGCGCGCCAAAACTGGAACCGCGTGGCGCGTGCGCGCACAATGGATCCGCGCTCTTGGGATGGGGATGCCAGTGATGCGTACAACGCTGCTGGAGACTGCGTCTCGGCCTCGGGCCATGGGACTTCCCCGTCGCCTCGCGACATGACGGCGAGCCCGTCTCCTAGCGTCGGCGGGTGTTTTGCGCAAAATTTACATGGTGGAGACGGCTTTAAGAGACCCGTTGTACATGACCTGAGCGGTAGAAAAGGCTGCTAGAGGAAAAAAAAACAAAAGGTAATGATGTGCTACGTGGACGATTTGGAAGACTCGGAATGACGTGGTCTTCAACAAGAAGCTCCTATCCTCACTGCAAGAGTGCAAGTGATCATCTTCAAAACTTTGTTGCTGGTCAAGACGGCGCCCTTTATTGAAGCCAAAATTGAAGCCGGTGGCAGACGAAATGATCTCTCTTCTCTTGGCAAATGCTTATTTAAAAGTGCTTGTGGCAATATTATGTGATTAGTGTAGGTACTTTACCAAGTGTTTAGGCTAGTTAGACCATCGCCTATGGGCTTGCTTTGGGTTTAGGCCTATTGTTAGCGTGGTATGCATACCTCTTGTTATTAGGTGCCTGAGCGCACCGTGTTGTACACTAGAGGGGCTTATAGTCTTGCGAGACCACACCAACTATGTTTGTGGTGTGGCCGCCACCGTGTACGGAGGAAACGAGGCCTGGGGGGATTTTCATGCTGAGATTTATTTTCACCCCTCTTATCTACCCAAGTACTTAGATTGGATGCATTGTACTTGATGGGATAGGATTATAATGATACTTTTGTGTCTTGCTATAATAAACTTAGAATTAACCAGTATGGTGACCTAGGCGATGAAGACAACAGCACGTAACACCGCTTGAGTTGGATAGAAGACGAGCCATCATGTAGATCAGGAGCAGTTGACGATGGAGGCAACGATGCACAAAACCACGAGTCGTCACGTAGATCGCGAATAGTCACATGAAGATGCTTACCAAAAAACTTTATATTATTCGCCCTTTCCCGATGCATGCAGGTGTGACACCTTCGGCCTAGCTAGGTGAGGCGAGGCAATAGGCACGTGGCATTACCTTCTCTCTTCCTACGTTAGACTTAGTAAAGTAGAGAGGGCTTCTATATTTAATCATGTCATTTTCCATTTCAACTAGTAAGGTGAAGTTAAAGTTCCACCGCTCTGATGTATGCATGCATCTTTGAGATTTGTTTAAAATATATGGAAATTCTCAATTGGGCCATGCCCACTTGTATTCTAACATTATTTTTTATTGTTACAGATCACATTCAGCAGATTATACTCAAGGCCAGTGGAGAGCTGAAGAGGAGAGGGCATCTGTAGGTCGCTCGTGCTCTGGTTATTGGCAGCCAGGACAGTCTCTTCTGCATGCGTCCCGTGTCGCATAGCACGGAATACCTGGCTTCAACTCAGCAGTAGCAACAATGTCCTGTGCAAGGTATTCTCTTTGAGCATATGCACGTCGGAAGAGGTGTGTTCTTGCTATCCATCGGATCGACTTTTTGTGCTGCGCGATAATATGTTTGTTCAGATAAAGAGAGCATGTCAAAGAACTCTAGATGCTTTTGCACAATCCGTAGCTTCTAATATACTGTATTATACTAATTCACTGAAGTGCACTTACACTGCGAAAGGGCCACAAAACATCCAAAGACAAGCATGGAGAGGATGATGACCCGCCTTCCCTCCATCACGGTCGAGCTTCGACTCGAAGTGTATGGAGCTGTTGCCTTCGGATCGAGTTCGTATATATCTATGTTTTTTACAATCGATCGTGGTGAAAGGATCAAATATATAAGATATGGAAGATGCCTTACTTTAGTCATAAGTAATTATGTCCAGGCCGGGGAGTAGTAATAATATAATCAAAGATTTCATAAAGAATTTGCCATAAATCAACACGAGAAATCAATGTTGGCGTCGAACGAATTTGCCTCTACCCTCTCAACGATGAGAATGCACTCTGGCCACGTACTATTGGGTTCTGCTGGGGTACGAAAGATGTCTCAACAACCTTCTATGTGTATACTAAAATTATGAGCATTTTTACAGTGCTCCCCGTTCTTACCCTGTCTGGCGGTAAGAAATTAAAGCTTTCCAGGTCTGGCCATCCATATATATATATATATATATATATATATATATATATATATATATATATATATATATATATATATATATATATATATATATATATATATATATATATATATATATATATATATATATATATATGCTATCTTTGACTATATATATGCCTGTATGCTTGATAAAGCATTATGTTTATCTTCCAAAATGCTGCAGGTCTAATATGTTCTAATTATAAATTTCTTTAGCGGATCAAACTGTTTATATTCATAAAAACTTTGAAATTATAATAAATAAAGTATCATTTTTCTGTATAAGATGATTGCAATCTATATTTGCTAAAAAAAACTTTTCATGACTGCTTGGGGCTACTATGCACAAAAGACAGATCTTATACTGAATGGCTGGTTGTTAAAACCATGAACTATTTGTCCGTGGAACTTGTATAGAATTATTTCTAACTATCGGCAAAAGAAGAGCCATGCAAATATATATATGTGCACGTATGCTGCTACTACAGTATACTGTTGGACAATTAGGAAAATTCATGATTAATTGTAGCTCCTCCGACGACCTCTCCCAGCACACGCCTCAAGCACTTCACCGAGCGAATCACAAAGCTGAGGCAGCCGCCACTCCTGGAGTTGCCCGATGTCACGGTCCACGACGGCCGTACACCGCCCGTGCTCCCCAAGAGGAGCAGGCGGATAGCGACGCAGAACATATCACGTATCCCAGCATCCAAATAAAGTGAGCACCTGTCTTGAAGCGTCTGGGACTAACTAGCGGGATGTCATCTCCTTGGATGCCGGCCCTGAAGGCGTACGATGAAATCTACGGCAGGGACCCGGGTAATATGCAGGCGCTACGCGAGTTATTCCCACCGGACGGCGATGTGGGTCCGCGCAAGCAGCACTGTCGCTCGGCAGCCCGGACATAGCATCCTAGCTGGGGCCGCAATTCGGTTGATCAATATCCAATGTAACAGCATAACTTTCAGTACACTAGGTAAGGTCCGAGCGTCCATATACATCTCTTCTGACCATCTGTTAAGGCGTGTTGTATTAAACTTTTCCTCTATCTTAATACAAAGATGCGTAAATCTTTTGCGTGATCAAGAAAAAAATGATTAATTGCAGAACATAAATCATGGCAAACATGAGTATTAGCATGTAAATCTTGTTGATAAACTAGTACAATTAAACAGCACAGATAACTGTTTCAAAAAAAACAGCACAGCTAACAGTATTAACTCAGAAACAGCAATATGATTAAGTAGTAGATTGGATCAGCACACATATTTTTCGTTTGCTGATGATGACGCCATGGCTGGTAGTGGAGAAACAACGATGTTGTTTACGACTTTGGCGACGACGTGTCAAAGCAGCCGTCAACAGAAAGGATGGTACACTGCATTGCCTGATTCTGATTTTGATGGAAGATGAGCCACCGTGTAGATTGTTGTGAGCAGTCACACAAAGGCACTTTCTAAAAACCATATTTGTCCTATTCCAATGCAGAATCACAAATGCAAACGGTTCTAATGACCTGCTCTTCCGATTGTGAGTTCACAAAGACGCGGCGCGACGTTATCGCATGATGTCGGTGTGATGGCATCTGCGGGGTAGTGACCGGACGTGAACGGGCAGGACGAGAGGGCGGTGGTGTGCCGCCGGGCGGAGCGAGCGGCGGGGGCAAGAGCTTTGGCGTGCAGAGGCCGGCGGGATGATGCGGACGCTGGACGACGGGCGAGAGGGAACAGAGGAGCAATGCCAGGGGAGCGATGGAGCGGGGGGTTTCAATTCGCTCGCCCGGGGATGATTGCGCTGGGTAATTTTTAGTTGAAGAGATAGAGAAGAGATCAGTATCTTTTTCGCCTCATAAGATTCCCTGCATTTCTCAGTTTTCCCCTTTCTTTTGTACAAAAGAGGAAAGGATAGTCTTTTTTGAGGCACACAATCAATTGCAGCATCGATTGTGCTAGCTAAGCGTGCTAGGGCCGGCTACATGTATGAAGTCTGATAGAGAGACCGCATGCATGATGGCTTTCTAAGGGCAGTCCTAATGAATAGTTTCTAGGAGTAGTTTCCAAGAGCTAAAGAGAGTAATTAATGTTCAGTAGAAACTATCCTTACCAATCTATGGTTTCTATAGCTGTGCTCATACAGAGGATACCTTAAATGCATCGTAGAAAAGAAATAGATCAATTGTGGCAAGCAACTGTACAACATCCTATGCACAGTCGGCAATGTATAACAGTATCTGAACACTAGCAATGGCTGATATCCAATTCACTGAACAGGAGCGCATGTGTTCCAATTTTAAAAAAGAAAAAACAGTTCATGATAACAGGAAAAGGAGAAAGCAACATGCAAGTGGATGATTGGACAGGGCTAAGATTCCTTGCTCGGGATTTTTGAGCGCACCAGCAGATTGCGAGACAGCACGCGCGGCAGCAGCGAGCGCTGGAGAGCGCCAGAGCAGCACGCGGGAGCAGCAGCAAGGCAGCACGGCAGCAGCGAGCGCTGGAGAGCGCCAGAGCAGTGCGCAGGAGTAGCAAGGCAGCGCGACAGCAACGAGCACCACCGGAGCAGCGGCAGCGCGCGGGAGCAGCGAGCGCCGGAGCAGCGGCAGCGCGCGGGAGCAGCGAACGCTCACGACAACAGCGAGGCAGCGCGGCAGCAGGGAGCGGGTGCAGGAGCGGCGGTGACTCACAGGATCCAGAAGAAAGAAGATAGAAACGAGTAGAGTCCTCCCAATGCTATTTTCCCGGTTTCTTCGCGTCTTGGGTCGAGCGACGACGCCGAGTCTTGCAGAAGAAATCGTTTCTTAGTTTTTCAATCTCTCTCCGCATTAACTCTAGTGCCACATCAGCAATTTGCCTAGTTGTCACTGTAATTAAGATGGATAGAAACTACCATTAATATCTCATTGGGACTGCCCTAAGTACTGTACAAGTCAAAAACACTGGCAATCCGTTTGTCAGGCTCCGGCGTCCTCCTGTTGGCACGCCATCGACCTCGACATCTACATCGACATCGACAAAGGAAGTATACTAACAAACACTGCTGGGCCTTTTTCGTCCAGATCGACCTCCAACCGATGACTCTACTTAATAGAATTCGAAAGGATACTTGCGTGCTCAGCAACAGCAGCTGCTACGTACGAACGAACGCACATACATGCATCGAGGTAACGGGTACGTACTATATCCCAAGTTTTAGTCAGTTTTGTTTCTTTTTCCCCTTTTTATCCAGGCCGCTGGGCATCCCATCCACGGTTTCTTTTCTGCGTTCACGCATGCAGCTTCAGCTCGACCCCTTGAGGTTATGTCTCTGATCGCTATTGTCTCTGATCAGGGTTTCAGTTCAGTTTCAGCCTAGCTAGCTAGTGATGACAAGTTTCAAAACCTTACACTGCTCAATGCCTGCCTTCGTTTTCTTTTGAGTTTTTAGTGACAGGGGTGCTGCCGGACTGCCGGCCATTGGTTCTGGTCGATGATACAGATGCATGGATCTTCTTTTGGACTCCACGTATGCAATGCAAGGACTGGATATAAAGATCGATCATGTGCGCATCCGAACTGAACAAATATCGTCAGTAGTCGAGTTTGGTGGCATCTGCATTGCTCAAAACAACGATCTTTACACTAAGCCAGCAGAACTTTCATGATTAAATATTTAAAACCATCATATACATCACAGTTCTGCACATTCATACGATCTGCACATGATTAAATCCAGCATATGTGTTCTCTAATTTGCGTCCAAGCAAATGCAATTTTATAGTCTGTTTGGCTTTGTTGAAATAATACGAATTTTGACAAAAAAGATCATACTGTTTTTTACATGTTACATTCAGGGCAATCTTTTGGACTTGTTTTAGTAACATGCTCCAAAAGGAGAGCAACATATCACTTTTGAAGTCAGGTGCGTATTGCCCATTTCGGTTGCGTTCTTTGTATAGCGCAGTGTGCTATGTAATATCGCCTTAGTGCTCCTCTCGGATCCCTGCTGTTGGTAACCCTCATTACCAGCAATAGGTTTGTAACTTGTTAACTCTATTTCCTCTCAATAAAAAAACATGTTATGGTATGGTCGCAAAAGAAATACCACATTTGAAGTGCATGGGCCTATAGCATGCTAGAGACTATGGCTAGAGGATCTTTATGGGTAGTCGTCGTCTAAGAGAATTAGTTCTTAAATAGTTGTTTCCTCGCTTGGTTTGTTTTTTAAGAGCTTTTTATAAAAATAGCCCACTACTACATAATATGTTTTGCAACAAGATGCATTTTTATCACAGGTTCGTTGAAATTTAGCGGTGATATCAACGTCGGTTCGTATTATAAACCGAAGGTGATAACCGAAAAGGTTTCCTACCGGTTTGTATGTCAGACAACAAAACCATCAAACACCCAAATCGTAACCCCCTACCTGTTCTCACATAGCCACCACCCCCTCCCCCGGCTCCAGCTCTCTCTCTCTCTGCCCCATGCCACCCCCACCTCTCACGCACCCCCTCTGTCCCTCATCTACCCCCTCACTCGATGCCAGCGAGGGCGATCTCTTCCTTCCTCCCTTCCTCTCCCTCCGACTAGTATGGTGTGGCGGCGGGGAAGATGTCCATGGCTGCAGCAGCACGACTACCCTGGCCTGGATTTGCGTTGCAGTGGACAAGGGTGTGGCATCTCCAACATGGATCGGCATGGCTGAGCAGCGGCATTGCGGCCCTACCCCCATTCCGGCAGGCCCAGCCGGTCTACGTAAGGGTGCCGAGGTGGGTGCAAGACAGAGTTTTTTTTTCATTTCCATTGCTAGTTTAAAATCAGCTGTGATAAACTTCCTCATTACCACCGAGTTGCACCAATGAAGGTGTAAATCGGCAGTGATGAGCATGGAGCATGCGGTGATGAAGATGATGTAGCAGTGGCCGGAGGCTAAGTTCCTTTTCTAAAAAATCATATATGCTGCTAAGACCAAATTTTTTTAGATAATAAAAAGAAGTATCCTGCTTCATCCCCATTAAAGAGGAACCATACCTTATTACAACCACACTTTACGACAAAGGAATTTATATGGGCTCGGCCCAATAACTAATTGTGAAATTTCTAATAAATCTCAAAAGCTCATTCATATGAGCAAGAGGGGATGTGGAAACTCTTTAGTACCACCTTGCTTGTTGAAGTAGAGGTAGTCATACTGAAATATGTAAGTCATCTCCACTTCCTCAAGTCTAGTGTGAGGAGGAGTAAGAGAAGCCCACACGCGCGCTAGCTCGCCTCGCCTAGCAGGGGCGGGGCGCGGGTGCGCGGCACCTGCGTGAATGGTCTGCCGAAATCCGGCTCCTCGCCTTGCTGGAGCGCGGTCTCCTTTTGCTGTTTTCGTTTTTGGTTTCTTGGCCTTCAAGTTGCATGAGTCCTAATTGATTATAAATTAAGAGTCCTAAATCAATTTAGATCGTGATCGCGACACGACATTGGTTGGACAGGACTATATAAGCAACATGTCGGTCACGCCAAAACGTATTCAGTTGAGCTAGAGTTTTTGCCTCTACTCGCTATTGCGCCGCCGCTGTAGCTACTCCAGTCCGATCGCTTGCGTACACCAGCGACCGGGTGAGCAGGTCTCTGGAACCCTCGTCTTTGCGATCCTGCACCGGGAGAAGGCGAATAAGATTTTTGGGAAGCGTTCTTCGCGCGACTGCTCCCAAAGCTTCCACAACGGCTCATCTTTCAAAGGGTGCATCGGCGTCATCGAGCTAGAGCTCGCGGGATCGTCATCAAGAATACTCCTCCGCCTCTCATCGACGACTTCGATGATGACTTCAACATCGACGACATCGACATCAGCGATCTCGCTCCATCACCACCGCCAGCCACATCTTCAACACCATCTACTACTACTACAACCGAAATGTATAATTCTCTTGATCTAATCTTGACGTTCATACAATCTAATCTATCTTTGCGAGATGAATAGTGTGTTGACAAAAGGTGGAAAGAGATATTTCATGACTTTAATTGATGATGCAACTAGATTTTGCTATGTTTACTTGCTTAAAACTAAAGATGAAATGCTAGACTACTTTAAAATCTATAAGGCTAAAGTTGAAAATCAACTAGAGAAAAAAATTAAACATCTAAGGTCAGATCGTAGTGGTGAATATTTTCCTATATTATTTGATGAGTTCTGTGCGGAACATGGTATTATTCATGAGAGGACAGCTCTCTATTCGCCCGAATCAAACGGGATTGCCGAGAGGAAAAACCGCACGCTGACTGACTTGGTGAACGCCATGTTAGACACTGCTGGTCTATCTAAGGCATGGTGGGGGGAAGCTCTATTGACTGCGAGTCATGTCCTGAATAGAATTCCAAACAGAAATAAAGAGACAACTCCATATGAGAATTGGATTGGAAGGAAACCATCACTTTCATACTTGCGCACGTGGAGATGTTTAGCGAAAGTCAATGTCTCAATTTCTAAGAAGCGTAAGCTTGGACCGAAGACTGTGGATTGTGTCTTTCTAGGATATGCTCACCATAGCATTGCCTATAGATTTTTAGTAGTAAAATCTGAAGTTCCTGATATGCATGTGGATACAATTTTTGAATCTCGTGATGCTATATTTTTTGAAAATATATTCCCTATGAAAGATATGTGTAGCAATGCTAGATTTTTCTCTAAGATAGCTCCTGATTTTACTGTACTTATTGAGTCTTCTATTGAGTCATTTGAGCAACCACCTGAAGAAGTCCTTGAGGAGAATGACAATGAAGTTCCTGCGAGGAACAAGAGACGAAGGATTGCAAAATCCTTTGGTGATGATTTCATTGTGTATCTTGTGGATGATACTCCTACCTCTATTATAGAGGCATACGCATCTCGAGATGCAGTTGATTGGAAAAAAGCTGTTCATAGTGAGATTGACTCGATTCTTTTTAATGGAACTTAGGAGTTATCTAAGCTACCTTTTGGTTGTAAACCAATTAGATATAAGTGGGTGTTCAAGAAGAAGCTTAGACCTGATGGTACTATTGACAAGTATAAGGCTCGGCTTGTGGCTAAGGGTTATACCCAGAAGGAAGGCGAGGATTTCTTTGATACTTATTCACCTGTTGCTAGAATGACCACTATTCGAGTGCTACTTTCTCTGGCTGCCTCGTATGGTCTTCTCGTTCATCAAATGGACGTGAAGACAGCTTTCCTTAATGGAGAGTTGGATGAGGAGATTTATATGGATCAGCCAGATAGATTTGTAGTAAAAGGTGAAAAGCAGAAGGTGTGTAAATTACTGAAGTCTTTGTATGGCTTGAAACAAGCATCTAAACAACATGAGAAGTTTGACACTATTTTAACTGGTGCGGGCTTTGCTGTTAATGAAGCTGATAGGTGTGTGTATTATCGACATGGTGGGGGCCAATCTGTTATATTATATTTATATGTTGATGATATTCTAATCTTTGGAACAAACATTGATATTATTAATGAGGTCAAGTCTTTTTTGTCAAAGAGTTTTGACATGAAAGATCTAGGAGAAGCTGATGTAATTCTAAACATTAAGCTGATTAAGGAAGATAGTAGGATTACCTTGTCACAATCTCACTATGTTGAGAAGGTCTTGAGCCATTTTGGCTTTATGGATAGCAAGCCTACTCCAACACCTTATGATCCTAGTGTGACATTGAGAAAGAATAAGAAGATTGCTAGAGATCAATTGAGATATTCTCAGATAATTTGTTCACTCATGTATCTAGCTAGCGCAACCAGACCAGATATCTCTTTTGCCGTGTGCAAGTTGAGTAGGTACATGTCCAATCCGGGTGATAATCATTGGCATGCACTTGAGAGGGTCTTGCGTTATCTCAAAGGTACAATAAGTTTTGGGATTCACTATTCTAGGCATCCAGCTGTGTTAGAGGGATATAGTGATGCGAACTGGATTTCTGATATTGATCAAATCTATGCCACTAGTGGGTATGTGTTTACTCTTGGAGGTGGCGTAGTGTCTTGGAGGTCTAGTAAACAGACTATTTTGACTAAATCTACTATGGAAGCAGAACTTACTGCTTTGGATACAGCTTCTGCAGAGGCAGAGTGGCTGCATGAGCTCTTGTCAGACTTGCCAGTGGTTGAAAAACCAATACCGGCTATCCTTATGAACTGTGATAACTAAACAGTGATCACTAAAGTAAATAGTGCTAAGGATAATGCGAAGTCAACAAGACACGTTAAAAGACGTTTGAAGTCTGTCAGGAAGTTGAGAAACTCTGGAGTAATCACTGTGGCTTATGTGCAAACAGACAAGAACCTAGCAGATCCCTTTACCAAAGGGCTATCATGAAATGTGATAGAAATAGCATCAAGGGAGATGGGTTTGAGACCCATATGAGTTTACAGTAGTAGTAACCCAACCTTTTTGATCGGAGATCCCGTGACTTAGGATCTGGAAAGAACAAACTATTGGTAAACTGAGGAGAGTATAATTATAACCCTCTCTATGTGAAGATGCAATACTTTCAAAGCGTTAAGGCACTGTATGGTAGGTTGGCTAATGTCTTAACATGTTCTATTGGCTTTAACAAGCGAAGATGCTGTCCTACAGAGCATTCTTGAAAGAACATACCTATATGAGTTCGACTGTATAACGTCGCAGTCTATGAGACTTGGGTGGTCTCTAGTAAGCTCATGAAGAGACCAGGGAGTACGACGTATATGCTCCACCTACGGAGTAAGGCTATTGGTAGCCAGGTACTAGTTTGACTTTGAGCAAAGCTTATTCGCACAAAACTTGCAATTCAAAGCATAGTCCATTGTTCAAGTTGTGGATGAGTGTAGCTTAAGGTTCTAGGTGAAAGTTCAACTTCACAGTCTCTGCCGAAACACTGGTATATCAAACAGTAGTGAGAACATGCAAATCTCTAAATGGGTATTTGAGATCTAGTGGGGGATTGTTGAAATTTATATGGGCTTGGCCCAATAACCAATTGTGAAATTCCTAATAAATCTCAAAAGCTCATTCATGTGAGCAAGAGGGGATGTGGGAACTCTTTAGTACCACCTTGCTTGTTGAAGTGGAGGTAGTCATACTTAAATATGTAAGTCCTCTCCACTTCCTCAAGTCTAGTGTGAGGAGGAGTAAGAGAAGCCCACACGCGCGCGCTCGCTCGCCTCGCTGGGCCGAGCCGGGTGAAGGGCACGGGTGCGCGGCACCTACATGAATGGACCACCGAAATCCGGCTCCTCGCCTTGTGGGAGCGCGATCTCCTTTTGCTGTTTTCGTTTTTGGTTTCTTGGCCTTCAAGTTGCATGAGTCCTAATCGATTATAAATTAAGAGTCCTAAATCAATTTAGATCGTGATCGCGACACGAGATTGGTTGGACAGGACTATATAAGCAACCTGCCGGCCACGCCAAAACGTATCTAGTTGAGCTAGGGTTTTTGCCTCTACTCGCTATTGCGCCGCCGCTGTAGCTACTCCAGTCCGATCGCTTGCGTGCACCAGCGACCGGGTGAGCAGGTCTCCGGAACCCTCGTCTTTGCGATCCTGCACCGGGAGAAGGCGAATAAGGTTTTTGGGAAGCGTTCTTCGCGCGACTGCTCCCAAAGCTTCCACAACGACTCGTCTTCCAAAGGGTGCATCGGCGCGTCGGCTTCGTCGTGCTAGAGCTCGCGGGATCGTCATCAAGAATACTCCTCCGCCTCTCATCGACGACTTCGACGACGACTTCAACATCGACGACATCGACATCAACGATCTCGCTCCATCACCACCGCCAGCCACATCTTCAACACCATCTACTACTACTACAACCGAAAGGTATAATTCTCTTGATCTAATCTTGACGTTCGTACAATCTAATCTATCTGCTGGACTATCAATGTTTGTCATGTTGATGCTGTGGAATATGCTGATCTGCTATACTAGTATGTCATACATGTTTAATCTAGTTCATATATTTATCATGATTTATGTTCTAGATTTAATCATGCTTTTAATCTGGAAATTGCCTAATTCTTTAACACAAACAAAAAAATTATGACAAAATAAATTGAAGACCCAATTCTAAATATAGAAGGCCATCCGAATGATGTAAAGCGAGGCTCAATGCAGGAATAATCTCCAAATTACAGCAAACCCCCAACATGAGGTGTTGATCTCCATATTGTTCCATTAATGGCTCCAAAACCAAAGTTGTATTTCTCCCTCTTCAAAAGAGATCTGGATCAGCATTAGTGAAAAACCACCCAGCATACCTTCAGTAAGACACAATCATGGCATCCTTTGAATTGTATAACTTCCTCTCACATGCATGAATAATACACCTATCTGCTTACCGGTGGTCATGTACATGCACGATTCTTCTGTAAAGTAACTTGCTGGCTTGCTAATGGACATAGCATAGCCTGCCGATGCAGCAATAGTACGCCGCCATAGTGGGTAGGTAGGCAACAATTAGAATGTTCTGTGGGGCTAAGCAAAGGAAGACCGCGCGGTCCCTTGGCGAACAAAATGGCATCTTCTTGACGTTAGACGTACTATGGTTTTGGGGTGATTTATGCCCCCGTGAAGCCAAAATTTATGACTTCTTCTGGCTTCTACTCCTCCTAGCTAGTTTCTTTTCTCAGTTTATAAAATAATGGTTTTTTTCCTATAGTAGCGAACAGTGTGTTTTTAGTACTTTGCTAAGAGGAGACGAAACTGGAATGAACCTTATTTACCAAACGAGACCGATGTATAGCTACACCTGGAAAGACAGGGCAGCCATATCCAGATACAGGATACTATAAGTGGATGCAAGTCTTCATTAGATCGAGGACTAGAAGGGCGGAAACGCTCTAGCCCAAGCGTCCGACCCTCCAAAAAATATCGTACAGACTCTCTAGGCTCATGTCCACTCATTCCCTAATTAATTCCTATCCCCTCATTTCTCAGTCTCCCGTCTCCTGCTCTCTCTTCTTCAAACCCTCACTCCTCTCATCCTCACCAGGCGAACTGCACAATGAGTTCAGCCATCCCATCCTCCTCTCACACTCACTAGGCATGAGTCGCTGTTGTTCCTATCGCCTGATGGGATCGCTTCGACTACAGGTGGTGGCGGCGGCAGCAGCTATCTAAATGTTGTGCCTACTACTGTGGTTCTGCCCGCCCGCACCAATCGCACGTCATTGCCGCTGGATGCGTCCGCTATGCCACCCTCGGTGAGGCAGACGAACGATTCAGATGTGTTCTCGGACATCGTGCTAGGCTACATCAACCGCATGCTCATGGCCGAGGACATCGACGATAGGTTCGAGCACTACCTGGAGCACCCCCACGATGTTTGCCCCGCTGCTGACAACCTCTCTCTCTCTCTCTCTCTCATCTGGACGGGCTCTACACCCGAGCACCGCTTGTTGGCTACCCCAGTCCGAGGTTCCCCACCAGGTAGGCCATGGCCGCCGGCGATGCCGTGTTTGGTGTTTTAGACGTATGTTTTAAAGTGTTTTATATGAATGTTGTGTATGTTGCAATAGCTATATACGCATATTGCAAGTATATGTTTCATTTTGCAAGTATATGTTTCAAGTGTTTTAGGTGTTTTTGACGTATGTTTTAACGGTTTCATCTGGATATTGTGCAGAAGTATCTTTTGATGTTGCAAGCATATGTTTGAAGTGTTTTGGGGGTTTCGTACATATGTTGCAAGTGTTTTATCTAGATATTGCAAAAGTAGATCTAGATGTTGCATATATTTGCAATGGCTATCAAATGTTTTTCAGGTGCTTTTACAAGTGTTTCAAACATATATTGCAAGTGTTTCAGCTGTTTCAGACACATGTTGCAAATGTTTCAGTTAGACCTTGTAAAAGTAAATCTGGTGTTACACATGTTGCAATTGGACTCACCTGCTGCAGTTGCTAGGGTGCAGATGTCCATTCGCGGGAGGGGGGAGCGGAGGGGACACGAGCGTTCCCCGTGTGAGGTCAGGTGGCACGGGCCCCACGTGGGCACACGAAACAGAGATGCAGGCGCGGGCGTCCGTCCCGCCGTCCTGACGCTAGCACTGCCGCTAGAAGGTCCCTAAAGGAGAAGCATAAATGCCTTTTCATGTGAGACAGCTCGGGAATGAGAAGGCAATGTACTGTAATTATTAATAAATTAATAAAAGCATATTATCATCTCATGGAGACCGATGAAAAAAGCTTCACTCCACGATCACAGGGCTTCATTTATGAGCACCAGATCATATATGGTGCTTCTGTGTCTACAGTCCCCTCTAACGATCACTTCAAAATATACCTCAACTATATCTCATGAGATGACACGTACGACCGCTAAGGTGTCTAGCGGGTCATATGATGCACATCAGTAAGCATCATGTCCAAGTTGAACCGACCATTGCACAGTAAACCTGGAAGATCCACTCGGCCTACCAAAGTGCAACTGGATCTTATTGTACACTCCAATAAACATGTCCAATTAAATCCTAGCTTAGCTAGCATAGTGTCACCAGGTTTTCCACCGGTCCATACAAGACCCTTCACCATATCATCCAGTGGACAACACTGCCTAACGCATATTGCAGCACATTGTCATCAAACAATTCAGTGGCCTTGATCAATTTTGGTCCGGTGATCTTTAACCTTGAATTTCTTGCTTTGTTTGAAGTCCGCTCTCATTCAATCGAGACTTATTCCCTATCTATTTGATCCACTATTGATCAAACTTGCTCAGAGTTCCTCATATATGCGCATCAGAATGCTTTCGACTCCAATTTGGATCATACTAGTCTCAGCCTTCTTAATAGTGCAACCAAAGACCATACTAACACTATGTCTAAGTGCCCCCAACACTAAGGGCTTATTTCGTTTGCGCCCTGCCAGGCATCCGATCCTGGCTCTAGGCGTTTAAAATCAAATGCCTAGGAGCGCTGCCTGGGCCAGGCAGCTCTGGCCAGGAGCAAACCAAACAGGCCCTAAGTCTTGCGCTAAGATACAATCATGTCCTTAGCCTTCACGAATAAAGCCATCCTCTAGGGGGCCAAGACAACTATGTAGCTTCAATATGACTAGCCCTTTATCATTAACCCTGCAAAAAACATAGTTAGCCACATGTCCTTGTTCTCATCAATCACTGAAACCCAAAATAGGGACCTTGATGCGTTCATTAATGGCATGATTGGTTGGCTACATATACTCTAGTCAGGCCCATGAGATGTAGGTTTCTGATGTTTGGTTGCCTGTATGACAATCTAGGCATGACTCTGCTCATGCAAAAAGACCTCCTCAACTTGGCTCCCAAGATATGTAGCATTTGGGCGATTCTCCCGAGCCAGGCTCACCAACTGCGAGGAATTACCTCAATAATGACATTGTTAGTGCATGATTAATGTATATTAATTGGTATTAATATATTTTAGATAACATTAATGAATAATAAGATAAATTAAAAGCAATAAAAGATAGTTGCATATAGTGTAAATATCATGGTTATGTTTATTTATATAATTTACCACATGTGACATATTCTTGTTTGAGCAACCAAACACTGTCTCAACTTGGCCAGGCTATCTAGATGCAAGCAACTAAACATGGAAGAAGTGTTGTATGCACTCAGCTTGTGCTTCTCAAGCGGTGTGTGGCTGGGCATTGTTGAATTCGGAGGAGCATTTGTGGCTTCTTCGCGGTCTAACAAATTAGTCACACTTAGCGGCGGTCAGTTTGGTTTTTGGTTTTTTTTTATGGTTGGGTAGTTGAATTGTGGCATGTGATGCACTGTTTAGTTATTCTTTTAGTATGTTTTGGGTTGTGTGGTCATGGGCTCGTAGGGTTGTAATCTTTTTTTCTTACTATGTATCAATAGAAACACACCCATCAGATGTTGTTTAATTGTTCAAAAAAAAGTTTTGAGAAGTTATGTTCGTGTAGTCTATATATAATGTGTACACTGTACACTCATATAGCTATTAGAGATACTCTAATTGACTATCTTAAACGACCAGGTTATATGCACTTGGCTATAATCCCTATTTTTTTAGATAATGGAAAAGGTCTAGCTTCATCTCTTCAACATAAGAGAATCAGACCAATTATTACATAAATTGAGGAACATATAAAACCAAACCCACTCAAAAACAAATCCTAGCATTATTTGGCCATCCAAAAAAAGCAAAGAACTGCATGGCCGTCGTTTCTAGCGCCCAGCAAAGTTGGGAGAAGCAATCCTTGATTTTGTCACACCTTTGCAACTGCAACCAATATTGTAGCCAGTGCGTTCCTTTGAATAAAACCAGCAAAAGATATTTGGGTTGGCATTTCTCAAAAACCATATCATTTCTCAATAAACTGGTGTAGCAGGGACGTCAAATGGCTGCTGGCTCCCATTTTTTCAGGGCGTGACTGCATCATTGCCGCCATATGCCTGCGTGCTACTGCTAGATCATCCTGTACTGTCTGACACGACGTGGGCTCATAGATTACACGGTTGAAAGTTGCAGCCAATGCAGCGGGGCACATAATTAACCCAGCTAATTAATCAGGCTTAGCACGGCCCTGTCCCTGTGTGTTTCTTTACTCTGAATCCACACAAAGTGGAGCATGCAACTGATGATCTGCCAGCACAGCACTGCTCTGGTCTGCTAGTGCTCCGAGTAATAAAGAAAACAAAACTGCTCGCAAAATCCAGGACAGTGAGATACGCTGCAGGCCCCACGTTAGCCGATCGCTTTGCAAAGTAAAGGGCTTTGCAGAGTATATGAAGCTAGCGCATGATTACCTCTGCTGCTGCTGCTGGTTAGTGCCGTCGATCAGTGGAGTGGATGGAGGTAAAAATAGAATACTCGTCAGTAAAGCTCACGGCACGGTTACGAGAGAGATCAGCTCAGTAATATAAGCTCGATACGCCTGGAGGCTAGCTGAAACGGGATTGAGTTCTGGGGGAGAGGATCTGTGCCTGTTCATGCGTGCGTGTACGGTGTACTCAGATGCAGCCAAAAGCAGAGCAAGAAACTGTTGCTCCGTATCAGGTTCGGGGTATAGTCACATAAAACGGGTTCACCACCTTCAACCCTCGACCCGGGTTCGTCGACCCCGACCCAGGTTCACGGGTTCATTTACGACCCGAAGTGTAAAAATCTCTTGCGAGTAGCGTACCACGTACCGCGACCCCGTACCTCGATCCCATCGACCCAAAAACTTTGTGACTATGGTTCGGGGGGCTCTAGTATGTCTGCACAAGATCTACTGGATTCAGACCATCTCAGTTTATGATGGCCGGCACAGCAGAGAGATTTCTTGGAAACTAACTGTTCTTCAAATTCAGTCGCACAAGGAAAAAGGTTTTTCTCATTGTAGAACACGCTTGGAAGGTTTATTTTGAAGCCTGTATCCCCATAGGCACGATGTGCAAATCTTAACAGATCCCGGGACGGGACAAGAAACGTTTTTGGTACCGAAGGCACCGGGAACACTTTTCAAATTTTACTACCTGGGAGTCACTGTTCATTCCATGTTTCCATGCATGCCTTAGCTGTGGCACACAAAGACACGAAAAAGTTACATTCTGTCAATGAGGTGAAAATTCCTTTAGCCCTGCTGGAAGTGCAAGCAAACACAATAGAAGCCCCTTTTTTGCCCCCAGGCATGTATGCAGGGTAAAAAAAAAACTAGTTTGGAGTGTAGAGGACCTAGGAAGCAGTGAAAGGTAGCAGCATGTACATGGAGATCTGGGGACCCCTGAGACAGACAATCAGAGTTTCATTCCATGTAGGACCAAGCAGCAGGCAGCTGCAGATGAACAGCAAAGGAGAGTTCTGATGAGTAGAGTGGCCACAGCTACAGCCATAGGACTAGGAGCAAGCAATAGCCGCCATGTAGCCAAGCAAGCATGCTCCCTGCAGAACCCAATGAAGGAGATAAAGGGTAAGGAGATGGGTGAAAAGAAGAGAATGGAGCACCCAAATAAAACAGAGGAAGAGGGGACCCAACCCAAAGGCCAAAGCCACTGGACTCTGCTCCCGTTGCATTCTATTGCCTCTTGCCCCCTCGGTCCAATGAAAACACCTGCGTAGCTCAAGATTGACCGGGTTTAAAGTGGTCAAGCAAGCTGCATGAGACACAGATTTAGGACCCCTTTGAAATCGAAGAATTTCACATGAGTTATATATAAGTTTCACCTAAATAAGTTCATTTTCATTGAAAAAACTCATGAAACTAGAAAAAAAATTATGCATTCTAAGGGGGTCTTATTTTAATTTAGATATGTTGCTTGTTTGTTATTTGAAAACTGATTCATGAGAGGATCGCGCTTAGCGCGAGTGGCAGGAGCCAGTGGCTTGCTCCGTGCCGACCAGTGTTCGAGTCCGTGACTCGACGCTCGTCCCTCACCTGGAGGTTTTCTCCAATATTTTCAATTGCCTCGCACGGATGTGCCACCACTGTCATATTTCTCAGCCGTGTATCCTTAGACCTAGATATACGATATCTAGCTTGCGCTCTAGGGTGTGAGTGTGTTAGACTATCCGCACTCATGGACCTCTATATTCATCCTCTAAAAGGAATATTCTATCCTAGTCACCACAAAATATACAGTTTCCCCGCATCCATCCATCATCTATATCATCATCTATTCACTATGGGGCCTACTTGTCACTTTATCTAAATATATCCATGTGACATCTTGTTTTGAAGTATTTATTGAAACGAATTTAATGGTACAATCGGAATTTAATTTGGTTCTTTGATTTGCGAGTTATAACATTTTTTTTTGTTGGTTGAAGTAGTGGGGCCGCCACTGGAACCTCCCGCATGCGCGTGCATGCGCGCGCGTCGCTGCTGGCTCTGCTTTTAGCGTAGCTCCTGTATTCCTCCACGGATAGCGGAGGAAGCTGCTTTACCGGGATGTTTCCGGTACCCACTGTAGCTGATTTTTCCAGCATGCAGCGTACGTGGCTAGTAGCGTTACAGATAGCGGATAGCAGTGCGGTCAGTCTTAAGGTGTGTGCGTGTACAGCTTGTAATCGAAGGTTAAAGCAATAAAAAAAAACTTTTTCATGACTTCACACAAACAAACCTTAAGGCTTGCTAATTACCTCTTATACGTTTTAGATAGATTAGAATTCCTCATTTTCAATTTTTTTAAAACTAGTTTACTATAATGTAGTGGCAATAATTGTGAATTTGAGGAATTAAAGCTATGTTGTTTTGTTTACAAATTACACAACAAACGTCCACAAACACGCACACACATATATATGCTCCTTATTTTCCTTTCCGTAGGGTGTATTAAGAGTTGAAATAGTCGAATGTTGACATTTTTACCAACAAATACTAGAAAAGTATTGCATGCTTAATGTTTGAAAGTTGTATCAATGGCTTCATACATCACATATTAACGACTAATATTTTTCCAAAAGTGGTTACAATAAGCTAAACTAAAATCGTGATCTCAAATTCGAGTAGGGACGAGTGCAATATTTTGTCTATATTGTGATAAGAAAGGATGTAATTTTTGACAAAAAAAAAGAATATTACACCCTTATTTACAGGTTATTTTGAGAGTGAGTTATTGGACACGGTATTGGTCCATTCATCAGAAGGAGACTGACCAGTCGAATTTGAAGTGGGTATGTCGATTGTTGGACACTACGACAATGGAGATTCTAAAAAAAGATGGTTGTCTTCTTACAGGCTCAAAACTTAGTTGTCATTATGCTCTTTTAGACACTAATCTTTTGATGCTTTTTGAGAGCATCTCCTTAGCAAACAAAAAAAAACTTGAATACTGATTTGGCAGCAATTGATAATATATTAGTAGTCAACTAGTCATTGAATACTTTTCAGTGTTTTTGTTTGAAATCTTGATATGTATAGGCTCTATTTGACAGGGCTTTAGTATATATAGTGGGCTTCTTCATCGGCTTAATTAAAAGCCCACCAAACGAGCACACGCGATCCGAGAACAATTTTTGGATCCAAAAACAAATGAAACTGAAGCCGTTTTGGGGCTACAAGCCGAAGCCACCCAAATGTGGCTTTTCTTGGTTTCTTCGTTTGTAGGGAAGCCCAAATCCTGCTAAAGATGGTCATAAAAGAAATAAGAGGTTGCATGGGGGAATTTAACCGTGTTGGTCCAGTTATAGTGCTACCTGAGACCTCGATCGCCCACCGTATGGAAGTCCCATAACATGCTCTGCTTGTACACTGATCGTCAGACGTCTGATGAGACGAGTAATTCCGCGAAGGTGGTCGACATGCATCGTGGAAAAATAGAAGATTGTAGCAGTAGCAGGCATCGGATTCGCTAAGGAGGAGGGGACAACAGCTTTACCCGACGCGCGCGCCCTCATCAATTGATCGATGCATGTCAATACAGATATGCCAAATACTCAAAGAGTATGCATACCCCTTTGGCCTACATACCCATCCTGCGAGTATCCCGGCGTATGATGAGACGAGACCACAGCTGCTGCTGCTTTGCCTGTTTGTCTCTTTAACCGGTTGGCTTGGTGCATGCAAAGTGGTGGACACACACAACACAGACGACATGGGATTGGGAGGTGATGAGTTGTGTTGTATGTCCGTCCACGGCAATGGCATGCATGCCTTTCCTTGCAAACACTCATATTTAATCCACTGATACTAATAGTTAGCTAGCTAATAGCTAATAAATTACTAACCATGAGTTAACTAATTATTAGCAAGGTTGTTTGGCAAATCTATTAACACCTATTAACAGCTTTCGAACCTGCTAGTGAAACTAATAGTCGGTAGCCCTTTGGCTAATAATCGGTCGGTCTATTAATATCTTTATTTGGATTCACTAATACTACTAACTATAGCTGCTAACTATTTAGCATTAAGGAATCAAACAGGCCCCGATTAAACAGGCTACCAAATAAAAGAAAAACAGGCTACCCGGCATGAGCATGATGCCGCCGCTGGCGCCACTCATTGCATCGCGCTTGCGCAGCCGCAGCACTCCATTGCATGGCATGGGCACTTCCACACCTGGGTTGGGACGTTTGGTTGGGCAGGGCGCCCGCTCCTTCCTTTTTTCCCCCAAAAAAGCACACCCAGGCCACACACTCTTCATTCCTTGACCGAGTAAATTATTCCTCCTCTCAATTGCCTCATGCTGCAAAGCCTCATGCTTTGTCGGCCCCGGCCCGGCCCCCTATGGCTTGGCTAAGCTAACTCTTTACTACTTCCTCTCTCTTCTACTATCTCTAGTCACCATGATCGATAAGCCGCCTAGATAGGCGGCTGGTAGTGGCAGTGCTATGCTATATAGCGCCCCCGGTGTGCTCGCCTCGGGAGCGCCTTGGAAGCAGCAGCAGAGAGCAGAGAGAGATATCGTTGAGTAGAGGGAGGACGAGTGCTCCTTCGTTCGTCTTTGGCCAAAGCAAACAACGACCCGCCCGCCAGGCCAGTTATCACTCGATCAGAGCCCCCCCGCCCCGCGCGCTGCCGGTCGGCGCCCAGCTCGGTTATTTGTGGCCGTGGCAGCAGCACCAACACCCAAGCAGCAGTCACAGACAGGCGGAAGCGAACCGGCCAATGTATTCTTCGTCGCCTGCTTGGGAGGAGAAGAAGCGCGTCATCAGCCAAGAGCACAAGCCACTCTTTTGCAATTGCAACTGCAGGTGCAGGAGGTTTCACAGGCCGGTCATCAGCAGGACGCCGCACTGATGGCGACGACGACGGCCTCCTATTCTTCGTCTCGCGCCGCCGCTGCTGCCCACCTCGTGCGCCTCCTGCTCGTCGCGCTTCTTCTTGCCGCCGGCTGGGGCTGGGCCACCGCGGCGAACGACACGCAGAGGTTCCGGCCCGGCGACGAGCTCCGGCGGTACGGGAGGGTGCAGGCGCTGCTCAAGAGGCTCAACAAGCCGGCGCTCCGGACCATCCAGGCACGTGCGTGCACCTCTCCTCCTCTGCTCTTGCATTGCTTGCTCTCTTTTGTTTCCTTGCCGAGGAGGTGTCTTTGCGTGCATTATTTGCAATGACGGCACTGACAGTGATCTCTCTTCCTTGGTTGTCGGCGTGTCTGTCTGCAGAGCCCCGACGGCGACCTCATCGACTGCGTTGCGGCGCACCTGCAGCCGGCCTTCGACCACCCGAGGCTGCGCGGGCAGAGGCCACTGGCGGACCCGCCGCCGAGGCCCAAGGGACACCGCCGCCGCCGCCGCCCCAGCAATGACACCACCGCGGACGCCGGCGTCCAGCTGTGGGCGGCGTCCGGGGAGGCGTGCCCGGAGGGGTCCGTGCCCATCAGGCGGGTCACGGAGGCGGACGTGCTCCGCGCCAGCTCCGTCAGGCGCTTCGGCAGGGCGCCCGCGGGCAGAGTGCGGCGCGACTCCGTCTCCGGCGGCCACGAGGTACGTGTGTGGTTCTTGATTTGCCTTGCCTCTGATCGAGTACTCGTAGCTGACAAGTGCTACAAGCCAGACCACAGACTAGTAGGACTAGGAGGAACGAAACGTCCAATCCCGCTTGCAGTTACAACAGCCTGACATCATTCAGATCGAACCAATTGATAAGCTAAAGCTAACGTGTGCACTGTCGTCCCCGACGCATGCAGCACGCGGTGGGGTACGTGGCCGGCGACGCGTACTACGGCGCCAAGGCGAGCATCAACGTGTGGGCGCCGCAGGTGAGCACGGCGTCGGAGTTCAGCCTGTCGCAGATCTGGGTCATCGCGGGCTCCTTCGGCAACGACCTCAACACCATCGAGGCAGGGTGGCAGGTCAGCCCGCAGCTGTACGGGGACAACGCGCCAAGGTTCTTCACCTACTGGACGGTACTGAGCTTGCACGGCACACCTCCTCTACTCAATTGCTGATCACCTCATGCATCTAGCATCTTGACTGATCTGATCACCGGCCTCACCTGCTGACCTGCAGACTGACGCGTACCAGACCACGGGGTGCTACAACCTCCTCTGCTCGGGGTTCATCCAGACCAACAGCCGCATCGCCATGGGCGCCGCCATCTCGCCCACCTCCGCCTACAACGCCGGCCAGTTCGACATCAGCCTGCTCGTCTGGAAGGTGCGTAGGCATCTCTCTCTCATGCATGTAGTATGCGGTCCCCGCCGGTCCGGTCCTAGCTTGTTCAATGGCAACTCCTCCATGGCTCCATCCTTCTCCCTGCACGGGGCGCAGGCGACAGACAGCAGCACACGCCGCACATCATTGCACTCCAGACCTTGCTTTAGTTTGCTTGCTCCTTTCGGCTTTTCAAGTGCACGGCTTTTCACATACAGCGCATTAGTTTTCTTTTGCTCGGTTTCATTAATTTCAAATTAACCTGAAATAACCTGCTTTCATCAGGACCCGAACCACGGCAACTGGTGGCTCGAGTTCGGCTCCGGCGAGCTGGTGGGCTACTGGCCGTCGCTGCTGTTCAGCCACCTGGCGTCGCACGCGAGCATGGTGCAGTTCGGCGGCGAGGTGGTGAACACGCGCGCGTCGGGCTCCCACACGGCCACGCAGATGGGCAGCGGCCACTTCGCCGGAGAAGGCTTCGGCCGGGCCTCCTACTTCCGCAACCTGGAGGTGGTGGACTGGGACAACAGCCTCGTCCCGCTCGCCGCCGGCTTCCACGTCACCGCCGACCACCCCAACTGCTACGACATCCAGGGCGGCGTCAACGCCGTCTGGGGAAACTACTTCTACTACGGCGGCCCCGGCAGGAACGTCAGGTGCACCTAGTATAGAAGCACGTCTCGTTACTCGATGACGATGCAGCCATGCAGGGGCAGGACAGCAGGGGAGGAGCGAGGATACCGGCCGTTTTTGCATTGCTTCTCAAGACAAGAATCTACCAAGGAGTATCTTTCTTGGTCTGGTCTGGTCTTTTCTTTCTTTCTTGTTATTATTTTCTTTTCCTTCCTTCCCACCAAAGGCTAATTAGTTTCTCAAAAGGGAGAATCATGGATCATGTAGTTTTCTTTCTTCTTCTTTTTCCTATTTTCCTGGTGGTCTGAAATTAAACAAAGGGTGAAGGGTTCAGTGCCAGTTAAGGTCAGTTCAAACGTAGTCTAGTTCATCAGGTAGCGATGATCGATCGATCGAGTTGTAATGTAAAAGCCCCCTGAACAATGTAGCCAAGCTAGCAGTATATACATGCATTTGTTTACTCCTTTCCAGTTTACCTTGCTTGCCTCTGACTCCAAGTCTTCGGTGATCGATCATGAAGAAAACAAAAGGAAAATAAAACTAGCAGCTTGTACCGCGCTTGGACGCTAAGCAACAGAGCCTCATGCAAAATCTTGTCGTCGTCGTTTCTAAATTCAAGCGAAAACAAATCAAGTACCTCGACCTCGAAAAGCTAGTAAAACTGTGCGCTAACATTTGGAATAAGCTACTAGAAGCAATCAAACACCTCGGTGAAACAAAACAACCGATCGCGTCTTAAGCGAATGTTACTGCTGCAACGAGGAACAAGAAAACTCATGAGACGACAGAACTAGTCGGAATGCCATGCATGCTAGATATCTCTAGCTAGAATCTAGAGCTGTACAGTAACTTGTAGGGGGCCGGGGTGCACTAGTGCTGTATAATTTTCTCCTTTATTAGCTTCTTTTATCTCCCAAGGCATTTGTCCCTTCCTTCACGTCCAAGTTACATCCATGCATGCATTCTGCAGTAAAGCGGAAGCATCTAATCCACCGATCCAACCATTTTTCCCAGCCTTATTACACTCACATCTCCAGGACCTGGACCACCTCACCGGGGTCTGCTCCCGTTCACTGCTACTGCTACTGGTAGCTCCTCCTAGAATCTACAGCCACAGGTGAGAAGAAGGAACATGGCCGCTGGCCACCGAAAGCAGTGAGCAGCTTCAGGCCTTGCAGCAACCGTTTGTCCCATCATGTTGGGCGGTACTAGTAGCAGAGCATGTGGTCGAGTGAGAGTGACACTGGAATACTGGATGGGCGCTGTCTGCTGCAATTGCAGTTGCAGTTAAACTGTTGTGAAGGCAATCATCTTGTTCTTGTTCGCTGGATGGTTTGTGACTGGCTGATTCTAGTTAATACTGATTTGTTGTGAGAGCGAGGCTCGGAGCAGGAGTAGGGCGGACGTTCACAGCGGAACGAAAATCTACAGAGACAAAGCTATTGGTGAACATGTTGCCGTACAGTGACATGGTCAGATAGTCAGCTCATGGAGATGAACACGAACAAATCACGTGCAGAAAATTTGTTATTGATCACGCCGAGAATGGACCAATTCCAATCAAATTTGGTTAATTGGATTTGGATAGCCAAAGTCAGCTGACAGGCCGGTTTCCAAGCCAGGAGTGCTCGCCAGGCAGGGGGTGCTCGTCGACGGCTGGTCGCTCGCCAGGAGTGCTGCAGGGGGTGCTCGCCGAGCTGGCCGTCATGCTCGCCAGTTGCTCCTCGTGCAAGTGCTCGCCTAGCGCTGCTCTCGTGGCCTCGCGCAGGTGCTCGCTCAGCACAGTGCCTCCACTGGGGCACGATTGAGCTCCATGCGCCGTCGCCGACCTCCACGCCGGCGTCGAGCTCTGCAACGATGAGCCTCCATTCGTCCAAGCAGCAACGTGATATTGCGCTGGAAGCGCATGTTATAAGTTTATATTTCAAGTATTTCAGATATTTTAGAGGTGTGTTGTAAGTGTTTCACATTGATCTTGCAAAAACAGATCGGGATATTGCACATGTTGCAATGGTTATACACGTATGTTTTAAGTGTAGATTTCAAATGTTTCATCTGTTTCAGACATATGTTGAAAGTGTTTCATCTGGATGTTGTAAAAACAGATTTGGATGTTGTATATATATATATGCAAGCGTTTCAAATGTTTTTATACGTATGTTGCAGTGTTTTCATCTGGATATTTGCCATGGCTACACACGTGGTTTCAAGTTTTTTCTAAAGTATTTCATACATATGTTGCAAATGTTTCAACTGTTCCAGACATATGTTATAAGTATTTCATTTACATGTTGCAAAAGTAGATATAGTGTTGCTTGTAGTATGATCCACCTGCCATAGCCGCCCTAATACAGCCGCTAGGCTCACATGCATGCGCATGAGAGCGGAGGGGGCGCGAGCGGCAGGTGCGGGAAAAGGAGCAGGGTGCAAATCGAGACGCGGCTCCACATGAGAGCGCGTAGACGCTGCAAAAAGGGTGCGGCGCGAACCCCCACGTGAAGCGTGACAGTGTTCAGACACTAGTGCCCCGGAATAGACGTCCGGGCGCTAGCAAATCTGCAATCAAAACCGCCCTAGGCAGGCCAGTTGCCACATCGCATATTAGCAGCCTGGGCCGGTTCCCCATCTGTTCATCATCAACAAGGGAATATATATATATAAATATTTCACTGAAAACCATTCCTCCAATTCTGTGACGATTATGGCCCAATCAAAACCGGCCTGGACCGATTGCCACAACGCATACTAGTAGCCTAGGCCGGTTCTCCCCATCTGTTCATTATCGACAACCGAACGTATATAAATATTTCACCGGAAATCATTCCTCCATTTCTGTAACGACTATGCCATTGGCGTCGACTATGCCACCGTGGCACATCCATAAACTACCGGTCAGGTTGTGCACCCACGGGATGGTGCTCCATGGATATTCAGTATGACCAATAAGTTCACCGCGATATGGGCCACCAAGTTGCCCTCGGTTCTTTAGAGCTTGAGGACAACTCCTATACGTTCAATCAGTTTCACCCAGTTCTTCATGGTATACGGCGCTGAGCCCATACTCCTGACCAACTTGTCCTGTTTGCTTGAACTTTTCAACAGGGCTTATTGGACATAGTATAGTGTTTTTCTCTCACAACCATCAGTATCAGCTGGCTTATCAGCAGCAGAAACCATCGGGAGAACCAGTATGGCCATATGACGAGCAACTGTCTCGAACGAGGCACGACAAGACGCCATCGACCAACTAGGCGAGTTACACGGCGTCATGCTCCTTCGATTGGCCATGTACCAATAAGGGCTCCAGCGCTACGCGAATTGACACCCACACGACTGAGCTTTCGATGTCGGCGAGGAGGGTCCAGACCAACAAAAGCAAGCACAAGCTGAATCCACCATGCGAGGGCCTGTATGACGTCGCCGAAGTCATCCGCCCAGGGGCTTATTCTCGTGGGCCTACACATCTATATCTACTGGGACCTTCCCTTTATGAATCGTTAGTGAAAAAAACTTATTAGCGATAACATAAAATTGTTTCCGTACTAGTGTCTAATTCAAAGCTATTTAATTGTAATATATACATTATTGATCGAATCACGTTGAATAATTGTAGTATAATCTTGATAGTAGTGAGATATATGTGATGCACTAATAATACCATATTTAAAATATTAGACATTAACATCTATTTAAATGTTAGTCGGAGGAGCGGGAGAAGATCAGAGTTACTCTCACCGTGAGACATACAATAGCCACAAATTGAGCTATGAGTAGAGACAGGCAACCCCAAAAGTATCAAGATATACCAACATGTGACATGGATGCAACTTAAGATGACCATATTCAAAAGTCTCTATGTAATGAAGGATGTGTTTGATAAACGCGGGATATACTTGGGATGCTGCAAATCCACAATGCGATAACAAGTTCTCGATACACGTATCATCAGAAACTGGGGCATCCACCGTCAGTGGGGTCATCTCCACCTGGAACGCAAGGGACGAAACGGAGGCAGAGAGAGAGGGAGAGAGGAATCAGAAAAGGAGAAAAGGCTCAGCATCAGGCGAGGAACGCTGACGCCAGCAAAGAGAGCGTCGCGCTGAGGTAGGAAATGGTGGCGCTGAGGTGGACGTGGACGGAAGGTTGCAGGAGCAAACCGTCATAATGCCACAATGTGTCTAACAGTAGAGCGTAGAGATGACAGCGCAACTTACTTCAAATTTAGGAACTAAACACAGCCTTAATTACAGAGCTCCGATGATAGGTTGTACTCACCTGACAGCATGATTGTGATAATATGCAGGTCAAAGCAGCTACTACCATCAAACGTACTCCCTCCGTCCCATTGAAAGTGTCGCCCGGGAAACGTGTTTGTGAGGGGGGGCACGCTTTTCCACGACACTTTCAATGGGACGAAGGGAGTACCTGTCTGCGAATCCGAGAGGCTGCTGTCGGCTGTTGCTTCATGTGACTGCGAAGCATCCGGGTACGGTCTTCTTGACTGCTTGCTCAAACTGTCGCTGCTCTGCTTAGTCCCCAAATGGATCTGAGACCCTGACAAGCAATAATTTGATGTGCATGCGACACTGCGGCCATCGCCTCAGACTGTGCCACCTAGTCACCGAACAGGGTTTCATTCAGTCGTCAGGAAACAGCCTAGAACAGGCCAAGAAGAACATTCCAATCCAGTGTCATACCCCCTCGGTTCCAAATTATAAGTCGTTTTGACTTTTTTAGTTCATCCATTCCGCTACGTAAGACATATTATTATATCTAAATACATAGCAAAATGGATGAACCAAAAAAGTCAAAACGACTTATAATTTGGAACAGAGGGAGTACAATTTACATTATCTTTTAACTTAAGGAGCTTATTTAAAATAAAGTTCCCACTCTGTGTAACTAGCGGTATACAGGGTTATAAAAAAAAGAAAGAAAAATAAGATCTAGTTTACTCTAAGCAGTGTATAAGTCGCTTTAACTTTTTGGTTCATCCATTTTACGATGTATCTAGACATATTATTTATCTAGATGCATAGTAAAATGGATATACCAAGAAAAAGTCAAAGTGACTTATAATTTGGAACAAAAGAAGTAAAATTTAAGATATAAAGCTTATGCAAAGACATGAATACAAGCAAACAAATTACATTAACTTATTTTTAATAAAACCACATTTCTACTCTTTGGATTGACAACAAACTAGCTAAAGCTTGAAATTTTTAGAAAATATTTAAAAAAACATTTATTTTATTTAATGTTTGCTTGTCGCATCTCAAAATGGAGATTTTGGGTGACATTAAATGTAGTAAAATATATGGAAATCGTCTGAATATACAAGCAGTGCCCAGTTTGTCCATCCAACTCAATGCAGATCTCAGAAAGGGTGACTGATTTGACCAATGATTAGTTCCTTAGCGACAGCTTCTTTTACATGGAAGACTTTTAACCGTCCGATTGCCATGGAAGGGCAATCTTTTGACCTTCCAATGTTATGCACAATCTCGCATCAGAAAAATGCAAGGTTGGAGGTTCTCTCACGAAAGGTAAGCATTGCAAAGACAAACAATGGGGATGCAATGCACAGTAGTCCGCCCTCCCAAGACAGGCTGTGAATATCCACAAGTTATTAAGTATCCCATCATATCTGATGAATAAGGATTCATGCAAGCACAGGTTTACAATGCTAGATGCACTTAAAACTATCCATCAGAGAGAGCAGTATCAATTAGTCTCACCAAATCCTCAGGTCCACAAACTTCATCAACCAAAGAAGTAATGTGATCAACAACATTGCAATCAGATTTCAAGCAGATCACTGACAAACAGCCCTTCAGATATGGAGGTTGAAGATTTGAGACTTCTTTGCCCTCTGTCTATGTGGTCATATGCCTTTGACAGTGTCATCAATAGCCTTCTGAAACTCTCCTCTTCTAATATTTGTTTGATATTAGAGAAAGCACTGCGGTTATTTTCCGAGATACTACAAAGATGATTCTCAGTAGTAAAAGCCTCTGTAGTTGTCATTTTGGATGCAACATTACGAATTGACGTCAGATTATAGACCAAATGGTGTGCAGTTTCTGTTGGCAAGGTTGCAACCTCTGGTTGCTGAAGATGGTAAAGCTCAATTACATTGGCTAAGGCAAACCGCACTATGAAAACAAAGAAATCATAGAAGTTCATGCCTGAAAATAGTTCCAACAGGATGTTATGAGAAGGTAAACAAGGCATTTTCTTGTTGTTCATGTGATTATTCCAGATACTGGAATATTACCTGTATTAGCTGCCAAGTTCCGTTGACAAAGTCCTTCAAAATCATCACATATATCTCGAATGTCTTCAATATATTCTTTTGCAACATTGTAATCTTCATAAAGCAAGTTCCACTAAATGAGGAGAGTATTAGCAGGAATGAAATCTTGTTATTCTACAACTTAATTTGATAAAAAAGCAAATACTCACCACCCAGTGTAGGTTGTAGGCATTAAACCAATTATGATTTATAGATATAGTATCCTCCTGTAGTAATTACCACAAATAGAAAAACACATGAGTTTAGCAGCTAGTAGTACAAGGAAGACCCCAAGGACATCAAGACATAAATGAATGCACTGCCATTTGAAATATCTTTCAGATTGATCTACAATAATAATGTTAACTGATACATAAATTTTTCTAACATAATTTCAGTTACTAAAGTTTAGATGTTGGGAGTAAAATGTTCTTCATATTGACTAACCATTGCATCATTTAAATGCCAAGGGAAATGATTCAAAGTTCTTCCAAGGACATGGGTCCAGAAACAACGACAGCATGGAAGTGCAGAATGCACAAAGATGTGTTGCCTCAGTTGTTTAGAATATCATCTCGTAATCAAGAAGTTGCATGCATATCTCATAATTTGGCAATCTATCAAGATTAGTTGTTTTTTTATCCTTTGGATCGTCCACATTAGTTTCTTAAAAAAAAACTCTACCAATATAATCTGACTAACTACAGTTTAGTTATTGGAAGTAATGTTATTCAAATTGATTAACCATTGCATCAGTTCACATGCCAAGGGAAATGATTCGTTCTCCATGGATATGGGCCCAGCAGCAACCACAGCATGGAAGTGTACAATGCATAAAGATGTGTTGCCTCAATTGTTTTGAAGATCATTTCTTAATTTAGAAGTTGCATGGATATCTCCTAATTTAGCAATTTATCATGACTAGTTTCTTAACCCCACTGTGCCAAATTATAGTTCACTTTAGTTTTGTTATAGCCAAACTTATCTAACTTTAACCAAGTTACTAGAAAAATGCACCAACATCTAGAATATCAAATTAGTTTCATTAAATTTTCCACAAAATGTCTTGATAGTGTGTTTATTAAACTAGTAGACGTTAATATAATTTTCTAAAAACTTGGTCTAAAAGTTAGAGAAGTTTGACTTAGGACAATGCTAAAGTGAACTAATTTGGAACGGAGGGAGTAGCGGTCAAGTCGTGGCTCCATCCATATAAGGATAGGATAGCATCATTTACAAGTTCATGTGTGACCAATGGGAATGAACAGTCTTCCCCTCTTCTGAAGTTTTCTCCCGCTTCAGTCGCCTTCCCTCATCTATTGTCAGCCTCTCTCTGTTCTAGTGTAGTAGCGTCGCAACCCATAAAACCCCTCTGTCCTGGCCCTCTTCTGTATGATATTTACTGGTCATAGATTCAAGGCATTTTCAAACCCCATGAATGGGGACAGTATGACAAAACCTTCCATTTGTTTTGGTAGAACAAAGTGCGTATCTGATAGACACCACCCTCAAAGTAAGAGGATGATAACTCCAATACCAATGTTGGACAAAATTTTGATCAAAGTAGATTACACATGCCACTTGGTCACTGTTAGGCCTTGTTTGGATGTAGTCGGATTCGCATCAATACACATGTATTGGGGTGGATTAGAGTGTAACTTGAACTAAATTCCACCCCAACACATGTGGATTAAGATGAATCCGACAACATCCAAACAAGGCCTAGGTGGAAGATATTTTAAAAATGTCCAGTAAATTAAAACATTTAGTGTATCAACCAAATCTGATCCAAAGGCCATGATAGATAGTTCACATTATCCTATTCCATCCCTATTTAATCCAATGTAGAATGCATAACACCCAACCGGTACATTATATCTCAAATAGCAAATGATATTTACCAGGTTATGGACTTGGTGATACCATCCACTGGGAACAAATATGATTTCATCCTGCTCTTGAATGCATTCTAGCCATTCAGTCTACAAAAGAAACTTCATAAAATTAACTTTCAAAAAAGGACAATAAGAGAGAGGGAGGGAGGGAGGAGACCTTACTAAATTCAGGAAACTGCTTTTCAGAAACATCATTGTGTAAGTCATAGACCGAGGATCTCATGTTCCTACATGGCATAATCAACAACCACTGATCATATAACAATAGAATGTACAAAACTATACATCGAACATCATCCCACAAATGTATTATATTTCTTTTGAATAATGCAAAAGCTCTATGTAAAAGTTGCAACGATGCTTTAATGATTACTTCCCATTTGCACCTAACAGGCTCACTTGTCATGTTCTCATTAATCCGTTCTACATCAACTAATAGTACCAAACTCATTTTTACCTAACAATATAAAATGTATAAATAAGAAATACTAAGACCAAATTGTACCTATCAAATATACAATGACTTTGTGATGGTGGTAGGAACAACCACTGTTTTCTGCCACAAACATTTGCTGACCAGCTGTATGACCTAAAAACATCAGCATGCAGAGGAGTCCAGGTTCCTACAGACCAAAGCTCAACCATAATCGTGTGTGGAGTTAATTATCATGTAGCATGGCAACTTGCGTGTAGAACCACAGAATTCCACAATGCTAGACATGTAAAACAGAGAGGAAAGATACATCATAAAACAGAACATACCTTTTGCCCCCATGTAAACAAACCGATAATCAGAACAGTTTATTTCATTTTTATGATTGGCAATGTCAGAATCTCTATGTATAGGGTGACTGTCAAGATACATGTTGAGCCAATCATCAACAAAGAAGGTTGGTGTGGTATATGCAATATAATCAGGGTACTCCTGGAAAGTTAAGTTAAAAAAAGTAATTACAACCATGTTGCTGTTACAGCAGGAAATGGAATATCATTTGCCAAAAAAAAAAAGAGGCGCCGTCTGCGTAATAATATTGTGCTATGCAAGTATTAGTCAACCTTTTGTAGCATAGGCACAAACATTGTTCATTTCAATGTGAGGATCAACTGCATAACACAGAAGTTATGGTGAAATCCATATAATCCAGGACACCAGGATGAAAAAAGATTCAAATAACAACTTGGTCCTTAGTACTCATATGTGGATTAAGACAATGTTGCCAATGTTGGAATAAAACCTTGTAGCTAGCCAATTATACTTATACCAATTAAGTTTGAGCTATGCCAAAAAAAGAAGAAATAAAATCAGTGGGCATACAACTTGCAACAGGGCCATGCTGCTTGGTCGAACTGACTCCACACCACAATTTTCCTCCAACTTAAAATAATATTGAACATATGTTAGTCTATAAAGTAACAAGTTACACCATCTCTGTCAGATCTTCCAGCTTCACATAAGCACAGCCTATAGAAACAAATATAACAGTGATCATGGTAAATTACTACATTATTACCATAAAATGTTTTAGCAAAAATTAGGAGATGCAATAAAGTGACTTGCTGTTTGTTTCGATTTACCATAAACCTAAGAACGTAGTGCATCTACATGTTTGTCAAGTGTAGCGCCCACTGAGTCAAGCACGTCAACACTAAGGGCCTGTTTGGTTCCCCCTTGCTACTAAACTTTAGTCACTTTAGCTACTAAACAACAACAATATAGCCTTTTGTCCCAAGCAAGTTGGGGTAGGCTAGAGATGAAACACAAAAGAGACGAGAAATAAGGAGACACATAAAGGGACATAAAGGGCACAAGACAGAAAGAGGTCACGGTTCAGGCACGTTGATTGCCAGTCTCTAAGCGCTCCTGTCCATAGCTAAATCCTTGGAGATATTTCACTCCTTAAGGTCTCTCTTAACGGACTCATCCCAAGTTAGTTTAGGTCGACCTCTACCGCTCTTTACATTATCGGCCCATTTTAGAACCCTACGCACCGGCGTCTTAGGAGGCCTCCGTTGGACATGTCCAAACCATCTCAACCGATGTTGAATCAATTTCTCCTCAATTGGTGCCACCCCAACCCTGTCCACTACCAAACAAACTGACTAGAAAGGGACTAAAGTAGTTTAGTCACATTAGTCACCCTAGAGTAGCTAAAAGTGGGCTAAAGTGCCAAGTGGACCAGGACTGCCTCTCATTATTGCTGGTCCCCCACCCTAATTTGGGCATTTATTAGGGGTAGTTTGGTCTTTTAGTCGCTAGAACCAAACAAGGGTGACTAAAGTTTAGTCATTAATTTTAGTAGCTAAACTTTAGCAAGGAGAACCAAACAGGCCCTAAATCACTGCATCATTTGATATGCATAACTGATGAACCAGACTGCAAGAGCACCAAAAAATACTAGGCAATGTTATTGCTCAGCGAAATTAAGCGAACAGGGCACTGGGAACATACCTTAACGAAGTGCCAGTCTTTCAGGTACAACAGAGAACCATCACGATCCCCATCGCTTGAGGCACCGTGAGCACCCCCAACCCAGTGGTCTATGAACTCCTGCATGGACATCTCAAGCCGCTTCTGGTCCGTGAAATCCCTCGAGGAGCAGTCGGCAACCTGCGCAATTGATAGCACTGCGTATGGGTCCTCCATTCGCGTAGAAAGTACCACGGGCCATCAGCACGGATGAGGAGGGGATACCTGAACGAGAGGGGAAGGGAAGTTTTGGGTGAAGAAGCTGAGGTTAGGGCGGCAGCGGTCGCCGGGCCCGGCGAGCGTCCAGTCCTTGCGGGCCCGCCACGACGAGGTGAGCCCCGTGAGAACGACGGGGCGGTTGGGCGCCATGAAGCGGTGGACGAACTCCGCGTAGGATAGCGACTCTCCGACCACCCGCTCCACCTGTCCTACCACCTTCACGCGGCAGGCCATCTGGTCGACCGAAGGGAAGAGAAGGGAGGGAGGGGGGCCGGTGAAGGGACGCTTGCTGGTCTTCCACAGCTTCGCTGGGGCGGCGGCTGTGTAGTTGGAAGTGCAAAACCGCGGAGTCGCCGGAGATCGAGGCGACAAGCCGAGCAGGCCGCAAGTCTGGTTCAGTTCCGCTTCCACACGAGCCGTGACTCCCGTGAGTTGGACCGCTGGCGTCCCCCGCGCCTATGTGCCGCCGGAGTTTGCACGGCCCAGCAATATCAACGGGCGCGTTTTCTGCTTTTTCCTATTTTTTCCAGACTTCATCTATTATCTGAAATTCAGAAGGATACAACAAATCTGTATCTATCTACAACTAAAAAATACGGATGCTAAACTCTACCGGGCAGACGACGTGCGTCGCTCGCCTTTGCTCTGCCCGGCTTCGTACGTGCACCCCCCGATGCGATTGTCCACCCAGGGCTTCGCTCGCTCCCGGCAACCGCACGCCCGACTGCCCGCGGTCAGCGGCCGGTAAAAAGGAAGGTCATGGCTCTCCCGCACTCAGCGCGATCGTGAACCCCCGGCGCTCCGTTGCAAGTTATCGTCCACTTGCAGGACGTCGCCCTGCACGATCGTGTGCAGCGCCCTGTGCAGATCATGGAGTTCTTGCCCGATTAGCCGCACCCTGGCACTCAGGTATTCGTAGAGAAGCACAAATCCTAGAAGGAAACCACCGATCAAATCTTGTTGCCAGCTATGTACGTCCCCACGTCCATGAATATCTCTACCTCCCATCCACGACCATGCCGATGCTGCTCCTGCCCCCACGAGCCACGGCCTCACGTTCCGCCCCCTGCGTCCACTTTCGCATCGACGTCGCCCCTGTCCATGCCGAGTCCACAGCCATTCGACACCAAGTCGACATCCAGGTTTGAATCACCTCGACGGTCTTTTCTCATCTCTCGACCTTGATAATGATCACTTCTCCGTCCATCTGGTTTTTCTTCACCGTCCTATTCGTCTTCAACTCTTGATCTTTGTATTTCATCTTCGCTGCCCTATATATCGTGAGCCATCCGCCAGGGTCCGGTGGCCACGAGTGGCAGCCAGCCGATCAGCCTCCAGGGGCCAGGGGCCGGTGTCCGCCTTCAGCAACCAGCAGCAGGGGTCGGCAGGCACCTTCAGCTGCCAGCGGCCAGGACCGGATGATGCCTGCAAGCCCATGCGTCCATGCCTATCCCCTAGCGGCTTTATGCTATTTTTTCATGTCTCTGTTTTTTTCCCAAAGTCTACTCAACACATAATTTGATGTTAAACAGATATCCATGAGAAACACTACCATAAGATGATTGCTGCATATTTGAGAACATGCAATTTTGTTCAACCATATTCCTGCTCTAATGCTGAAAAGGCTATCTGAAATTCTGAATGAGGTGCTATCGGAACCTGCCTTACAAACATGCTATCTGAAATTCTAAATGAGGTGAACATGCAATTTTGTTCAATCATGCAATTTTGTGACTGCATCCTGCCACGCTACTTTTTCAGGTGTGCCTTACAATGTCAAATTTCATGTGACTGCATCCTCCCTTTTTCCCATCCAGAGCAGAGAAGGCTTCAGTTTGAAAAAATTAAGAGGCAAACTAAGAGCTGCTGCCTGCAGTGGATCAACTACCCCCAGCCAAACCTCAAGCATGGCGCCTTCTTACTGTAATAGCAGGAGATCATCGTCAGCCTCCATGCCATCCTCAGAAAACTGGTACGTAGGATCACATGTGTGGTATGGTGATTACTGATTACTCGTTTTGCAGCACAAGTGCAATTTGATAATCTTCTTCAGCACAGTAGATCATGAACAAGGATATATGCATGGTTCCATATATTGAATACCTACGAATGAGTAGTATACCATGGTAACAACAAAACTCCTCAATTAGTAGTATTATATACTGCAAATATATAAATGAACTATATGATTCGATATGCCTCAAAGGGTGAAGAGTATTTAAATGTAACAACCCTGCAGAAATACTTCATATGCCTCGGTCGAGTATAGTGTATCCTTCAGGGAAATGTGCATTGTAAAAAATCTACAACTTGCTTATCTTAGTTCTAATCTTGTTTGTCCAAGTATGCACACCAGAAAACAATTTGGCAACTATTCTTTTGCCTTCACTTTCTGAACTTCCATGTAGCATGACTGAGATTGCCAACTGGATTGAGATGGATGTAGAACTTCACTTAACTGGATTTACTTGACATTATGAAAATTAAATTAAGCACTAATCTTCTTGTATACTCTTGTCATTCAACATTTATGATAGTTCTCTTTACCAAAGGTGAATTTTGGCCTCTCAGTCATATTTTCAGTTTTCACTACCCATCATAGGCAGCCGTAATTTAATGGGCATTCAGTATTTCATTAACACACAACTTTGTAACTATATATCTACGGTGTGATATTTGGTAACAGAAAATATAATTTTTAGCGTATTTTTAATATGATGGTGGCAACTCATCAATAAAATATGATGACAAGTTGACAACTATAACTTATGACTTGTAATTTTTTATGTTTATAGTAAACAAAAGGTGTATATTTTTGTTTTTTCTTACTTTGGTCAACATAAATATTAATTTGTGAATATACTACAATGAAATTTGACTAAAAATGTTTTAATTAGTATCTGTGCTCTAAACCTTGGATCAAATCCCTCCGGCAGACATCGCATGTATGCGTAGAGAAAAAAAAGCACTTATAGCTGATAGTGATACAAAAATATGCCATCCAAGAAGAGGAAAGCTAGGTAGGAACGCGAAAGGTTGTATAATGCGACGATTGAATGGAAGGAGGCAAAGAGAACCTCCTACAGAAGACGAAAGGAATTTTGTGCCAAAACTCTACACCCACATTCCATTGCTATGGAAAACCCTATGTATATTCCTTCGCCATAATCAAGGTACTTCATGACAAATAGCATGCTAGACATAAAAAGATTGACATTATTTGTTGTCATCAATATTACTTTGATTTACCATAAAGGTTGTAGGTGAGATTGAGAGAATGTCTTTGACTTGCGAAAAAAGGTTGTAATTGAAATTAGCAAGTCTCTACAACTGGACATACCTTGTTTCCTATTTGTTTGGTGTTGTAGGTTTTGCATCTTGTTCCATATGTTAGATTAGAATATAACTTTGATTTAAACACTCTACAAGTGAGACAACCATTTATATTAGAGATGTTACTACTTTCACAAAGTCGTCATTAAGACTCAAAGCTTTTTTGTTTGAAGTGGAAACCTCAATTTTTATTGAAATAGGCTACAGTGGACCAAGTGTTGCGTGTTCGTCGACCTTGACTAGCCGCCGCTCGGCCCATGCTAAGGTGGTCAGGCATTATTTTGTACCCGTTGCAACGCACGGGCATGATCCTAGTGTTAGTAATAAAAGACATAAAGGTAAGAAAATATAACAGTTATACAAAACAGAAGACAATACCTTTTCATAGAGCTAGGACCTCCTTATAGACAATATTTTTCGTGTATGTACCATTTATTTTCGTCTTTTTTTCTTATCCTTGTTATCACTGGGTGGGACGGCAAAAATTAAAACAAAATGGCAAGCCATGCACGGGTCAGGTCTATCGCGTTCATAATCGACATGGAGTATTTGTATTAATTGAATTGAATTGGATTAGTTTGTGAATGAAAGGGATGATTTGAATGAGTAGTGGATGATTTAGTCTACTAATAATCCACAAAAAGTCCATTGAGATTGCCCTCTACGTGGACTTCCCAAATCATTAGAAACTGAACTTCCCAAATCATTATGTACCTTGTGCAATCGACAGGTTCTTGGCTTGCGAAGGTGTAGTTTCAGACAGTAGTTTCTTTTGTTTATAACGAGCCTCGATCTGTCTACTAATGGTAGTTGGAAGGCAACTGCAGACTCACAAAAAGAACTTTCAGATGAACCAAGAGATAAAAACAAATGGAGAAAAAGAGAGGGTGCACATGTACTACTGATATTCTTGGAAAGGGATCAAAGTTGGTAGGCATAATACACGTTACCAATCTTTGAAAGGGATCAAAGTTAGTAGGCGACGGTTCCGCGTACGCGCGCGTAGAGGGAGCGGCGTGGGGGATTAGCGGTGACGGGGGATTAGCGCGTGACGGGGTCATTAGCGAGGCAAGTACGATAACATGTGGGTTTAACTTGCTATCGTAGTCTGAAATTAAGATTCAGATGCTGAGACACAAAAATATGTAACTAACAAGATGAATAGACAGAGATAAACCTTGAAGCTACACAATTCAGTGCTTCTGCATGCCAATCTGTACTTCAGTGCTGCATGTTGGAAGAACAAACAATCAAGTTTAGCTTAGAGGTCAGTGCCGTTGGCATAGGTAAACTTGTGCCCTGTCTAGCCAAGACTAACAGATGGTTTGCTATTAGGAAAATTTAATTCAGTCTGTAACAATACTAAAGCAGCCATCTAGTTAGGAGAGAATCTGTTGAAAAGATAAAAAAGAAATAAACACCATTACTACTCCATGTTATAATCCATTGCCTCATCAGAAGTTTACTACTGCTCCTGGGTGCCAAAGAACAGAAGGAGGAGCTATGGACAAAGGACAAGCCAGGAAAAACAGGAATATAGAGAGAACATGAAAAAAAAACACTATCCGAGGTCTGTAAGCATGGTAAACATAGCTAGCCTAATATGAACCAGCTGCCTCAATCACTATTGCATAGATCAATGTGAAGTAACAAAAAGAAAAGGCCATGCTGATTAATCTGAACCATGGTAAACATAGCTATCGACTGTCTTTTTTTTAATTGGAAAGGCAAAATAAACCAACTTGATGGCAAAATGAACCAACTTAATAGAAAACATGACTATATCTTTAAGACTGAACCGAAAGAAGCATGATTCTAAGGTGGGAAATTAGTTTAATATGATTCAGCTCAATCATAAATCAAAATATTAAAAGGATATTGATGTATTTTGACTGTCAGTACTTGTAATAGCAGTATGGTCCTTGTAATAGCAGTATAACATCCAAATAGACTATGACATGATTACTCCAAAGCAAAAAGTGTTTGGGTTTTGGGCTGCTTACCTAGAAAGTTATACACAAACTGAAAGGTGATTGTTCAAGGACCAGACCAGTGAACAAACTAACCTACAGATTGCCAGAGACCTGCATGAGTAAATTAGTTTCCAAATTCTGTCAAGGCATTTTCTCAGGGCTGCATTAGTAAATTAGTTTCTGAATTAGGGGATAAAATATATGTGAATTTGAATTTGAAACCAGAGATCACCTTTGGAGTCACAAGAATGATCTGTCGATGTTGTAGCTCCTTACTGTTGGTGTCCGATTAGAAGGAGCTGCAGCACGGTTTGACTTCAGTTATTAAGATAAAGTATACAATATTGACAAATGAAATATGGATTGACTTCACACAAAAACACATGCAGCCACACAGGTTAGTGATAGGCTTTCAGAAACATCTTGAGTGAGCCATTGGAGTACATAGTGCCACACAGTGCATTTGCATCGGTCCAAACTCAAGTAAACCTGGGCGTGTCAAGTCATGTCAACTAATAAACCAAACTCAAGTAAACTCTAGTCTGGAAATGAAAGGAGAGTTGAGCTGCTGCTAGACTGACACACTGAAAAACAAAACAGAGAGATCTCGAGCTCCTACTGGACACTGAAGTACTGAAAGAGAAAACTGCAGCTCGATCTATTTGACAAAATAAACAAAAGAAATCCAATTCCGATTGACATGAAATTGGAATCACAGCTTAAACATGTCATGTATAATATATTACACCAAAAACATTTAAAAAGTTTGAGCCAATAAAAAGAGGAAGCTTAGTCTGAAAAGATCAATAAAAAGAGCAAATAAAATCATGAGGTTACTGAATGACCATCATCTGCAGCTGCTAGTGTGATAATAGCAAGAAAAAACTATTGCATGCTTGGGGCTTGAGGCAATAATGCACAGATCAATTTGAATATCAGGTTACAGTTCTTATATAATATATAGATATAGAAGCTTCAATGGATATATAAGAATATCAGCAGGCTGCAAATTGAAATAAAGAGAATCTTTAAAAAAGAGCTACACTCCTTAATTGATTTTTTTCCTCAATGAACTGCCATCGTTGGTGCCTTTCAAATAGGGTCCAAGAACTTAGCCTTGAATAATCCAAGCAGGTCACAAACATTGCAAATCAATCTGGATTTAATGTTTAGGACAACTATTTAGTAAAAAAGAGGTGTAAATTATCTGAGAGGAGAAAGTAGTGAAGTACTCCATCAGGAACAAAGGTCAGCTGAAATGAAAACAGTTACTTTGGTAAAGAGAAAACAATAAAGTGCTTGATTGTTATTTGTTACAATGCAGTAAGGAACAGGTCATGTTCAAAACTAACAAAAAATTATATACTTATATTGCGAAAAGAAACCAAAGGATGTAATCTCAAAATGATTTAAGATCTCGGAAATATTGAACTGCTTTGAAAACCAAGATCCCCCATAATACAATGAACTCACCTATATAGTCCAAATCACAACCACAGGGGAGTTCGACGATGGGTCAGAAACCGGCGGCGAGCGTCTTGGCAAGGGCACCTATATATTCCAGCTTCAGAAAGCACAAGGTACAAAACACATGCCATATTAAACTTAAGTTGGCTGCCATCTTAAAATAGCAAGAAATTAGTATGAACATGAGTTTGGGTTATGGACCTACAACTATTGTATAGGGGATTTTTAGACTTACTACCTCTGACTTTTTAGTTGAAAGGTAGACCAATTATGCATCAATTATGCTTTTCATTATTCTGACATCACTGATAGAAGCATATTGGTTACATATAGGTGTTCGTATCATGTTCCTGTAATTGATGGACGCTTCTTGAGACACTGACATTCAGAATAACCAAACTGGACTTGCAGTCACTTTCAAAGCTTGCCCATAAATGCTGAACAGAGAAGAACCAAGGACTAAGGTTTCCAGCAGTGATTTAACCTACCCCAAAAGTAAATATATCATGTCTATTAACTGTGATTACCCTCCACTGACTTTACTACCCTGCAAGTGCCCCTCATCTAAGATTATCACTATGACTCCATGGTGGCATTTAGTATCGGAAAGGTGCTTTCTTTCCCTTAAGCAACTTAAGGGTATGACAACGACTGACAAAAAATATCAGGACAACAGTTTCACCTCACGGCTGATCCAAGGTATAAGACCTTTGAGCAAGTCTCAAATTCATCGTCAAAATTACGTAACAGGTGAATCAATCCATATATATAGAGTGACAAAATTAGTGACTGGAAATCAATCAAAAGCACATCAAGATGCAAGCTTTGAATGAATGAGAAGCGAAATCCTCAGATCAACTTTTACAGCCAAAGCTGCCACAGTGCAATATTAGGCCCCAAAGCAATGATAACACAGATTATTCATGCATGGAATAAATCTCGCACAAATCAAGAACATATATGCTACTACATAGTGATAACATACAAGATCGTGTAAGGGAAAAAGAAAACCAGTGAATAAATCTCGTCTGCTCGTTCACAACTTGTTTTTAATCTTTAAGAATACAACCTAAACCAAATTGAGTTTAGAACTATGAAACAATGCACAATGAAATTACCTGGTCATAGTGACTACATGAGACACAGAAGAGGGGAACCTGCACAGAAGAATGCTACTGCTCACTTCAATGCGGACACAACTAAAGATGGCAACGGGGACCCGATCCCCGATTCCCCGCGGGGAATTCCTCTATTAGGGGATGGGGATGGTTGCAATTGTTGCTCCGTGGGGAATAAAACGGGGGGAAATTGATCCCCGTCGGGTCTAACGGGGTCGGGGACGATCCCACGACCCCCATCCCCGATTCCCCGCCGCCCTGATTAGTATACCACGCACACGGTGAACTGCAGCCCATCTACAGGCCCAGCCACCTCAGTATATATACCGAGCTAACCCTAACTCTTCACATCCATTCCTCTGTCTCTACTAGGACACCAGCCGCCGCTTCTTTTGCAACAGCGCCCCCAAGTGCTGGTGCTAGTCCGTCACCGGCCTCCACCTCACGACCTCACTTCTCGCACAACCACACAAGCCACACTACCTGCTGGTCCACCACTGCGAGGCCGTGGGCGGCGCACCACGTCGGAGCCGCCGCTCGCCCGCTTCCGAATGGAAGCCACGAGCCCACGACAAACAGGAGCAGGGCACAGCCGCACCGAGTAGCAAGGCAGCAAATCTTCAGATCTGATGCCGTGCTCTAGATCGTTGAGGATTTGATGTTGGTCTCCCACTGTCGTGCTATAGATCTGTTAAAGTATTTAGCCTCCCTATCTCCTTTTGTTAACTCCTGGGATTTCGATTCAAGCATGATGCGTCTCCTACTCTTTGCTTTTTTGTAGTTTTTTTTCTTTACAAATTTAGCCTGTGTGCCGAGTTCCTGGACTTCTATACCTCGATCAATATTGTTACTACTTGTGCGCAAGTGCGAATGTTGCTACTGGCTTTCTAATGACTGCGGCATTTAATTTAAGATGCAATTTAGGCGGGGACGGGAACCCCGTCGGGTGTAAATTCCCCGCGGGGAGCGGGGACGGGGAGAAAGTGTCCCCCGTAACTATTCACGGGGACGGGGACGGGGACAGGGACGGGGACGGGGAATTATTTGCCCCGCGGGGACGGGGATGGTGGAGTGATCCCCGATGGGGAATTCCCCGTTGCCATCTTTAGACACAACACAGAACGAAATTAGAACTCGGAGAAGGAAAGTAATCAGCCAAAGTCACTCAGATACAAAGAAGATTGCTAAATCAAAATGAACTTGTAATCCACTGAATGGAATCAAAACGAACTTGTAACGTCACTCAGGTACGGCTGAGCTGCAAACCAGCTCCAGGTGCAGCAGGTCAGGGGTGTCCACGGGGAAGGGGCAGGGAGGCCGTCGGCGGGCTTCACCAGCGGCGCACGACCGCCTGTCTTCCCTTCCCCGGCAGCGGGCTTCATCGGGGGCGTGGACGACCTCCAGTGAGGGAAGCGTGAGCAAGCAGCGACTCGTGGAACTGCCGGAGGTGGAAGCGCGGACCGGCGCGGGGAAGCTCGAGCGGCCGACGACGACGGCGAGGTGATGACGCAGCAAGGCCCCAGCGACTGAGAGCGACCTGGCCGCGCCACTCAATCGATTCGCCTGGCCACGTCGCTCGATTCATGCACGGGAGCCTGCAGCCGCTGCTTCTCCAAGCTTTACCCCCCGCACGAGAGACGTGGGAGCGCGGGCGGGAGGGAAAGGTGTCGCGCGTCGTGCGCGGGTGGCGGTTTCACGGACGGGCGATACAGCCATACAGGGAGGAGTCTTTTACACGAGTGCCATTAAAAAAGTTCATAATTGCACATAGATCATTAAAAAAGTTAGCCACACACATGTGCCACTGCTCTTAACTTCTTTGGCTGAGAAACCATTCCGTCCGTGTGCCATTAGTTTTCAGCTGTTTGGGAGCTCTTACAGGTGGGATCGGGCACTTAAATGGACCATCTTGCCCCTGACTTTCAGAGAAGAGGTGGAGACGGTGTTGGCGCCAAACTGATGAGTCTTTGGCGTCAAAACTGACCCTAGTTGCCTCCAATAAATAGATAGCACCTTGGCCTTCTCTCCACTCACTTCTCTCAGTTCTCTCTCCACTCAGTTTCCTCTCCATCGCTCTCTGTCTTCTTCAAGGTCCTGCTGCCATGTCTCAAGCTTCAAGCGCCTTTGTGAATAGAGGTGGGGTAAGGCAGGTCCATTGCCCCAACTGTGGTGTGCTTGCGAACCGGTTCACATCGATGACCACTGGTAACATGCGCCGTGTCTTCCACAAGTGTCCCTACTTTTCAGTTTGTGTTGCTAACTTTCTCCTCTTTATCTGGATCTAGAATCTTGGTTTCCACTGTTTGGTTCATAATCTAAGGTTGATTTCGTTTTCAGGTTGGAGGTCGTTAGTATTATCAATGGGAGGATGAAATGGAGGGGAGTAGTGTATAAGTAGTGGCTCCTACAGCACCACTATCTCCTGTTCATCTTCAGGCAGTGCCAGCACCAGCTGCTTTCCCTGCTCCAACTCCTATGGCTCTTATCCAGGAAGGTGGTCAGACTGGTGGAGGAGAAGTGCAAAATAGGGTTATGCAACAACTCAGATGGATTTAGAAGCTAGTCTTTGTTGCCATCTTTCTTGCCTTGTATGCAATTATGAAGAAGTAGGGTGATATGTATGTGTGTCACTGTGTTTGTATGGTGGATTTATGGTTGAATCAATGAATGAATGAGTCAATGACTGATGCATAAATGAGGTCCAGAAATCAATAGTATACCAAAAATGTCCACAAATATTATACCAGAAATCAAGTAGTGCTCATTGGTCCAGATTGTTCACCAACATGTAAACATAACTACATGTCCAGATTGTTCACCAACATGCAAACATAACTACATGTCCAGATTGTTCACCAACATGTAAATTATTATAGCTCCATTACATCATCATTTCACAGCACAAAAGGTCAGGTGTTCTCTAGGATTACAACAACAATGCATCATCAAAACAAAAATGTGGACTCACCTTTGTTCATTCTAGCTGAAGTTGTTTCTTGCTCCTGGTATTTGCAGCTGGGCTAGAAGGATCAGCTGGAGCCTTGCTAATTGTTTCCCTAGCTGGAGTGGCAGACCCATCTTTCCTTAGTGTTAGCTTCTTCTTCAAACCAATCTTCCTCCTTAGTGTATGAACTGGAGTAGTAGAAGCTTCCCTTGACTCATATTCATGAAAAGGGACAAGGTGCACAACTTGGATAGGAACTGGTTCTTCAACTAGTTCTTGAACTGGTTTTTGAATTGATTCTTGAACTGGTTCTTGAACTGGTTCATTGGATCCAGTTGCAGATCTTGTGGTACATTAGAATGGGCAATGTTTAGTGGAAAGGACATGTTGGCATTGAAAAAGACTAGGAATGGAGAAGTGTCATACTTGCTTGAGAAAGGAGTAGTAGTAGAGAGTGAATTACTTGAAGAAGAGGATTTCCTCTTTCTTTTTTGTGTATAGCCTTCTCCACTGCCTCATTAGGAGGCAACACCATTCCAGTGGCCACCACAATGTTTGTCTCAGTGGTAGCTTGAACTACTTTTTTCTGCCTCTTCTTTGGCAGATCCCTGTAAGTGAAAACTTAGATATGTAGATTATTTCATCCAGATCATAGCATACATGAACAAATGTAACTCAGACAAGCTCACCTATTAGCCTCCATTGCAGTTATGTCTGCTGGACTCCCATTTTTACAGGTGTACCAGTGTGCCCTAGCTGATGGCATATTGAACACTCATGCCTCTTTGATTTCTTCTTGCTACCCCATCAACTACACTTTTATATCTATTCTTCCTTCTTTCAGCAGTGGACTTAAGCAAGGGAGGATGCATGAAGAACCCATGTGTGGCATCAGGCGACATAGACTTAACAGGAATGGATGGGATGGCACCTTCATAGGTAGCTTTGAATTTGGCCACAGAATAGCATTCATCAACATGGTCTTCTAGTTTTTCACCAGGTATTGATGTTATGTAAGCAATGGCATGCTTGCAAGGTATTTTTGAGCCTTGCCAAACTCTGCATGAACATGTCCTATTCCTCAAGTCCACAACAAACCTGAATCCAGTCTCACCCTTAGCACGTACTTCAGCAACTCCATCATGTTCTGTGATGACCTCAATGTCGAGGTTGAAGCTGTTTTCCCTCAACTGCTGCATAACATGAGGTAGAATCTTGCCACCAAACTTCTTGGCCACCTTTTTTCTATTATTTCACTTAATCAACAACATCTGTCTTATGGTATCCATCAAATCATCAATGTGCTTGGTCTTCTCTGCCTTAATCCACTTGTTGAAGGACTTAGCCAAATTGTTGGTGACATAGTCCACCTTGGAAGCTGTGCTATACTGACTTCTTGTCCACAGCTTCTTGTGATTCTGCTGCAAGTACTTCATTGCTTCTGGCTTGGCTACATCCATGGCCTGGTAATGTTTATCAAACATGTACTTGCTCCAAGAGTAGGAAGATGCCCACAAGTGGTCATCAAAAATTTTACCACTATACCTTTTCTTAAAATTCTGTACTAAATGCCACATGCACTCTCTATGTTCAACATATGGGAAAACCTCACTAACACCATGCATTACTGTCTGACCACAGTCTGTGCAGAAGGTCAGACCAGGTGGTGTACCAATGGCTTCCTTCAATCTCTCAATAAACCAAACCTAGTTTTCATTTGTTTCAAAATCAATGACACCTATTGCTACTGAGTACATCTAGTTGTGAGCATCAACTGCACAAGCTATGCACAACTGGCCCCTGAACTTTCCACACAAGAATGTGCTATCAACTGCCAAATATGACCTACAACCTCTAAGGAAGCCATCAATATATGGTTTCAGGGCAAAAAATAACCTATTAAACCTAATCTTATTGTTGATGGTGTGGTGATCAATCACAACAAATGAACCAGGACATGTTTCATCTATCTGGGCCTTGAATCTGTATAGGTTATATCAAAGCTTTTATTTCATGGCCCATACAGTTTATCCAAGGCAAGATTCTTACCATGCCAGACCCTCTTGTAGGGTATCATGATTTTGAACTCATCTTTCAGCCTCCTCTAGAGTTCTGTAGCACCAACAATTGCATCTTCTTTCAACCAGTCAACCACTTGTTCACATACCCAATACTGTGTCATCCCTTTACATACACCAGCCCTCCTTTTGCCTTGACAGGTATGGGGATGTGGGTTCCTCTTCACCTGCAAATGGCATGATACTCAAATGCTTATATCTGAAAACAATTGACAAATAACAAAAGCATCAGAATTTGAAACTAACAAATTACCTTAATTGAGTCATCACCCTTCATGGTTGAGGCATGAAGTCTCCACTTGCAGCCATCAGTACTACTAGAGCAGTAAACTCTGTACCTTCCTGTGTCACTCTTTTCAATGTCATAATGAAACTAATGTTTCACAGCATGTGAAGCTAAAGCCATCTTAAATGCATGCATATCTCTATACATAGTGCCTACTATCATGGGAGGATCCTTCTTGTTATAGTCAGCATCAGACATATGATCAGGCTCACTATCTTTAACAATGTCATCTTCATCCTCCATTTCATAATCACCATCATCATCAGACATAGATTCATCATCACTGTTTGTTTCACAGTATGTATCTGTATCAAATCCTTCACCATCCCTTTGTTTGCTGCCACCTTAACTCTGTGGTTGTGGAGGTGGTGGATGCTGAGGGCCAAGGTCTAGATACAACCCTTCGTCATCAACACCCACATGCTCAAAGGATGGATTAGGGTTAGCCAGGTATTCATCATCTGCAGCTTGACTCTAGGTTTGGCTTGATTGTGCAAAGCTAGGACAAGGCAGTGAAGGGGTCAAGGGCTGGGTCAAGGTGTTGTCAACAGACTGCCAAGAACTGCTAAAATCCCAAGGAGGAATTTCAGGAGGCTCAGTTGTAGGGCTGTGGTAAGCAAAAGTCAGGTAGCAGCACTTGAAGTCCTTATGTTTTGCAAACATGTCAAGCAAATCTTGGTCGGTGCAAAGTTTGATGTTCCTCTGTCTCTCAATGCAGAAGTAAAACAATGTCACAACATCCCCATAAGTAGCAGGATAGTTATTCTCCACATCAGAAATCAGATCTACGAAGTTGGTAAGTTCAGCATAGAGGATGATATAGATGATGGATGGGTGCAGAAGAATTAAGTATAGAGGAGAGAATCTTGCTCATTAGAACGTATAGAGGATGAATATAGAGGTGCATGAGTGCGGATAGCCTTAGTGATTCTGTAGACCAGCATACTATCCTGCAGAAGCAGCAGCTGCTCTGACAAAAGGCTGGAGCACCTACCCAAACTTGCCATGGGAAAGAGGTGCTGCCTTAAAAAAGAGCGCATGTGCTTGCTGTCATCATTGCTTTAGCTCTGACAAATGCAGGGAGGAGGGTTGGCTAGCATTGGGTAGGTTAGTAGCTCCAACTTTTCATGCCTAGGTGTTCTTCAACTTTTTGCTGAAGCCAATGATGGCGTATGCTTGCGTTGTAGCTGTCCTCATGGCAGCAGCGATACAAGCTAAGGTTAGTCTCAAAGTTTTCAAAGGGTTTTATTGTCACTAAATGACATGACACATTAGCAAATCTGTTTATACGACAAGATATCTATGAGAAGAGAAACTCATGGTTACCAAGGCGATGAAACCCACATTGAGGGTGATGAGTACATATGCTGTAGGGTTATTGAGTTGTAGTATCGGCAATGTTCACTTATGCCTCCTCTTCTTCTATATGTAACACAAACAATACATATACAAAGTAGGCTAGATAGTGTAGCGCATCCGGCAATAGGGTGCTCAAATGATTTGCAGTAATCCATATTGCACTACAGGTCAATGTCAGCACAAACCATATTTGTAGTACAATAGGCAATTTATTTGCATGACACTGTGATGAGACTTTTCTTAAAGCCGACACATTAGTAGGAACTGAAAAGAAGAGGCGTCATGTAGCTTATCGTTGGGCAATATGGTCGACGCGTATCTGGGTGAAGCATGTGGAACAGCCTAAGCACTGCTCCCCCTAGAAGTGGCTATATAGAAGTTGCCACAAACCACCAACGGCACCTCTCCACCCCCACTGTTGTGCCGGGCAACACGAGGACCTATGCAACCTCTACGCGCTGGGCGGCGAGATGCGGATCATAAAACACCTCAACGTCACCGCCTTTGTCACCAACACGGAGTTAGTGGCGAGCTCTAAATCATGAACTAGTTTTGACCCAATATGTAGTTTTCATCTTTAGAACTGAGTCATGAACCCAAATTTCACTTTGCAAAATTTAGAATTATTTATATATATATATATATATATATATATATATATATATATAGAGAGAGAGAGCCTGGCCGTTTAATATAATTGAACGCCCCTAACGGAGCGCCGGCATCCTCCTCGGGCACCAAAGAAATAAATTCACATCACTTGATGGTAAATTAATAATATAATACACGTATTTATTTACTGTACCTGCCATGCAAATAGGACACTGCATTAAAAATGGCAAAATAATACTCACTATCCACCGAATAATAAATTTCTTTTGTATCCAACAAATCATAAATATATATATGCACCCCTCATCCCGTCCTCCGAATTGGTAGCAGATATTCATTCGGCCGCGCGATCCCCGTCGTCTCTGCGGACTCCAGTCTCCACCAGGCGGATTTTACTGCGACAGCATGACTCCCCGTCGTGACTGTAGACTTCACCCCGGGCGGACTTCACACCTTCTCGGCACCAGCATCTCCCGATCGCCGCTGGTGACTCTGGCTCGGGCGGACTTCACCGTGCCAGCATCGCTCCCTCTTGCTGGCGCTACCCCAGCGCAGCCCTCAGGTTTGTGTGAGTCGATCTATAATTTCTGCAATAGAAATTGACAGGCGGTGTGGATCCATCATCCATGAAGATGGCTGGCGATATAGCCGATCGGGTGGACGGCGAGCGACGCGGTTGGCGCATCCGAGGACACGAGCAAGGGCGAAGAGGGCACAGCGGCGCTGCCTATCTTTGGGACAGTGGCTGTAACTCGATCCACTTGAATTCAGCCTGTTCATTTGAGATTATCAGTCAAATCAACCAGTCATTTAACGGTGTTTTTCTCTTAAAAAAATCAGATAGCAGGTTGTTTGTCACTTGTCAGCCATGGCTGCAGCCAATGCTGTCGTGCTATGCCTGATGAGGTGTGGGCCAAGCTCCCAGAGGTTGGCATCATCAGTTGGTGAATAAAATTATTAATTTTTTCTAATAATGGTTGATTCCTAGCTTCTTCAACTGAGTAGGTTCCTACTAATTTTTCCCATTTATTCCAACTGAGTAGGTTCTTCAAGATCTGATTTACACGATCTTTCTCCTTGCGTCAAGCTACTAATGAGTAATGCCGAGAACCCATTGTGGAGGGCAGACGTAGCACCTATTATTTTCTCTCCAAATTTAGTGTATAATTTGATTTTTTTCGATTCATTTGGGAGTTCTGACACCATGTGATTACTTTGTTTCTTGTTTTTTTTTTCCTTCCCTCTTTCTTTCTTTGTAGATTCATTTGCCAGCAGAAAACTGAAGATGGCGTGTGAGATCCATACTGCATGTGTGAAGTTTAAAAATCTTTTTGTTGTTTTTTGATTGGAAATAACATATTATCTTTGGATGCAAAGATGATTTACGTACTGGATGGATATAAAGATTTATTTTTTTTATTGGAAAAACATGTGTAACCATTCATTTTTAATTGTTGCTAGATTAATCCTATACTAATGGTACAACCATTTTTGACTTATTCAAGATTGTTTAAAAACCAACCGAGTAATAATAGTTTTATTGCTCATAGCTTAGAATAGAATTATTTACTGACCAAAATAATACTTAGTAATAAAAAATAGATTGACTGGATGCTACACATGTCGGTGACTATTACATCAAATTTTATTACACATAGGGCCAGACGGAGTTATTTATAGGTCAAATGATACTATTAGTAACAAAAATCACTTTGATCCGATATCGGACGCCTCGTTGATTATCACAGGCAAACTTACTGCTCACATGCTCGAACATAATTATTTATAGGCCCAAATAATAATATCAATAATAAAAAAACACCTTCTCCGGAGACCGGACACTCGGGTGTCCATGACATCCCATTTTACTGCTGACATGTCGCGATAGAATTATTTACAGACCAAAATGATATTATTAGTAATTAAAATTACCTCGGCTGGATATCGGACGCCATGTTGATTATCACAGGCAAATTTACTGCTCATAGGTTATAAGTCCAGATGTTAAAATTAGTAATAAAAAATAGCTTGACTAGAGATCGGATAACCAGGTGTGGGGTACCAGTAAAACGGGGTACCCCATTTTCACCGCAAAACCACCTAGCAAGACAAATATTATGGCCCACGGCCCATCACAGCCGGCCCATGCCTTATTCCGCTCAAAACCAAAGCTGAAGGACAAGCGCCCGAGCCTCCCAGCGCTCCTCCGCTTCGTCCGACCCCTCTCTGTCTTGTCCGACCCTCGTGACGTCATCCAGGCGCCTGAACCCTATGACGTCATCAAGGCGCTCGACCCCCCACTGTAACACACTGTCACGGGTATGCGCGGGCCACTACATTTTCCTGCTAAGGAACAGGAGCTCGCCGCGTCGTGCAGGATTACCTAGGAATTTGTAACACCTGATTCATAATCCGGTCAAGGCTTCCATAGTTCTTTCTCGCCCCCACGGCAGTAACAGGAAGAAGCTACGCTACGCCGCACCATACCATGTCTGCCTCAACGGGACGGGGAGCAACGGCCATCCAGGCCCCCCACCTTTTCGTCGGCGCAGCTTTAGGGCCACGAAATCTTCTTCATCATGACACCGTATCAGGGTGTGGCTTCGCTGCGTCATCTACAACCACGGCATGCCGCCACCACCACGACGACTGTGTGAATGCATGAACTGAGAGGAAAGCTAGCAATAGGGAGCACCTTAGGACATTTTCTTTCTACTTTCGTACATTTAGATATTGTAACCCGACCCCTCCCTTTGCATACTATAAAAGGGGAGGGAGGGACCCTCGACAGAACACGTTGGACAACGCCCAACAACGGCAATGTATTAAGCACACACCTAAACACTCAAACACACCCACTCACAGAGACCTGGGAGTCATCCCTCTCTCGACTAGCTTGTATCCCTCTACTACAAGCACTTCGATGCAAAGCAACAAGAGCAGCAGTGAACACTGGACGTAGGGACGTTCAGCCCGAACCAGTATACATCTTGTGTCCACCTTGCACACCATCGGAGGCTCCGACGCGCAACATCGTTCACTTGTCCCGTCTCTAGACACCCCCGGTTCTAGAACACCGATAGTTGACGCGTCAGGTAAGGGAGCTCTGCGCGTCACGTTCTACTTCACCAAGCTTCCGATTGCTGATCCCGTCGGCCGGTTCACTCCTGGCACCCGAATCCGTTTCGGGAGCTGAAACTTCGTCTGCGGCTAGGAGGGCCAGGGGCTGGAGATGCTTCTTGTCTCCCCGCTTCCCAACCTCATAGGCGGGGAAAAGGGACTCCACGCGCCCACCTCTGACGACTTCACCGACACAACGAGCAACCTCGACAACGTCACCGAGGCCCTAGCGGGCTTCCATTTGCCGGACCAGGATGCATCAGAGCCTGGCGAGGGCTAGTCCACTTGGCCTTATGGTCTAGAAAGCATTGCTTGGTCCTACCGGCGCTAGATCAAGCTCATGCTAGGCACGCAGGCATTGACCCAGGTCCGTACACTAGGCCCCTTCTCGGAGTCATCCTCGGATGACAAGGAGTCCTTGGCTGACTCTGACAAGAGCCGGATATCCACTGCCTACGCCGGGTTTGATGTCCCGGAAGACCTACGTTGCTTCCTCAACAATGATGACCTCCTTGGGGGGACCGACTTTGACTCCGACTACTACGTCGACCCATCCCGAGAGTGCTTCATGTGTGATGGAGATCCTGCCATCAGGGATTCCGAGGAGACACCTAGTGTCCACACTCCCATCAACGCTGTAGTTGTTCCCGCGGTGCTGGAAGGGCCCCCTCCGGCTCCACAGCCGGGGGAGTCCCACCTCCAACTAGAGCAACTCTAGGAGCTCAAAAAGAAGGTCGAGGAAGAGCATTTGCAGCTAGCTCAGTTCCGCTGAAAGTCCCTAGTTTGGTTTTGGCTAATTGATGAAACCTAGGACTAACCTTTGTATCTAAGTGGATGATTTAGATAAAGGTTGTCATTGAATATGAGACATGACATTGACTCATGTGACCAAGATGATGAAGACCAAGATGAGGCTTGGCTCGATGGACCGGTTGTGAAGGTGAAGGGCAAGTCGAGGCTTCGAAGCGAAGGACCATGCGATGGTGAAGCTTGAGCAAGACTTGGCGCCGATGGACCGATGCAACGGTGAAGAGCAAGTGAAGTCAAGGTCGATGGATCGAGACGATCATGTGATGATATGAAGTGGATCATATCATTTGGAGAAATAAAATGGGCTCAAGGCAAAGGTACAACCATAGGGCCATTTTGTTTTGCACTCAAGACACCATAGAGGGTGTGAGTGGTTTAGGATCGATAGCCGAACTATTAAGAGGGGAAGTCTTATCGGTTACTCGACGCACGTGAGCCACTAGGTGAATTCATGAAGTGCATTGCATGTAGGGCCTAGTGAGCTAACTGGAAAACCTTTGAAAATGATTATGAAAATGCTAACACACATGCACAAAGGTGATGTACACTTGGTGGTGTTGGCACATTTGCAAAGGTGGTGTTGGTCGCGCTGTGGTTTGCAGGGTAGAGATGGGTTTGGGTCCCTTTCTCCCTCCCATCGAGCTTGCGAGGCGGGATTTAGGCGTTTTCGAGGAGATGAAATGCCTATTTTCCTTTACGCCAATGTCAAGATTTGGAGGCGATGTCACGTGGTGTATCACGAGCTAAAACATGTGCTAAAGTGTTACACATACTTTGTCTAGCTCATAAGTGAACGGGCAAAACAAGTGGAGCAAGAAAAAGTTGCAAAACACATGCGTTATAGGCGACAGACGCTGCTTGGGGGAGCGTCGGCGCGTCTGTCGACAAACCCTAGTTAGGGTTGCTATGCGTGGAGCGTCAGACGCGGTGTCGCATGAGCGACAGACATGGTCTGGAACACTGATCCAGTGTCTGTCGCTCGAACGAGTTGAGCGCGGCGCTGCTTCACGCATCAGACGCGTCTGTCGGTTGAGGACCGGATGCGTCTGTCGAGTGTCATGCGTTTACATGGTTTCTGAACTGCATCCATTGCGGTAGCAGACGCGCGGCCTCCGAGCGTCAGACGCATCTGACGGTGGCATGGCTGCGTCTGTCGGTCGCGACAGACGCGTCTGTTGCTTGAGGCGCGAAAACGCTGAGTTTCAAATGGTCGAACACGTGGCGGCCGCAGGAGCGACAGACGCTACTATGCAGCGTCTGTCGGTCGGCAACAGACGCTACTGTGCAGCGTCTGTCGCCCCCGTTTCTATTGTGTGGAGAAGCTAACGGCTAGTTTCGAGGATGGGGGCTATAAATACTTGTTGGCCGGCCCTTGGGGTTGACTCTTGACATTTCTAGCACTCTTGTGCATCATTTGAGTGATCCCAAAGTGCATTGCATAGCTTGAGGGCATCTAGTGGCACTTGTGGGTGGTTTAGCCGGTGGATTTCTTGTTACTCTTAGAGAGCCGGTGGATTTCTTGTTACTCTTAGAGAGTACCGCTCCTAGCCGGCTTGGAGATTGTTGGAGGCATTGGCAAGAGAAGGAGATTGTTCTTGGCCACCTCCGATTGATTGTAAGAGGTTCTTGTGCTTTCCTCGGCGGAGTGCCAAAAGCAACTCTAATATATTGCGTGTGTCATTGAGTTACCTCACTTGAGAGTGGTGCCTTGCGGTGCCTTGCGGGGCGTGCCTTGAGGGGCAAGTGACTTGAGGGTCACACTGAGAAACCATCTAAGTGTTGGTCGACACAACCGGTGACGTAGCTTGTTGGTGCACAAGTGAACACTGGGTGAACAAAAATATTGTGTCTCTGGTCTCCTGGTGATTGGTCTTCATATTGTGTTGTTGTCAATATTAATTGATTGTATATCATCTTGGTGATTGGCAACATCTTCACTCCACCGTCGGTATAAGAATCACAATCCTCCCTCTTGTATTTACATTTACTAGATTATCTTATGTAGCTCTAGTGGTAACTTTGCTAGTAGTGTTGTTAGCTTGCTCACTAGTGTAAAATTAGTGACATAGCCCTTGTGTGAACTAGAGATCATAATCTACTAGACTTGTGGATAGGAGGCTTGCATCACAACCATAGGCTAAGCAAAACTCGCTTTACGCCGTTTGTTATTCTAACAAGTTTGCTCAGTGGTTCGTGTAGGATTTTATAGGCTATTCACCCCCCCTCTAGCCATCTAGGACCTTACATCTGTGCCACCATCGAGGGTGAGCGCGGGAACCGCAACGTTGGAGCAGCTCGTCTCAGGGCCCGCGACATTCAGAGGCGCATCTGCAATGATGGTCGCGACGAACAGCTGTCGCCCTTTGCCTGGGCAAGCCAGAACGTCGCGGCAGCAGCGATTCTTCTTCAGGGGATGCCCGAGCCGTCTACTCTAGAGGCGCGGTGAGCCCACGGAGAGCTACGGGTTCTCGATCGGGCTACCGTTCAGCAGCCAGAAAGCTCCACGTCGCGACGGCGTGGACCGGCTCTGTCGGCTCAGCTCGAGAGGGAAGGATCAGTTCATCCGAAGCCACGAAAGGAGGAGGACCAGCTTCCCCATGCTCGAGAGCACGGCGACGGCGACGCACGAGACGTCATCAACAAGCGCACGAGCGAAAGGAGGATGGTGCCAGCCGAGGCTATCATCCTCGTTGCAGAGGCTACTACGATAGCAGCGAGGACCAGAGTCCGTCTCCGGGTCCCCTAGGGCCGCGAGTTTTCAGCAAGCCAATCCGCAGCGCTCTGATTCCACGTGGCTTTCACCAACCAACCAACTTTGAGAAGTACTCGGGGAAGATGGATCCTAGGTTGTGGCTCGATGATTATTGACTCGCCTATCAGGCAGGCGAGGCAGATGACGAGCTCTTCATCATCCGCAACTTACCACTATTCTTAGTGGACGCCACAAGGACCTGGCTACAGCACCTCTCGGAGGGTCACGTCTGCTGCGGGACCTCGTCAAGATCTTCATGGGGCATTTCTAGGGCACCTACACGCGCCCTAGTAATCCCTGGGATCTTTGGAACTACCGGCAGAAACCCAACGAGACTCTACGCGAGTACATCTGGTGTTTCTCCTAGCAGTGCACCGAGCTACCCAACGCCACTGACGCCAGCATCGTGAAGTCATTCCTTACGGGGACCACCTGCAAAGAGCTGGTCCATGAGCTGGGCCGACACACCCCTTGCACGACTAAGGAACTCTTGGACATCGCGACCAACTTCGCCTCCGGCAACGAGGCAGTATGAGCGATCTTCCAAGGGCAAGGAAAGCAGTTGGAGAATCCCAACGACGGTGGTGCCAGGCGACGGTTCAATAAGAAGACAGACAAGAAGGGGCCGCGGGACAACCTCGTTGCCACGGCGAACTGGAATCAAGCAAGGGCCCCGCCCCCTGATGGGGCTGGACTCTTCGACAAGATGCTTGATGAGTCGTGCCCCTACCACTAGGGTCCGGTCAAGCATACTCTCCGAGAGTGTGTCATGATGAAGTGCTTCTTCACCAGCATACCGGCTAAGGGAGATGCGGGGAAGAAGCCCAAGGATGACAAAGGCGTCGGCAAGGGCGGCGGGTTCCCCATCGTCAACAACTGCTTCATGATCTTCGGCAGGCTTGTGGCTTACGACACTAAGCGACGTTGTAAGCTGGAGCGCCGAGAGGTCTCCGCTGTCAAGCCTGCGACGCCTGCCTACCTCGACTGGTCCGACGCCGCCATCACCTTCGATCGCGACGATCATCCTGCCTGAGTTCCACATCCCGGGCAGTACCCGCTCGTCGTTGACCCCATCATCGCCAATACGCGCCTTTCCAAGGTGCTCATGGACGGCGGCAGCGGGCTCAACATCCTCTACGCCGACATGCTCGATTTGATAGGTATCGACCGGTCCCAGCTCCGGCTGAGTGGTGCACCGCTCCACGGCGTTGTGCCGGGGAAACATGCGATGCCGGTAGGACAGATCGATCTGCCCGTTACCTTCGGTGATCCCTTCAACTACCGCACTGAAACGCTCACCTTTGAGGTGGTGGGATTCCGTGGCACATACCACGCCATCTTGGGGCGCCCATGTTACGCTCAGTTCATGACCGTCCCAAACTACACTTACCTCAAGCTCAAGATGTCGGGACCGAACGGGATCATCACAGTCAGCACCACGTACTGGCACACCTTCGAATGCGACGTCGAGTGCTGCGAGTACACCGAGACTCTACATGAATCCGAGGCACTTGCAGCGGCTCTTGAAGCCAGCTCACCTGAGGAGGCCGACCCCAGGCAGAGTGCAGGCACCTTCAAGCTTGCGGTAGAGGTGAAGGAGGTGTCGCTCGACCCCGACGGCCCGGACGGCAAGGTGGTGCGCATCAGCACCACCCTCGACCCCAAATAGGAAGCCGTGCTTGTCGACTTTCTCCGCGTGAACCATGACATATTTGCGTGGAGTCCCTTAGAGATGCCTGGCATCCCGAGAGATGTCGCCGAGCACGCCATGAAGATCCGGGCCGACGCCAAACCGGTGAAGCAACGACTGCGCCGGTTCGACGAGGAGAAGCGCAGGGCAATCGGGGAGGAGATCCGCAAGCTGCTGGAGGCCGGGTTCATCAAGGAGGTATTTCATCCAGAATGGTTAGCTAATTCTGTACTAGTTAAGAAGAAAAGTGAAAAGTGGCGGATGTGCGTTGATTAAACTAGTTTAAATAAAGCATGTCCCAAGCATCTGTTTCCTTTACCACGAATTGATCAAATAGTAGATTCTACCGTTGGATGTAAAGCACTTTCCTTTCTTGATGCATACTCTAGTTACCACCAAATTGCAATGAAAGAGTCCGACCAGCTCGCGACTTCGTTCATTACGCCTTTTGGGATTTTACTGCTACATGACTATGCCATTCGGGTTAAAGAATCCTGGTGCCACATACTAGCGTTGCATGAATATCGTCTTCGGCAAATTCATCGGGCGGACCGTTGAGGCTTATGTAGATGATATCATAGTCAAGTCGAAGCACGCCAATAGCATGATTGATGATCTTGGCCTCGCATTCACGGCCCTTAAGGCTAAGAATGTTAAGCTCAACCCTGAAAAGTGTGTTTTTGGGGTCCCGAGGGGCATGCTGTTAGGCTTAGACAAGAATTTTCTGCATGTGTGTCGTGCTTCTAAAAAGATAGTGGTTGTGTTGCAGTGCCAGAGGAATATGCAAGTGAAGCAAATATCATTTTTAATATTTTTTTCTCTCATATTGGTTGGATTACTTGCATGGAAGGCATATATATACACACACACACGTAGTACCGAGTAGTGCCATGATATACTGTAGCTACCAAAATGATACTGTCAACTGTAACTGAGCTGATTAGAGAAATGAGATTGTCTCAGTTTTAATATTTTCTCACCCTGATTATCATTTTTAGCCAATCAAAATATTGTAACCATCTTAGGATAATTCCGCCAAGAGTAATAGTGACTAGTTATTCGAAATTGTTTGACGTCAAATTGTGGTAATTTCCTATCATAATTGTCAAAATTGGCCGCGACATTATAGTAATTAGTTACTCAAAATCACGATTATCATCTTGAGCCATGTATTATCGTAACTTATCTTTCATATTATAGTCAATTACAATTGAGTTATACTACATGTGAATACACAATGTAGTAAAATGTCTATACATGTACACAGCTTCAGATGAAATTGTTGTAGCTCGCCATTCTAATTATTGTTTTGACACATTTAGAATTCTCGTAACTACTTATTGTATATTCGTCTAATCGTTACAGTAACTACTTAGCTCATGCACTTACGTCAAAACTACTGAGCTCGTGCCAAATTATGGTAACTAGGAAATCAAATCGTATGGCTAATGATATTATATACCATAATTAAATAGTGCATGCATGCTGCAGCGCTGGTTGCCTGCATGCACAGCTTAATTTTGGCAACCATTACCTGCAGCGCAGACGATGGATCCCACTAAATTATGGTGACCATCGGCTGGCTCAGGCTTGCGTTTTTTACCGTAGTCCAGCCGGCTCGTTCGCTTCTGGCTCCCGTGAATTAATTCGGATGACCGCTGTCAGCCTGGCACACACCAGCGCTCGATGGATCAGGATCAACGCAGCGCGGTGCGGTCGGTCAGCCCGGCTATAGAATAAGGTATTCTGTACTCTCCCTCTCTCTATATATATATACACACAAAAAGAGAACAATTATATCAACTTCCACAGAACTGGAGGTACATGTAGTGAAATTTGTCTTCTAACCATAACAAGACTTCGTTGCACGCAAGGACAATCAACTTCCACATAACACTCAAGTTGAAGCAATCACAATCAATGGGTTTATTTGCATCTAAATCTAAGTGTTCTTAGACTTAAAGAAACTGGATATGGTCTCGTGCTTTGGACCCATTATTTGCTAAAAAAACAAGTACTAGAAATGAATTAGTCGATCACATCTTAGTATTAGTTTACGTAATTAATTAGCAAAAAATACTTACTCTAAACACTCTTCATCGTCTATCGACCAGATCTATGTGCTCAACCAATAGAATAGTTCCTTTAATATTTTGGCAGATGGTTGAGGACCAGCAGCAATTTCTGACGGTTGAGTGACATCACCAGGATTATCGATGCTCATCATCCTGGTACTCTCTCGCTGTGCTCAACGTGGAGTTCCACAAGATTGGAGGGGGCTTGAACCTGAACTTACCTATATCATGCTGAAAATATGAGCAAGTGCTAATCTATTAACCGATTATTTGACAAAAAGAGAATATATTTAGAAATCTTCCTATGAATTACCTGGGTCACATGGTCAGATAGAGTAATTCCAGCATAGTACTCCTTATAGTTGATCATCCATAAATCATAACTTACCCTGTGCAACTTACACTCATGTTAGTTTTTTTTCACTTTTGCAAAGGGTAAGTTGTGGTCTATGGATGATCAATTATATGAAGTATTGGACTGGAATTACTCTATCTGACCATGTGACCTAGGTAATTCATAGAAAGATTTCTAAACATAGTCAATTTTTTTGTCAAAAAATGGGTTAATAGATCAGCACTTGCTCATATTTTCAAGATGATATAAGTAAGTTTAGGTTCAAGCTACCTACAATCTTGTGGAACTCCATGTTAAACACAGCGAGAGGGTACCAGGACAATGAGCAAGATGAAGAGGTCAGCGGTAATCCAAATGATATTATAATGATTGATAATCTGAGTGAGGTCACTCAACTGTTAGAAATTCCTGCTGGTCCTCAACCATCTATCAAAATATTCACTTACAAAAGGAACTATTGTATTGGTTGAGCACATACATTTGATCGATAGATGATGAAGAGTGTTTAGAGTAAGTATTTTTTGCTAATTAATTGCATATACTAATATTCAGATGTGATCAACTAATTCCTTCCTAGTCCTAGTTTTTTAGCAAAGAATGGGTCTGAAGCACCAGACCATATCCAATTTCTTTAAGTCTCAGAACATATTTTAGATGCAAATAAACCCATTGATTGTGATTGGGTGTTCGGAGGGTTGCGTGCAACGAAGCCTTGCTGTGGTTAGAAGACAAATTCCACTACATGGACCTTTAGTTCTGTGTAAGTTGGTATAATTGTTCTCTTGTTGTGTGTGTGTATATATATATATATATATATATATATATATATATATATATATATATATATATATATATATATATATATATATATATATATATATATATAAAACAAATAATTCTACATTTTGCAAAGTAATCAGTCCATATCTTAGTTTGGACGAGATCCACAACGATGTTACAAACCAGACTGCAAAAAACTGGCAAAATTGCTTGAATGTTGGCCTGACATGGAATACGATATTTCACATTGCAATAGTGTAAGATATGTTCTGCATACTCCTTTTAAAACTTATTATCATTTTTCACTTATAAACTAGGTGTTTGTTTACAGGTTCTACTGTCATACCATCAAATTAAGCACTACACATTATACATACTAGACATGGGTACCAGAACTAATCTATTTCACTTGGGCCCTAAAGTGTTAAGGAATGGACCTAATTGGGCTATTTCCTTTGGCTACAGGAAACCTCAGATATTCGGTGGTAACAGTCAAGTATTTCACATAATAATGGACAGAAGCAAAACCACTATCATTCATAACCTCTACATCACTTAAAAAATTCTAGCAATAGATTGTATGCCACATCGGAGCACCATGGATTCTGGCAATAGACAATGGCACCCAGTTTGACAGCTAATTATTCAGAGAAAGTCAAACAATTTGGTCGAGAGGGCAAACGGTATCATACTCTCGGGTATTGCAAGAAATCTTTGGGTTGCCAAAAGGTAAATGGCCAAAAGAATTCATTGTGGCAGCTATGGCTATGTCACTACGAGGGTAAAACAAGCTAAACAAGCATGCTGGCACAAGAACTACTAAATCTACACTAGGAATTGAAATACACAAATGTAAAGAGCAAGTGCATAGCAGCGTGGAGATGGCAGTCCCAAAAGCGACAAACTTGGTGAAGAACAAGAAAGATGGCAACGACGAGTATCACTGCCTTAGGTACGAAACGCGGAGGCATTCCATACCTTAATCCAGTTCTCGTTCCTAATGTTCATCCTTGATCCTCCATCGACAAAACTTCTATGTTCTTTGGTTCTCTTCTTGAACGATCGACGAAGAAGGCCTTTGTTCTTAGTGAACTTAAGACACCAACAAAATCCTCCATCGTCAATACTTCTTTGTTCTCTAGTTCCCTTCATAGGAAGGAAACACCCATGATTGGTAGGGAGAGGAGAGAGAAATGAGAGAGGACCCAACCTCACGTCAGTGTTGGGCTCCTCCAACGCCCCGACCAGACCTCACGTCGGGGGCGGGTTGCTCCTCCAACGGTCAAGCTCCTCCTCGTGGATCATGGATTAGGGATGATCGAGAGCTATAATTTTCATGTAAAAATCATCTCCATCCAATATCGTATGAAAAAAGATAAGTTAAGGATTCGCGTAATTAGACACGACCAGCTGAGTTTTTGTTTATAAATCTTGTCATTCGTTTGTCAATTTATCCTAGTTTCCATTGAGTTGTGGCATTGAAATGTTTTTCATGATTTTGACTCCCAAGCTGCCGAGATGGGTTATGCTTATTAGTCGCTCCTGAGAAAGAGGGTGTACGCCGACTCGCTGCCGGCAATCACCGAGATGCACACCTATAGCTATGTATGTTACATTTATCTTGTAATTGATTGAGGAGGCAATCATTTTTTGTGAACACTCATGTGTATTTTCTTATTTTGATTGATATCGATGAGATTGTACATGGGTTGAATTCCATGACGTGCAAAGGGAACACGTATTTTCAACATGGAATGTGGGTGCCATGGTGTTTTGGAAAGACAATGTACGATAGCACAAGGGCAAAAGCTATTTGTGTATAATTTTGGTGCATGAGCAGGTGCATTCAGAGCTTATCTTTTTGGATCATGTCTAAAATTTGTCTATGGACAATTCTTATCTATTTGTTGGCTACAATGTTCTTATAGGGAACCAAAATGGAAGCGGTTGCCAATGGCGATCAAACCATGAGGTTCAACAGTTTGCTTGGTCTAGGAGATGCTTATGACTTCATGGGAGTTGGCTTTGCGCCTACTTATGTTGATTGCTTGTGCTATGTCGTTCTATCTCCACAAATTATGGTTGATGCACCACAGAGAACTATCTGGATTGCTCAGTGTCCTCATACCTTTATGGAAATCGAGGATGTATATGATCAGGATGAGTCCATTTTTGCAGGTATATCTCATAAGCCTATATTTAAAATCATGTAGTTAACAATTCATGCACCTATTACATCAATACCTATCGTTTGTTTTTGTAGATGTCATTGGGATGGTTGTGTATGTGTCCGATATCCAAGGAAGGATGACTTTTGAATGCGTCCATACAGACATGTGGTGGTGATGAATGAAAGGTACTTGTTTAGTTGTGAGAGATAGTAATAGATTGAAAATTTTATCATTGCATTTGTCGATGCTAATCAATTTTGTAACTTGTAGGTACAAGTGTATCATAATAAACGTCAAGGAATCACGCCTATTGCATCACAGATGGGAATGACGGCAAGCGGCATCAGAGTTGCACACTTTAGTTGGCCTCCATGTACAAATGAATAGAAGGAGAGGTGCTGCATTGCCGATGTCCTCATATTTATTGACTAATTAAAGTTTTAGTTATTACATTTTTTGCTTGTGCATTATAGGTGGAGTGACCACTACTGAATTAAGTCAAATGGTATTCTGTCCTATTTGTAATCAGGTGTATGCTTTTCAAGGTGAGGTTCTTTTCGGGTAATTCATTGATTTAATTTCTCAAATATAGCACTGATCCAAAAGTTTTTTTTGTTTATAGTCCTACGCAATTGTCTGCTTGTTGATGAAGCCGAACATCACCAAGTTGAAGAATTTACCTATGACACTGTGTTGCGTCTCATGGAGAAGCCATGATGCCTACTCACTGATTTAGAGAAATAAATAATATTGAGATTATTTACAAGCTCAATATATGATGGACATGAATTTAGTTTAATATAAGAGTCACTTTCTGCCTTTTCATTGGTCAGAAAGATTCAAAATATGTAGACTATGCAATGTTTGCCGACGTATTTTGTTGCTCCATTTAGTTTGTAATAATCAAGGTATCTGGACTATTTAATATTTCTATCACGAGCTTGGTTGCTTGATGGTACGAAGATGCGGCGGAACTTATTCATGGATTTATTGGCGCACGAAAGAAGGGATATCGGAGATTTCTTCCTGCCAATATAAAATATTATCTTAGCCACATCACAGAAAGGTCTATACAGCAGAGTTTGTGAGCCTGCGACGCCACGCTTTCCGTGACTGTGTTAATTTCACGAACTTTGCTTTTTGGATTAAATGTCACTTTAACGTCGGTATTTAATTTCCAGTACTGTTATCTTATCGTGCGATCCGTGTGTTTTTAGTACAAAAGTTTAGATGTCCCATGGCAACGCACTGGCACGCTACCCCGCTCACTATTATACGTAGCTAGAGCATCATTGTTGTGGAAACAACTACATGTAGTGTTGCAGCCTCAATAATAACTAGTGGCAGAATTGCCCACTCGCACTTCAAGGTTCCCCTCACCATCGATGATGGGTCTTTTGCAACATCATGAAATAGAGTGGTACTACCAACTGCTCCGAACTGCATCTCTCATTATTTGGGAGGAGGTGACAAAGAGGTAGGCTATTGAGGCGATAGACAATAGCCTCCATGATATAATGGAATGACTGAACTGTCATACGGGTAGGAAGACTATTGTGTTTGATGGAGACGATTTCACCCGTTCTTCAAAGAGGGTCAAGGGATCATATAGTCAATGCGTCGCTGCAGATGTCGTACCTTTGGGGTTCCAAGCAACATATGAAACTAGTGGAGGCTCTAAGGAAGCCAATTGTGATGGTGAAATCGGTGTTCCTCCTGATAGGGAAGATAGTGATTTGATACGCATTTGCATTGATTGCATATTTCCAAGGCTTAACACAAATATGTCAAACAAAAACTACATCACCTCTCGAGCAATATCATCTACATGGAATGAATGGATTGATATGATTAACATGAAAATGATACATCGTTTCTAAGGGGATGATATAGTGCATCATAATTTTGATTGTGTTGTGGATGATCTGCAGGAATCCCTTAACACTTTGACACCCAACAGTGTACCGCAACATATGTTAAAGCTAAAGGTTGGCTGCCCAGTCATATTGCTTAGGAATATTGATCTTGCAAATGGACTTTGCAATGTCATCATCATATGATGGTTCTAAAGGAATACCATGGACATAAAAATTATTTTGGGGCAGCATGCTGGAAAGAGAGTTTTGCTGCTTCGCATACCTTTGTGCTCATTCAGTAATAAGATGTTCCCTTTCCAATTTAAGAGAAAACAATTTCTCATTCGGCTTAGCTTCGCCATGACCATAAACAAGGCGAATGTCGGGGTGTACTAGAACCAATGTTCTTTCACAACCAACTATTATGCAACGCTTTCTAGAGCTACAACTGGATTGGACATCAGGATCTTGGTCGTGTCGACTGTTGAGAAGAACATGAACAAAGGAAAGAAAAAGGTAAATGCTATGTTCAAATAGAATATCGCCTATAAAGAGGTTCTAACCTCGTAAACGAGGTAATATCTCTCGTTAGTATACTTTTTCATGATAGTCAACTGTGCTTTAGCTTTAAATATTAAAAATAGCATATATGCATATGCAAAATACTTCAAACACAACTAGAAGTGCAAACTACTTGGCTATGGGTGCTTGTTGAATGTGCGATACCCTTACGATGCTATTAAGGTGTGACATTTAGGTTTGTCCGAGGATACACTCAGGAAAAAATTGCTTCGATTTCACATCAAAATTTCAATTATATTCGAATTGTTCATCTATCATGAAGACTCGTGTAATAGTAATTTGTGAACATCACACTCGAAAGAACTATTTTTTGGGTAACAGTACAACACATTCATATTTTGTTATCGTGGCATTATTTTTTCTATTGCAACACACGGACATTCTCAACTTGTCTGTGATAAATTTGACAATTAGTGATTGTATGGGTAGATCCTTGAATATAAAATAAGTTTTTTTCCCAACTTGTCACTTGAAAAAGAACCATGAGGATTAGGGGACACTGAACAGCTCTACCCCACTCTATATTTGGACTAGAATTTTCATCATATGGTTGGTCTAACAAAATAATTCCACATTTATTTGTAAACTTGCAAATCACCATTTTCATTCTTGATTAGTTTTATAAGATACACACAAGCTATCTAGCTAAGTTTGAGCAATTTTGGATAAAACAAACTAATGATACTGTTCAAGATGATTTATAGAGCTACGTGGAGCACCTAATTGTGATAGGATGATGCAGTTCAAGAAATAAAAAAATTATAATGTTTTGACATGGTTATGTAATATGAGATGCACCAGAATGGGGACCATAGCATAATGAAGACACTAACGAAGAAGATACTATTACGTACCTGTTGTCGGTAATCACCTTGTTGCTGACCAACACTGGAGAATCAGCCCGCTGACGCACTTAATTAGTTGTGCGGCTCTGTTGTTGTAGCCGTCCCTGGCTCCACCGGTTGCAGCGAGGTCTTGGCCTGGCAGTCTTGTCGCACTGACCTATATTAATTACATTATAGAAGTGTTCTCGTTCTAAGGTTTTAATAAATAGGAGCGAACAAAAAACAACTCATAAACTACAAAAGAAAAATGTTAACTGTGTATGTGCGTTGTGTCGCTGTTATACACCAGATATTCGAATACCCGGCCTGAACGTTTCATGTTGCTAGGTACTTGCTCTTTGGCTAGTTAATGGACAGGCGTTCAGCCGTGTTCACAAAATGCAGAAATTCATGACTGATTTTCTTTTATTTAATTAATGTTGTTCCAATTATGCAGAGTAGTTCATGAGTCATAAAATTTAAAAAATTTAGTCAGATCAGAGATTTAAATCAGAAAGATCAGAGCGACGATGATGCTCCCGACGTTGTACTTGTCGTTGATGCCTATGATGCTCCCGACGTTGCACTTGTCGTTGGAAGTTGCCTGATGCCACCACCGCCGTTGCTGTTACTCAGCGAAGCGAAGCGTCCATCTCTATCTTCCAGGATCTCTTGCCACACCTTCCTGAGCCTCACTCAGTAAAGACTAGATTGGCAAGTCATCACCCATATCTCAAACCGATAACATATAACAGATTGGCAACAAGCTTTGAATCAGAATCTGGACATGCCCTAGTCAGATATTTATCCAATTATTAGATAGAAAGAAAAATCCGCTATGTTTGCCGGTACATATCCTAGTCAGATCAAAGATTTAAATCAGAAAGGGGCGGTCAAAATTGGAGGAGACGATTGGAAGGGGCCTTGGCGGCGGAGACATATCCTAGCTAGTCAGAGATTCGAAGAAGTCGAGAGAGATCTGACAGTGACAGGCGGCTGCTCGAAGTGGGGGTGACGCCAGTAGGGTGTGCAGGTCACGTCCCGGGGACCGGCGTAGGTGATCTTGCGTAGCTCGTGCCCGGTGTCGCCACCGCAGTTCACAGCCCTAGCTCATGTTCCAAGGCGGGCGTGAAAGGAATATTATCTCTACTATAATTGAAAACTTAAATTACACTAGATCCACCTAGAAAACATCCCCCGCTGAGGGTTTCATCATTCGTGTACATAGAAAACTGCACACAAAAAGTCATCTTCGTTAAAACCAAGGGCTAATCAAATGCCTAAACGCGATCTAATGGCTGATAAGGTTTCATACTAACCCGCAGCTTCAAACTCACCCCGCCCGCGCCCTCCTCACTTAACGGAAAACAAACTGCCGCACCCCCTCTGCCCTCACCACGGACGCTATCATCACGGAAAAAAAGAAGCAAGCAGATATCCCCGCCGCCTCCTCCGTGGCTGGTGGCCTCCTCCAAGATCTCGCCGGCCTCCTCAGATCAGACGCGAGCTCTGAGTCAGCGCGCAGTGATCCTGACGCCAGCCGTCTCCTCCCGGAACAGGCAGAGAGCGCAGGTCGCCTTCTCCTGAAGACAACGATCCTGCCGCCGGCCGTCTCCTCCCGGAACAAGACGAGCGCACCAGTCGGATCAGCGGCAGGGCGGCCTCCTGCTTTCCTTCCACGCGCCCCCAACCATGGCTCTCCTCCCGGAACAAGACGAGCGCGCCAGTCATGGCTGCTCCTGTGTCCTGTCCGACGACGACAACGGTACGCTCCGATGCTCCTTGTCTCCTTGATTCAGTTCGTCTGCGGCTCCTCGGCTGCCTGGCTACTGTCCGACTTCCATCCTGTTCTTGGTTCCAGCTTCCACCATTGAGTTCATGCGTGTGACAGTCAGTACCTGAACCACTGAGCCGTGAGGCTTCTGATGGGTAAGTGAATTGACCAATTTAATTAGTACGGTTGTAGTCCAGCAATTAGCTGATGTTTTAAACTTCTTGTTCAATTGCGTACAGTATTTTTCAGCAGCAATTTCACCTCAATGTGACTCAAATCTATTTCTGCAGATATCGGAAGCAGCTTGTCAAGATTCCCTCATTCATGGTGAGATGTGAAAAACGTATAATTTACTTCCAGTTCTTGATTTAACTGAAAATGTTAGATCTAGGAATTGCATATCTCTTTTGTGCTCATGCTATATATAAATGGGAGGATATAGTTCTATCATAAAAATTTTAACCAAGGCATGATATTTTCATCAAATTTAAGCAAGTAATTTGAAAACATGTATTCTCAATTCAGTTCTCTTTTGCGTATAAATCTAGACTTATTTTTTCCACTATTCATTCACAGTACTTTTTGTCTTTGAATAATACCCTGGCTGAACTAAGGAAAATAACTAGGAGGGGGATCACATGCTAAAGTTTTCCTTGGGGAGCTAAAAGATGACCGTAAATGTGCGGTGAAGAAGCTCGGCCAGAAACCTGTAGTGAGGAACCTTGCATTATGACTTGATGGAACTGGAGCTACGAGCTTACTGCAGGAACAAACCAGGTATTTTGTTTTTGCCGAGGTCAGATAAACCATTTTTCATGTGTATTGGTTACTGCATTTTCTCTATTTAATTGGAGCCCTGTAACTGGAACAAACATGGACCTGTTGCCTATTTCATTTTGGTTTCATGATGATGCATTAATCGGCATGTCCGCATGTGTGAACTCATATAATTTCTGAGACTGAAAACAATAGTAAATATTGCTGAGCTGCTGGGTGCTTGCCGTCTGGGCGGCTGGCTGCAATCATTATAGGTTTATATGGATATAGATTATTCTTTGCACAAGCTGAACTGTATCACATTCCAATTGGTGTGCTAAAACGTTCTAGGCAGCAGAAAGCGACATTACTGGAACAAGTAGCCAAGGATCTGCAAGCAAGTACGTACTTGGTTCATACTACTTTACATGTGACAGCATGGAATCCTACGATTGGGTATTTCTGTGTTTTTGACCCATTATATATTTTTGATGGAATGACCCATTGTATTGTCGTTCTGTAAGACCCCCATTCTGTAGCTTTTGTGCCTAAATTTACTCAGTGTGGCTCAGTTCCATCTTTAGGAGTTTTGTTATCCCAGAGTGTGTGTCATAAGTTGTTTATGCCACTACCTGCTGGGCGTCGGGTTTCGCCTTTTCTGGTCTCGCGCACCGGCGTCGTCATCACAACGTCCAAAGTCCGTCCGAAATATAACCAGCATTGTAGTGTATTGCTCCCAATTTTTGCCGCTCACCTGACAGATTGTGTGCTGGAGCCCGGAGGCAGGGAATGTGGCTGGTGGTGCTAGCGGGTCCATCGCCAATCATTCAGACGACGGCGAAGGTACGAATCCGACGTCATTGAATTAGAGTTCCTTCCACAGGGCACATCAGAGCTCGACGGACATTCGGTTTAATTGCAAAGGAACCGCTTGAAGATGACGAGCCGCCGCTTGCAGGGTACTCTACCACGTCGAGAGACAGTGAAGAAAAAAATATGAAGCCGTTCGAAGCAAAGGAAGGTGAATGGTGGATTTAGCCTTTGAGTTATTTAATTTGATTTGTTTGATTATGTGCTGCCGTGGCGAGAAATAACTTTATTATGTCTTCTGCAAAAGTGTTTCCTGAAATGTATAAATGTTCAAATACAATTATGTAAAAGTTAAACTGTGCAAAAATATTTTGTCATTTAGTTTTTTCATGTGCTTCCCTAAAATAAAACCGTGGCGTTAGCACGGGCACTATACTAGTAAGGGAAAGGGAGGGAGGCAGACGTGAAATGAAGTGGACAATCCGGGAACGTGATCGACGCAAATAAATAGGAAAAGGAAACAGGATGAGGGGGAGAAGAGAAATCCAAAGTGCCAAGCTGCCAAGAGGATAAACGATAATGATTCTCCACGGGCGTTCGTCCCGTGACTCTGTCCGATCGCAGATTGACCTGCATAGTAGGACCGGCTCCCATCTCTCTAAAAAAAAACCTACTCTGCTCATCCTCCGGCCCCCTTCCCTCACTTCAGTTCCATCGGACGTGACGCGTCTCTGCCTGAGCAGCGCCCCCGCACATGTCGCGCCTCTGCCGGAGCCGCGTGCACCCCTCCCGCCAAGCCGCACCCTCCTGTGTCGCACCCCTGGCCGCGCGTGCGCCCGGCTGCACCACGCTCCATCCCTCCCTGCGCCTCCATTCACTGTCATGCCCCATTCCAAGATCCATAGCGGCGAGATCCGAGCACCTCCATCCTTCTCTGGCGCTAGCTCATGCAAGACCGGCGGCCTTCCATCCACTGTCGTGCCCCACTTCGAGACTTGGAGCGGCGAGATCTGAGTGCCTCCTTCCTTCTCTGGTGCCAGCTCGTGCAAGACCGGCGGCCTTCCGTCCACTGTCGCACCCCACTCCGAGATCCGGAGCGGTGAGATCCAAGTTCCTCCATCCTTCTCCAGCACCAGCTTGTGCAAGACCAGCGGCTTCCCCCCTCTCTCTCCACACCGACGAGCCTCCATTCGCCCAAGTAGGAAGCATATGTTGCGCTGATTCAGCATGTTGCAGGGGTATGTTTCAAGTATTTTAGGTGTTTCATATGCATGTTGCAAGTGTTTTATACGCACGTTGTAAGTGTTTCAGGTGTTTCATATGCATGTTGCAGGTGTTTCATATAGATGTTGCAAATATTTTATTTGAATGTTGCAAAAGTATATCAAGAGATGTTGCATGTGTTGCAGTGGATACACACGTATGTTGCAAGTATATATTTTCAAGTAGTGGCGGAGCTACAGAGTATGCTGGGTATGCACCGGCATACCCTACAATTCCGGCAACAAAGCAAGTATAAATACGTATATATACACATATACACTCATCTGTTGTATACCGAGAGCCAAGCCTGAGCGTGTTAGACTGCTTGCGCGAGCCGCGAACGAGAGGCAGGCCCGCGAGCGAGCGTCAGGCCCACACGGGAACGCGGCCTATGCGGCCAGCGACGAAGACGGGATCACGGGACAACACCGACGCCAATACGGAATTACGGATCGAGGCAGAGCGCATCGGTTAGACTTCGAGTCTTCGTCCTAACCTACGCCAATGCCCGACGGCCGACGCCAATACAAATCGTTCACGCCGTCGGCTATCCCACGCGGCCCGTCGTTGTCTAGTCATCCACTCGTCCTTGAGACCTCGTGTCCCGTTCGGCCTTCGCCCTGCCCTACGAGGCACCGGCCACCGGTATCTATGTGAATTTATGATCGGAATTGTTCAGTTGAAATTCAATCTTTGTTCTTCAGCTTTTTAAAAAAAAGTCATGTGTACTTCAATTGCTAATTGCTTAGCACTAAAATTATAGAATCATCTATCACGCAGACTAGCTGAGTTGTACCCAAAGGAGTTCTCAAATAATAATTTGCTCAAACTTGAATCGCAGCTACATAATTATATTGATGACATAAGACAGGAAGATAGCTTCAAAGGTCTAGACAATATTGTTGATCTCTCAGTTAAGCTTGTTGAAACAAAGAGGCACAAAGTGTATGATATAGTTTATGAGCTTCTCAAATTGGTATTGCTTCTACTTGTGGCAACGGTAAGTGTTGAAAGGGTATTTTCTGCAATGGTTTTTGTGAAAATGAAGTTAAGAAATAAGATGAGAGATAGTCTTTTGGATGACTGTCTAATCAAAAGCGGGATATTTTCTTTGAAGTTGATGAAGATGATATAATCAAGACATTTATGTCCCTTCGAAAGCGTAGAATAAAATAGTCACAAAAATAACATTGTAAGTCTCTGGTTCTCTTTTATGCCTTATTTCAATTATCGGCATAGCTTTTGAACTATTTATACTATATTTAGTGGATGGTTTGAACTTAATCCATGAATTTAAGCCTTATTGTGTCATTTAGTGCATATATACCGAATTATGTTGTCAATTTTACAATTATTACCAAATTGCTTAAATGGATTTATCGAATTGTATATGAAATTTTTTGGGCGGCGTACCCTTAGACAAAATCCTAGATTCACCACTGTTTTCAAGTGTTTCAGCTATTCCACACGGATGTTGCAACTGTTTTTTATGTTGCAAAGTAGATCTGGATGTTTCTATGGGTTACAATGACTTCACATGTATGTTGCAAATTTATGTCCAAATGTTTCATTTGTTTTGAAACGTATGTTGCAATTGTTTTCCTCTGGATGTTGCAAAACTAGTTCTAGAGGTTGCAAAAGTACGTCTGCTTCCCGCGTGCACATGCAAAACAGAAAGAGCAGAACCGCGTGCGCGCGCGGAAAGGAGCGGACGGGACTGTCCCATAGGGCCCGCGCGCGTGCAACGGAGGAGGCGGGGCAGCACGTGAAACAGAGTGGGACGGGGTGAATCTGCCCCGAGTCAAGTTGCATGCGGACGCGATGATCCTGTCCGGACGCCCGGGCGCCAGGCGTTTCTAGTCTGGGGGAAAACGCCGGGTAGACTTTGCCACTTTATTTGCTGAGTGACCGAACCGTTACCAAGCCAATCTTGAAAACCAACCCGATCCATACCGACAAGAACAAACCCTAGCTGTTCTCTTCTTCACCTCTGGACCTCTAGCGGCGGCGACACCAATGGATCCTCTATCGAATAGAAAAGTGGGAAATGACCTTGGCTTCTCAGAGGCAGAGGATCACGGCACAGGGGAGGAGATCCCTGTGCAGCAAGGAGAGGAAGGGCGAATGACGAAGAAGCCACACGTTGAAGACAAAGAGGAGGAGCTGCTCACAATTCTGAAAAGGTTCCGCAACAATTGGTTGGAGACGATGTCTCCGTTCGTCGGTCCCTTGAAAGGAACCAATAAGTTAGTTCTCGTGTTCCGAACTTCCGATCTACTACAAAGTTTCAGCCTGGGCACAATTAATCTAAAAACCGAAGACCGAACCGAACCGAAACCGAAACCGAACCGAAATCTTGGTTTTTTGGTTTTTTGGTTCGGCTTCGGTTTTGAAATTTGCGACCTTCGGTTTTCGGCTCGGTGATCGGTTTCAGCCCAAAACCGAACCGATAACCGATCAAACTGAGAAGAACTGCGACAACACAGGCTATCCAGCTCCCCGCTCGGCGAAGCCCACGAACGTGGCAAGCCAGTAAGGCCCATTACGCAGCCCACTATCGCAAATATTAGCAGATCCCACAGACCCACACGGACACACCCCGCCGTGCCCACCAGTCCACTCCCCTCCCCTGATTCCCCAATCGAGCCTCGAGCGGCCACCTCAAACCCTAACCTCCTGGGAGCGATGGCGGTGTCGAGCAGTCGGAATCGCGCGAGCACGGGGCGGGGCGGCGGATGCGACGGCGGTGAGCAAGGAACGCACGCGCGGCGGCGAGCTGCCAGCGGCGCGTGGCGCCGAGCCAACGAGGCTCTCCCTCTCCCTCTCCCTCTCCCACATCCAACTGCCTCTGAAACCCTAAATCGCAAGCGGCGGCGGCACGACTAGGAAGCGGGCAAGCGGCTGCGACTGCGAGGCGCGGCGGCGGGCGAGGTGAGGGGTGGCTCGGTGGCTGCGTGCGGCGCGACTGCTGGGAGCTGTGGCGGCGGCGCGGGCGCGGCACGACCGCACGAGGCGTCGAGGCGAAGGTGTGGCTGCGCGGCTGCTCCTTGTCGCGACGGTGGTAGCGCGTCGCAGATGCGAGCAGGCGGGGGTGGCCGTGCTGCTCGACTGGAAGGCGGCGAGCGGCTGAAGTTCTGTGCGTCTCGGTGCGAGCTGCAAGGAGACTGCGAGGTGTGCAGGTCGGCTCGGTTTGTTCGGTTTAAACCGAGAAACCGAAGTAAAAAACCGAAACCGAAATGCTCGGTTTTACATTCTCTCATTAACCGATCGGCTTCTTGAACCTAAAAACCGAATTTCTTAAGAACCGAATAAACCGACCGAAGTTTCGGTTTAAACCGAATGCCCAGGCTGAACAAAGTTCCATATGAAATTGGAGTAATTTGTTAATTGGGCTACTGCTGTTTTGGTCGTCCCAGCTGGGACGGAAATTGGACCCAAGCATTACACGGAGTCCGGGCCGCCCCGCTACGGCGGCATCGATTACGACGCCTACGAGATTTTCTCGCTCAAGGTTACCGAGATCGAGGAAGGTCTCGAGTGGCCTCTTAGTGTCTTTGGCCTCGTCTCTGTGCGAGTCTCCATGGATTGTAAGCGCAACATGCTTTTCCATCGCTCCAAGGAAAACTGTCAAGTCCTCACCGCAGAGGTATCTATGGCCGAGAGCTATTCTGCTGTCTGTCGTTCTCTCACTTTATCTTGTCCTGTCCAACTGCAAATTTGAATATTTAGCATACAGCCTATGTCAAATTTCAGCAGGCAAGAATCTTGAGCCTTTTACTTGTGTGCCGTTATAAAAGATGGTCGCGGTCTGCATGCCACTAAAAAGTTTGAACATACCTATATGTTATGACATTTTTTTTTTGCCTCCCAAGCCATTCCGTCAATCTTCCATCTGGTTTTTGCTGTTTACCAGCCCTGACACGTGGGCCTAACCAGTGAAAACGTCTAAAATGTCCTTCTCTCGTAACCTCATTGTCTACCTCTTTCTCTCTCCACCAGGTGGGGCCAAACTGTTAGTGACCCCAACACCTTCTTCTGCCTCAAGACGAGCAGCTCGAGTTGAGGCATGGCGCCCGCTACTTCAGCCAACGCGGAAGGAGCATGGGACGATGACGGGGACGGGGATGGCGCCGAGGATGGGTCGGTCTCCATGTCCGTCTCCTCTCCCTTGCTCGGCGTTCTTCTACGACCACGGCGAGGTGTTCGGGTGCAGCGACGAAGCCAGCGGAGGGCTACCCGGGCTCCAGCCCCCCCTACGGCCATGATTTCCATGGAGCCCGGGCTAAGCCCCCCTACCACCATGAGGAGGAAGAAAAAGGAAAGAAGGAGCTGGAAGAAGAAAAGCAGCAGCCAGCCCTCCCTGGCGCCATTCCTGGCTTCGTCTGGTCGGGTGCCACCACTGCCTTGAGCCCAACCGCACCAAGACGGGGCTTCTTCGGCGCGTTCCGCCTCGTCATTTGTGGCGCGCTCCGCGAGGTCGTCCTCCGCAGCACCAGGCAGTGGCAGGGCGACCGCGAGCTGAAGCTGGCCGTGCTGACGACCGAGGTTTGCTCGCCGGCGTAAGGGATACTGAGACGATGACCAAGAGAGGGATGGAAAAATCCGGCAGCGCACGTTCTTGGCTTTGCGGCCATGGCGGACAGCAGCGACGGGATCAGCCAATATAGCCCCTACCCTTGATCGTTCTCGACGGGATTGCTTCCAGGAGCTCTTTCAACCTTCATCACTCATTGCTACAAGGAATCGAAACGAGAAGGCTCGCTCGTGGCAAATTTTGAAAGATGCAGAGGGTGGCCATGGCGGACGCGTTCTGGCTTTTATAGCCGGGCACCGCGAGGCAGGGCAGACACGGGCTCGACCGGTGCTCGCGGTGGCTTCCAGAGCACGGTGGGGCGTCCACTTGCGCAGGTGGCAGCGCCGTGGACGCGGGTGGCGGGCGCCACGCTTGCCGCGCAAGGGGAGCTCGCCGCCGCCATGGATAAGGCCCAGGCTGCAGATGACGCCCAGGCCCAGACGACGACGTCGTGTGCGGCCGCGGTGTACGCCAAGGAATGGCAACCTCGCCTGCATCTAGCTCGCCCACCTTCCAGAACGGCGCTCAAGAGCCTCGTCAAGCTGCACGAGCGGTCGCGCGACGGCAGCAGCTTCGCCACCGTGCGCCGGGGCCGAGCTCGCTCCCGGCGGCCGGGGCAGAGCTCGCCCACGGCGGCTGGGGCGGAGCTAAGCTCGCCCGCACACTGGTAGCAGTGGCCGGGGCGCTGGTCGCGCTGGCCGGGGATGCCCCCAGCACTGCGTCGGGCTCTTGGGCGCCATTGATTTGGCCAGGGCGGCGCTGCTACACGAAAGAGAAGAAAAAAGAGGAGGTTTGGGTGGCTGACAAACGGGCCCCACTATAGGGCAACATGGTCATTTCATCTGTCTGTTTGACACCGTTAGAGGTAAAAGTGGACGGAATGACATGAAAGACAAGAAAGTTTAGCGTCATGGCACCATGGTACGTTCGAACTTTTTAGTGGCCTATAAACCAGGACCATCTTTCGTAATAGCACACAGGTAAAAGGCTCAAGAATCTTGGTTCATCATGTGTGCCCTGAATTATACTTCGATCTGTGACGGTCATGGACCAACCAAGTAATTCAGTCAGCAAATTGTGTGATTTACTACTATAGTCCACTTGTGCATCACAAGTCGATTAATTTTTGTTGCTCTAAATTATGATAAAATTTTTCCTGTGTTTAGGTGATATAGTATGATATCATAATAATAACAAGCTAATGATGTCCGTTTATATTAAGTTATTTTCAGGTACCACCTTATATTTCCAATTGTGTGAAGTTTATTAAACAACCTTGGGCAGAATATTGTTGCTTCATCACAAGTTTCGGTCCTTGAATTTCTTAGATAGGGGACTCCATGTATTTAATTAGTTGATTTGTTCTTCATTTGGTAGATGGATCAAGTCAATAACCATAAAACAACCTGCAGTACAACTTATCTTTCGCATTTAGGAAAAAATGATAAATATTCGCATGGACCAACGTTAGTCTGTTAAAGCTTTACGCAAAGATTATTCAGTATCCATTTTTTCAGTGCATTTCTATTTAGTTATAATGTTTGCTGCCTGTGGTATTATTTTAGCAAATAAGCAATGCGCAATAAGTTTGTTATAGGTTGTGCTCGTTATTTTATCCCAAAACACCTTCGTGCCACATCCTTTCAGTCTTATCTTGTTTATTGGAAATTTGGACTGGCGTCTTAAACCAGATATACCCTGGGTGTGTTTAGATCGTAAAAATGGTGTAAAAAAAATACTGTAGCACATTTTAGCTTTATTTGGCAAATAGTGTCCAATCGTTGACTAATTAGGTTCAAAACATTCGTCTCGCAAAGTACAACCAAGCTGTACAATTAGTTTTTGATTTCATCTACATTTAGTACTCCATGCATGTATCGCAAGTTTGATGTGACGGGGAATCTTTTTTTTGCACCGTATTTTTTTTTTGAGGAACTGAACACAGCCCTTGCAGGATCCGGCCTACTTGGAGCTTACAGGTCCTAGCCGTGCTATTACATTGATTGATCCTCCAGAGTTTGAGGTTGAGCTCAGAGCCATTGGCAGCAATCCATCAGAGGACAAAATTTTGAGTGCTGCAAGATACAACAACAATAGCTATGGTGAAAGTTTGGCTGGCCTGGTCCGGACTCGCATAATGTCAACTAAGCGTAGCACAATAGAAGTAAAATACTCACATTTGAAAGTGCCACCGGAGGCAACCATTGAAATACATCACTCGGAAGGATCAAGTGATTTCCATGGAATATTTTTTGCCCATATGGAATATATGGGTGAAGACAAAATAGTGTTGCTTAATTCCAGTGATCGTAATGTAACAGTTGAGTCTGATGGCAGCATTCTACTTTCAAGATGTGTTGTTCTAATTGATGAAGACGCAGAACTGACACTGGGTGTCAAGGCTTGGCAAGGTGAAAATGGACAGGATGGTGTTGTACGACATGCCGAGTTTCCTGCTAAATTCCACAGTAAGAGTGATGGAGAGTTTGATGTTGGGTTTTGTAAGATGGGTGTTTCTGTTTTTTGGTCAGTGTTGTGCTAGTTAAGTGATGCTTTGCAGGTGTTGCATTCTATCAGGATTATCATTCGAGGTTAGGTTATGGAGATCTACGTCAATGTGTCAATGTAACTCACTACTTGTGCCTGGTACATTATCAGACAACTTGAAAACACTCTCGTCGGGCCCCCGCGTCGCTCTCCCAGGTGGGCGACTCGGGCGGCGCCCTCCCCAGCCCTCGTCGGGCCCCTCCCGTGCACCTGCCCGGTCTGGCCGCTGCCGGAGTTCAACGCCGAAGGCCTGGTGGCGAGCAAGGACGGTGGCGGCCGGGCTTCTCCTTCCTCCCTTCCTCTCTCCCACGAGGCTCCTCGGCGTGCTCGATTGGTGCTGGTTTCCGGCGCGTTTCTTCACGAGGGGCCTTGGCCGGCGGCTCCTCAGGCACCGGGGCGGGCGGATCCTTCCTCCCCAGCCCGGATCTGCTCTCCCCCGCCCGGATCGGCTCTCCCCTGCCCAGATCTGCTCTCCCGGGGGGCTCCCCGCGTGGGGAGGGGGAAGGGGACTGGGTCGGCGGCTCTCCCAGTCCGAGTGCGGGCTGATCCAGCATCCCCCGCCCGGATTGGCCCCTCCGGGCATCCTGTGTCGGCGTGGAACAGTGGGGTGCTCTCCGACCTCCTCTGGCTTCGGGGGCGGCAGCCCGGTCCGCGGCACCCTTCGAGCCTGTGAAAGTCCTATATTTGGTGTTGGTAATTAGTGACAATGCCTAAGTACTAATCCTATGCCTAAGTTGTATGTAGCATATGAGGATTAGTACGTTCCAAAGTTGGTGGCAAGATGGACATGGTGATCATGATGGCCACACTTAGATTTGGACGCAACTCTACGTGATCAAGGCAAAGGTATATGCTTAAGGGTTGTGTTTTAGTAACCAAGACACCTAGTGGGTGTGGTTACATTATAGGATAGATAACCGTACTATAAAGAGGGGAATGACGCGGCTATTGAACTCCTAAGTGCCTCTAGATGTGCATTTCATAATCATATGCATTTGGATAGAACTAATAACGCCTCGAAAACTGATTGTGAAAATGCTAACACACTCGCACATGACGTGATCACTTGGTGGTGTTAGCACATTTGCGATGGCGTTGGAGTTTGAGCGGTAGAGAGGGTTTGGGTCTCTCTCTCCCTCCCGCCGAGCTTGCGAGGCGGGATTCAGGCGTTTTCGAGGAGTTGAAATGTCTTTTTTCCACTACGCCGGAAGTCGGAAAAGAAACGGAGACGAACGGAGGTCACTGGAGTGACCGGACGCTGCACCGGACGCGGTCTGTGTTTGACCGGACGCGTCCGGTCAGTGTTCAGCGTGTGCGCGTTTTTCGGTTTGTTGATCGGACGCGTGGCGCGTCCGGTCACAGTCGACCGGACGCGTCCGGTCGATCAGGGAGCTTACTGGACTCTCACCGGACGCTGGCACTGTGGCGTCCGGTCAGTTCTAACAGCGCGTCCGGTCATTGTTTCGTTGTGCGCGACTCAGACTTGACCAGCGCGTCCGGTCAGTTACGGGACCGGCGCGTCCGGTCGTTCCCGGCGCGTCCGGTCGTTGCGACCGGCGCGTCCGGTCAGTGCTTCGCGAAAGAGCCGTTGCGCGACCGGCGCGTCCGGTCAGTTGGACCAGCGCGTCCGGTCAACGCGACTTCGGCTGTTTAAGTTTCTAACGGCTATATTCGAAGGGGTACATCTATAAATACTCGTTGGCCGGCTCAAGGCTCCATCTCTTGGACATTTGACATACTTGTGAGCACTTTGAGCTAAGCAACTCCCCTCCCACTCATCTCTCTTGCTTCTTTGCATATTCGAAGTGAGATTGAGTGATCCAAGTGCATTTGCATTGTGAGATTGCATCTAGTTGGCACTTGGTGGTTGATTTGCTGCGGGATTCTTGTTTCTCTTGGTGGTTGCCGCCACCTAGACGGCTTGGAGCAGCTTGGAGGCGTTGGCAAGAGTTGGTGATTGTTCTTGGCCACCTCCGGTGTTTGTGAGGGGTTTGTGCCTACCTCGGCGAAGCGCCAAAGGCAACATTAGTGGATTGCTCGTGTCATTGCAACCTTTTGCCATTTGGTAGGTTCTTGTGGCGCCTTTCGAGAGGCTCGGTGTGAGACCGATTAGCCACCGAACCACGTGGTGAAGAGGGACACAACGGGGACTAGCGTGCCGGCAAGCACGTGAACCTCGGGATAAATCTTCGTGTCATCACTTTCATATTGTGATTGATTGATCCCGGTGTTCGATTGTTTTGGTATTCATTGTTGATCATATTGGTTGGCTCAATACTTCGCCCCTCGGTGATACCCTTCTAACTCTATCTTGTTTTACTTTCTTAGTTATCTTTGCTAGCTTGTTAGCTTTGCTAGAGTAGCTCTTTTGTGTAGCTTGCTAGTTATAGTTGTAGTTACCTTCTCGGTTTGACTTGTGCGGTTGAGTGCAATTATACTAGAATTGTGAATTGGATAGGTGGCTTGCAAACACCCCGTAGGCTAAGCAAAACTCGCATCTCGCTACTTGTTTTATTGATAAACTTGTTTAGCTTGTCTTTGTAGAAAATTTTAAAAGGCTATTCACCCCCCCTCTAGCCATCAAGACCTTTCAAGTGGTATCGGAGCCGTGGTCACCGTTTGCAAGGCTTAACAACCTCGGTGCAAGATGGCTCAAGTTATGTTCAACCATGTTAATGGCAAGCCTCCATTCTTTGATGGCGTCTCTTCCTTTGATCATTGGAAAAGGAAGATGAAGCAATATCTAGGCAATATACATGAGAAGGTTTGGGATGTGACCAAAGAAGGATACATCATTCTTGATGAAGAAAATCTCACTCCAAATGACCGCATCAACAAACAATGCAACACGGCGGCACTTGACACAATCTACCGTGCCATTGATGACAAAGTATTTGAGCAAATCAAAGATCTTGAAAAGGCAAATGAGCTTTGGATAAGGCTTGAAGAAACCTATGAAGGCACTTCAACGGTAAAAAGTGCCAAACTATATATGCTCAAGGACAAGTTCTCCACTTTCAAGATGAAGGAAGATGAATCCATCCCGGAGATGTTCTATAGGCTCCAAGTCATTGTCAATGATCTCAAGGGGCTTAGAGAGAAGGTTGAGGACAAGGACTTCTCACACAAGTTCTTGATGTGCTTACCCAAGAAGTTTGCCACCTTGAGAAGAATGATCTTTAGAGAAGGATTGGACAAGGTCAAACCAACCAATGTGCTTGGAGATATAATGACCGATGCCCAATACAATGATGATGAAGATGAGGTAGAAGAGAAGAAGGAGACCAAGGTCAAGCAAGAGAAGCCCATTGCATTCAAGGCTTCATCTTCTAAGGGCAAGAGCAAGGTGGAGAGTGATGATGATGATCCATTCGATGATGAGACCATGGCCCTCCTAGTGCACAAGATGGGGAGATTCATGAAGAAGAAAGGATATAGGGCAAGGAAGAGAAGGGACTTCATGAAGGCAAAGGAGGTGCTTTGCTACAATTGCAATAGCCCCGATCATGTAGTGGCAAAGTGCCCCTATGAAGACAAAAGATATCATGATGGGGAGTTGAAGTTGAAGAAGAATAAGAAGGAGAAGAAAGAGAAGAAGAGCTTCACTATCAACAAGAAGAAGAAGGGTGGTGGTTATGTGGTCACTTGGGATAGTGACAACTCCGATAGTGATGATGATGAAAGCTCTAGTGATGATGAGAGGACCACTAGGCGAGCCATTGCAAGCATCGCCCTCTCCAACAAGTCATCCATCTTCGACACTACATCGACATGCCTTATGGCCAAGCCTACCAAGGTAAAATATGATGATAGTGATGATGATTCTTGTGCTAGTGATGGTTATAGGAGTGATGATGAGGAGGATGAAGACTACTCCAAGGATGATCTATTGGGCATAATAGATCAAATGAGCAAAGGCTACAAGAGGACAACCAAGAAATATAAAATCTTGGAACAAGAGCTCATTGCCAAGAGCAATGAAAATGATGCCTTGATGGAGGAGCTTGTTGCTCTCAAAAAGAGTAAGGAGTGCAAAGGAATTGAACAAGAGCTCAAAGCTCTTAGGAAATCCTTTGATGAGCTAGAGGCTTCTCGTGAGTGTCTAAAGGAAGACCACGAGGATCTTGAAATTGCTCACACTAGGCTTAAGGAAGCCCACTCCACTCTACTTGAGCTCATCAAGGACAAGGATCTCAAGTTGGAGAAGCTCATGAAGGAAGCTAAGGAGGAGCAAGTGATTGTCACTTGTGATATTGGACTAACATGTGATATTATTGATGATTCTTTATTTGTTGGTCCTACTAATGCTTCATGTAGCTCATCATCATCCACCACAACCAACCCTACCTCTACTACTAGTGATTCATCACTTGTGCTTGAGAATGAGACTCTCAAGAGAGAGGTGGATGATCTCACCCGCGCATTAGGCAATGCCTATGGTGGGGATGCCCACTTGCTAAAATGCTTGGGTAGCCAAAGGTTCTCTCTTAACAAAGAGGGTTTGGGCTATACTCCCAAGAAGGGCAAGGCGGCCTTTGCTACTCTAAAGCCTCACTTTGTGAAGAGCAATGGTCATTATTACAATAGATGCAAGCAAGTTGGGCATCTAGAGATTAATTGTAATAAAATGAACAAGAACAACAACAAGTTTCATGCTAAAATGGATTACATTCCTTTTGATTCTTGTTATGTGCTTACCAAGGGTGAGAAAGGTGTGCATGCTAGGTTTGTTGGTACACCAATTGTGGGTCCAAAGAAGAAGGCCATTTGGGTACCAAAGAGCTTAGTTACTAACCTCCAAGGACCCAAACAAGTATGGGTACCTAAGAAATATTAATTTATTTTGTAGGTAAATTACAAAGTCGGAGGAAGGCATTGGGTGCTTGATAGTGGGTGCTCTCAACATATGACCGGTGATTCAAGAATGTTCAACTCTCAAATCAAATGATAGTGGCATTGATAGTATCACATTTGGTGACAATAGCAAGGGTGATGTGAAGGCTCTTGGAAGGATCGCAATCTCAAATGATCATAGCATTTCCAATGTACTCCTAGTTGAAAAGTTGAACTTCAATCTTCTCTCGGTTGCTCAATTGTGTGATCTAGGTTTCAAGTGCATATTTGGTGTTGATGATGTGGAGATAGTTAGTGTTGATGGCTCCAACTTGATCTTCAAGGGCTTTAGATATGAAAATCTATACTTGGTTGATTTCAATGCTAGTGACACTCAACTCTCAACATGCTTGCTCACCAAATCAAGTATGGGTTGGTTATGGCATAGAAGACTTGGTCATGTTGGCATGAAGCAATTGAACAAGTTAGTGAAGCATGACTTAGTTAGAGGCTTGAAGGATGTTACATTTGAGAAAGATAAGCTATGTAGTGCATGTCAAGCCGGAAAGCAAGTGGGCAACACTCATCCATTGAAAAGCATCATGAGTACTTCCAAGGCATTTGAGTTGTTGCACATAGATCTATTTGGGCCAACTACATACACAAGCATTGGTGGCAACAAGTATGGTTTTGTGATTGTGGATGACTTCACTAGATACACATGTGTATTCTTTCTTATGGACAAGAGTGATGTATTTGACATATTCAAGAAGTTCATCAAGAGGGTACAAAATGAGTTTGAGACCACAATCAAGAAAGTGAGAAGTGACAATGGAAGTGAGTTTAGAAACTCAAGAGTTGATGAGCTATGTGATGAGCTTGGAATCAAGTATCAATTCTCGGCCAAGTATACACCTCAATCTAATGGCTTAGTTGAAAGAAAGAATAGAACCTTGATTGATATAGCAAGATCAATGTTGAATGAGTATAATGTGAGTCATTATTTTTGGGCCGAAGCAATCAACACGGCTTGCTTCTATAGCAACCGCCTCTATTGCCACAAGTTTCTAGAGAAGACACCGTATGAGATCTTAAATGGAAGAAAGCCCAACATTGCATACTTTCGGGTATTTGGTTGCAAATGCTATATCTTGAAGAAGGGCACTAGATTGAGTAAGTTTGAAAAGAAATGTGAAGGATTCCTACTTGGTTACTCCACTACTAGCAAAGCTTATAGAGTTTGGAATTTGGCTAGTGGTTTACTTGAGGAAGTTCATGATGTTGAGTTTGATGAAACAAATGGCTCTCAAGATGAGAAAAATAACTTGGATGATGTGAGAGGAACTCAATTGACTAATGCTATGAAAGAAATGGATATTGGTGATATTAGGCCAAAGCAAGTGATTGATGTGGATGACAACAAAGATTAAGTGCTCCAAAGTCCAATCACACAAGCTAGTGGTTCTCTAATGCAAAATCAAGCTAGTACATCATCTCAAGTGCAACAAGATCAACAAGTGGCTAGTTCATCATCTCCAACTCATGATCAACATCAACATCCAAGCAATCAAGTCCAAGTGCTTCAACCAATCAACATTGCAAGAGACCATCCATTGGATTCCATCATTGGTGACATACAAAGGGGAGTTCAAACTAGATCAAGATTGGCATCATTTTGTGCTCACTCTTCTTTTGTATCAATGGAAGAACCCAAGGACATTGATAAAGCATTAAGAGATCCAGATTGGGTAAATACAATGCATGAAGAGCTCAACAACTTCAAGAGAATGAAGTATGGGAACTAGTTGAAAGGCCTAAGAATCACAATGTCATTGGAACAAGATGGGTCTTTCGCAACAAGCAAGATCAAGATGGGATAGTAGTAAGGAACAAAGCAAGACTAGTGGCTCAAGGTTACACACAAATAGAGGGTCTTGACTTTGGTGAAACTTATGCCCCGGTTGCAAGATTGGAAGCAATTAGAATCTTACTTGCCTATGTTTGTGCTCACAATATCAAGCTATATCAAATGGATGTGAAGAGTGCATTTCTCAATGGGTACATTCAAGAGGAGGTGTATGTGGAGCAACCTCCCGGTTTTGAAGATGACAAGCAACCCAATCATGTTTACAAATTGAGAAAAGCTTTGTATGGATTGAAGTAAGCACCTAGAGCATGGTATGAAAGATTGAGGGACTTCTTGCTATCCAAAGGATTTGTCATGGGCAAAGTGGATACTACTCTCTTCACCAAGAAGATTGGGAAAGACTTGTTTGTATTGCAAATATATGTTGATGATATCATCTTCGGTTCAACCAATCAAAATTATTGTGATGAGTTTGGGAAAATGATGGCAAAGGAATTCGAAATGTCAATGATCGGTGAACTTAGTTTCTTTCTTGGACTTCAAATCAAACAAATGAAGGAAGGAACATTTGTGAGCCAAACTAAGTACATCAAAGATATGCTCAAGAAGTTTGGTATGGAAGATGCAAAGGGCATTACAACCCCAATGGGCACTAGTGGAAGTTTGGATAGTGACAAGAGTGGCAACATGGTGGATCAAAAACTATATAGATCAATGATTGGTAGCCTACTCTATGTGACGGCATCAAGGCCCGATGTGATGTTTAGTGTATGCATGTGTGCAAGATTTCAAGCCTCACCAAGAGAAAGTCATTTGAAGGCAACAAAGAGAATATTGAGGTACTTAAAGCATACACAAGATGTTGGATTGTGGTATCCCAAAGGTGCAAGCTTTGAGCTAGTTGGATATTCGGATTCCGACTATGCCGGTGACAAAGTGGAGAGAAAGAGCACCTCTGGGACTTGTCAATTGTTGGGAAGATCACTTGTCTCATGGTCATCCAAGAAGCAAAATAGTATTGCACTATCTACCGCCAAAGCCGAATACATCGCCGCGGGTAGTTGTTGTGCACAAATCTTATGGATGAAGGCAACATTGAAAGATTTTGGAATCAACTTCAAGAATGTGCCATTGCTATGTGACAATGAAAGTGCCGTGAAGCTAACCAACAATCCGGTTCAACATCAAAGAACAAAGCATATTGATGTTCGTCATCATTTCATTAGAGATCATCAACAAAAGGGTGACATTGCTATTGAGAGTGTGGGCACCGAAGATCAACTAGCCGATCTATTCACCAAGCCACTTGATGAGAAGAGATTTCACAAGCTAAAGAATGAGTTGAACATACTTGACTTCTCCAACATGAGTTGATGCACCCCATATATGACATGCCTCTCCTTCGAGCCCCAAGGTATAATTGGTTGACATGTCATACATTCTATACTAAGGACATGTTTAGTGCATCTAGTCATGATTTCTTATGTTCTAGGCTCATTCATGAAAATCAAATGAATTTGAAGTTTATATGGTGCCACTATTGTTTCCATGTCTTGTATGATCTAGTGGTAGCATATAACTTGTTTGAGCGCTTGTGATCCTAAGTGTTTAATCTAGAAAACTTGTCTAAATATTTGCTTCAACATGGTGCATGATAACCCTTCTAGTGAGGTGTGAAGAAGCTTGCCCTTGGATCAAACCGAAGCATTTTATCTATGCAAGCAATCTAGGTTGAATCACAAACTTGATCCTCACCCCATAATTCTACATGATAATCTATCTAAAATTGGTCCCTTGTGGTCATTGGTGCCAAAGGGGGAGAAAATGTTGTTCACAAAGATAGAACTCAAAGGGGGAGAAGCACAAAGGGGGAGAAAAATGTTGTTCACAAAGAGGATCAACTAAAATTTCGAGCACACAAGTAGGGGGAGCAAGCTCTTAAACATAAAAGTTGCATTTCCATGTGCACTTCATATGTATGATGCATAGTTATGCATTTCTTTTTCTCCAATACATTGCTTGTGTGGTGAATTGCTAGTATACAATTGAATGGTGTATTGAAGTACTAGCATGAATAGGAAGTAGTTAGATTTTACTTGCTTCATGTTTTTTCAAAGTGGTACTAGAGCCTTGCTTATAATGTTGATCTCACGAGGTTTCTAGTTTTGTTTATACTTTTCCAAGTGGTATCTAACTACACAAGGTGCTAAGATGGTGTTTATCGCTACTCCGATGGTATCACGCTTCAAAGGTCTATAATCTAAAACACTTAGCACCTATTGATAGTCAATGCTCCTATATTTTCCTATCTAAGCATGTATGCTTCCTAAATCCAAACATATAGCATACATGTAGGGGGAGCCATTGCTATCAATTTGAATTCATGATCACATGTCCATAATTCTTACACATGGTAATATACTTGGACAAAGTGACATGGGTTCAATCAAAATTTTATCATAATATCTTTGTGAAAGGGTTGTCACCAATTACCAACAAGGGGGAGATTGAAAGTCCTATGTTTGGTGTTGGTAATTAGTGACAATGCCTAAGTACTAATCCTATGCCTAAGTTGTATGTAGCATATGAGGATTAGTACGTTCCAAGGTTGGTGGCAAGATGGACATGGTGATCATGATGGCCACACTTAGATTTGGACGCAACTCTACGTGATCAAGGCAAAGGTATATGCTTAAGGGTTGTGTTTTAGTAACCAAGACACCTAGTGGGTGTGGTTACATTATAGGATAGATAGCCGTACTATAAAGAGGGGGAATGACGCGGCTATTGAACTCCTAAGTGCCTCTAGATGTGCATTTCATAATCATATGCATTTGGATAGAACTAATAACGCCTCTAAAACTGATTGTGAAAATGCTAACACACTCGCACATGACGTGATCACTTGGTGGTGTTAGCACATTTGTGATGGCGTTGGAGTTTGAGCGGTAGAGAGGGTTTGGGTCTCTCTCTGCCTCCCGCCGAGCTTCCGAGGCAGGATTCAGGCGTTTTCGAGGAGTTGAAATGTCTTTTTTCCACTACGCCGGAAGTCGGAAAAGAAACGGAGACGAACGGAGGTCACTGGAGTGACCGGACGCTGCACCGGACGTGGTCTGTGTTTGACCGGACGCGTCCGGTCAGTGTTCAGCGTGTGCGCGTTTTTCGGTTTGTTGATCGGACGCGTGGCGCGTCCGGTCATAGTCGACCGGACGCGTCCGGTCGATCAGGGAGCTTACTGGACTCTCACCGGACGCTGGCACTGTGGCGTCCGGTCAGTTCTAACAGCGCGTCCGGTCATTGTTTCGTTGTGCGCGACTCAGACTTGACCAGCGCGTCCGGTCAGTTACGGGACCGGCGCGTCCGGTCGTTCCCGGCGCGTCCGGTCGTTGCGACCGGCGCGTCCGGTCAGTGCTTCGTGAAAGAGCCGTTGCGCGACCGGCGCGTCCGGTCAGTTGGACCAGCGCGTCCGGTCAACGCGACTTCGGTTGTTTAAGTTTCTAACGGCTATATTCGAAGGGGTACGTCTATAAATACTCGTTGGCCGGCTCAAGGCTCCATCTCTTGGACATTTGACATACTTGTGAGCACTTTGAGCTAAGCAACTCCCCTCCCACTCATCTCTCTTGCTTCTTTGCATATTCGAAGTGAGATTGAGTGATCCAAGTGCATTTGCATTGTGAGATTGCATCTAGTTGGCACTTGGTGGTTGATTTGCTGTGGGATTCTTGTTTCTCTTGGTGGTTGCCGCCACCTAGACGGCTTGGAGCAGCTTGGAGGCGTTGGCAAGAGTTGGTGATTGTTCTTGGCCACCTCCGGTGTTTGTGAGGGGTTTGTGCCTACCTCGGCGAAGCGCCAAAGGCAACATTAGTGGATTGCTCGTGTCATTGCAACCTTTTGCCATTTGGTAGGTTCTTGTGGCGCCTTTCGAGAGGCTCGGTGTGAGACCGATTAGCCACCGAACCACGTGGTGAAGAGGGACACAACGGGGACTAGCGTGCCGGCAAGCACGTGAACCTCGGGATAAATCTTCGTGTCATCACTTTCATATTGTGATTGATTGATCCCGGTGTTCGATTGTTTTGGTATTCATTGTTGATCATATTGGTTGGCTCAATACTTCGCCCCTCGGTGATACCCTTCTAACTCTATCTTGTTTTACTTTCTTAGTTATCTTTGCTAGCTTGTTAGCTTTGCTAGAGTAGCTCTTTTGTGTAGCTTGCTAGTTATAGTTGTAGTTACCTTCTCGGTTTGACTTGTGCGGTTGAGTGCAATTATACTAGAATTGTGAATTGGATAGGTGGCTTGCAAACACCCCGTAGGCTAAGCAAAACTCGCATCTCGCTACTTGTTTTATTGATAAACTTGTTTAGCTTGTCTTTGTAGAAAATTTTAAAATGCTATTCACCCCCCCTCTAGCCATCAAGACCTTTCAGCCTGGTGGGCCGGGAACGGATGTGGCGGTGGCTGTCTGCCTTGGCCTTCTTGGTCGAGGCCGGCGCTCCTCCGCTGGATCCGGCGTGCTGATGGTGGAGGTTCGTAGCGGGAGCTGCTGGAGGCGCTGCGCGGCGGGGTTTGATGCTGGGACTGCTTGGCAAGGGTTGGGACGGTGGTGGGCTGGGCGACTGTGGGCTTCTTCTGATCCCGGCCCTCTTCTCCCCACCACCTGCCCTTCCCCTGCTCGGGTTGGTTCCTAGGGTCAGGCTACCTCTATGAGACTCTGGCGGCGGCGGGTGTGGAGGAGGCATCAAGTCGGGGCGAAAGCTTGGACGACGGCGTCTGCAGGTGTCGTGCCCTCCTTGGAGGCGTTTTTTACTACCTCTCCTTCTACCGCGTTGGATTTTGCAGGTGAAAACTTTCCCTCGTCGGGCTAGCTTGTCGACGCATTTGGCGTCGTTTCCTTCTTGAAGGCTTCGCTAGGCGATCCAGCTTCCGCTTTGGACCCATCGCCGTCTGTCATGGCACTTCCCCTGTGTTGATGGTGCTCGGTGCACCTAGGGGTGATGGTGCTCGGTCCTCGAAGTTGTCTTCTCTAGTTGTGGTGTCTTAGTTGGGCCAATTTGTTGTTAGTTGGGTAGCTTTCGACCGAGCTGCAAGTGGCGGCGTGAGTTGTGACAGTTGTTTCAAAGTTGTACGGGATGAGTAGGCACTCTCCTCAGTTGTATGGTTTTTCTGGCTCAGTTTCCATTCGAAAAATTGGGCTGGCACTTGCCTTTTTTCTTTCTTCGTCTAATAGAAATTGCGGCAAAGCTTTTGCCGTCCTTTCGAGAAAAAAAACTTGTGCCTGGTACCATTATCAACAGGTAATGGGTTCATGTTGAAGTCACTACCGGAATCCGGCTCTTTGCCGAGTGCCAAGTGGTTTGGCGAGTGTTTTTTTTCGGGCACTCGGCAAAGAAGCTCTTTGTCGAGTGCAAAAAAAAAACACTCGACAAGAAGCTTCTTTGCCGAATGTTTTTTTTACAATCGGCAAAGAAAATCTCAAAGCACATTTTGAAGCAGTAAATTAATTTAAATAAAAAAGTTTTCAACTACAAAGTTGTATAACTCATCAAGATGTACAATGTTTGTTTTGGTTATTTCTTCATATGCTAAAGTGAAAATACATTTGTTCACAAATCTTACATATCTCTCTGGTAGTTTATGAAACTACAAGAGAGATATATAAGATTTGTGAACAATGTTAGAACGATCATGTCGGATGAACAAATGATCAAACAACCAAAATAAACTTTGTAGATCTCTAAAAGTTATGAAACTTTGTAGTTGGCAACTTTTTGATTTGAAATCATCTGTGCAAAACTGTGTTTGAATTTCAAAAATTTAAAATTTGATTTTTTCAAACGACCTCGGATGGAAAAACAACCAAAATAAACTTTGTAGATCTCAAAAAGTTATGAAACTTTGTAGTTGGCAACTTTTTGATTTGAAATCATCTTGTCATGCAAAACTGCGTTTAAATTTCAAAAATTTAAAATTTGAATTTTTCAAACGACCTCGGATGGAAAAACAATCAAAATAAACTTCGTAGATCCCGAAAAGTTATGAAACATTGTAGTTGACAACTTTTTTATTTGAAATCATCTTGTCATGCAAAATTGTGTTTGAATTTCAAAATTTTGAAATTCAAATTTTGTAAACGACCTCGGATGGAAAAACTTCCTAAACGAAAAGTGTAGATCTCGAAAAGTTATGAAACTTTGTAGTTGACAACTTTTTAATTTAAATTCGTTTAGGGCCTCAAACAAACAATTTACACTCGGTTTAGTATAATATTTAGGGAACCAAAATTATATCTAGACACATGTGAGTGTGTAGTGCAGTGGTTAGAGCAGATATCGCGCGAGGAAAAGGTCATGGGTTCGAATCCCACCGGCCGTGTAGCCGCGAATTTTGCGCGAAAAATGCCGCGACTTGCCGGTGGGGCCCTCCCCCAATTAAAAAAATTTTCCATATTTTTTCAGGTTTTTTTTTCGTTCCTTTGCCGAGTGCTCGACAAAAAACACTCGACAAAGACAGTTTTGCCGACGCTTTTTTTACCGAGTGGGCTTTGCCGAGTGTTACACTCAGCAAAGCCTTTGCCGAGTATATTTGGGGTGCGCCCGACTCCGGCAGTGAGTATAAGGGGGTGTTTGGTTGGAGGAGTTAAAGTTTATCAAATACTGTAGCACTTTCGTCTTATTTGACAAAAAGTTTCCGATCTTGGACTAATTAGGCTTAATAGATTCGTCTCGTAAATTACTCCTAATCTGTGCCGACATGCATGCAATTAGTCTATATTTAGTACTTCATGCATTTGAGGGAACATTGATGTGATGGGAGTTAAACTTTAACTCCTGGAAACCAAATAGGCCCTAACTGCTATCTCTCGGTTAATATTTTCATAAAGTTGTTCTTGCCAGTACAAAAGCATTCTTGGATGCAATCTTTTCCACATGTGATGAGTATTAAATGATAACATTACCGCAATGTTTAATTTTGCAAATCAGTAATGTTGATTTTGGACCAGTACCTTATTTATTTCAAACTAATATTGATTCCATTATTTTGGAACCAGGTTGTCTTGGTCTATACTACTAAAGCAACTTAAACCAACCTTTTGATAGCTTAGAAATGTTTACCTTTTCGAAAATGCCTCGAGTATGTTTTGACCCTATGTTTAAACATATATTTTATACAAAGAAATAAGCATTTCAAGAATATTTAGAGTTAGTATTTGATCTCACACTCAAATTCAAACTATGACTCTTCGATTACAAAAGTATTTTATAAAACTTTATTTACAAAAGTGCTTTAAAAAGCTTCTTGAAAACATGACCCCTTTTTGTTTGGAAGATTTCGATCTAAACATAGAGCTACTTGTGCTTAGTCTTATTATTTAGGAATATTTTGGTATTAAAATACATCTCTACCTTTTCTCAAACCCTAAACTCATTTACTTTTAGGAGATCAAATGATTTTTCTAAAAAGATTTTCTAAAAACTCTCTTTCCGAAATTCAATGATCATTTCTCTCTAAAGACAATAATGAGCATTGTTTTGATTCGAGCTCACCCTCAAATCGAAGGTATAGCTATTATGATTCCTACCACTCTCCTTCTTCCAGATGATTTTTTCTAATTAAATTGGTGCATCTCATATAGTACTAGATGCATGCATGATGTGGAGCTCTTTTGTCTTTCTTTGATTTTTTGTGTGGCTCATTTGACTTGAAAATTTATTCATATATATCCAATTGATAATTATGTAAATTATGGTGAAGGCAACATAAACACAGATACATAATAGTGTCTGCCCTAGAAAAAAAGTTGTCCTCCGATCCGCGTGTACCCAAAGGGATTGAAAGCACAGTTTGCGTTGACATACTCCTTGGTCCCACAACTCTGTCCCTCTCGTGTTAAGTCATCACATGCTTCTCCCATACCTAGTTTCTGCGTGGGGAGTGTCGCATGGGAGTGGAATCTTTTGCTTATGGGGAACAAAGAATGCAGGAACCACCTCCAAGAAATATGAAGTCAAGCTAAAGTCACTCCTCGGCCTTGTGTACTCCTCAATTGCAGCTTCCACCTTCTGTCAGATGTAGCCATTGCTACTTCTACAAGACCCTTTGACACCATGCGAGATCATCGTTCCCTACAACATGGAGGCCTGGAGTGGACATGGACTTTGGTGCTGCCATCATGGTACATTAGGGAAGCCCTGAGCGGTGGATATAATATATATGTACTCTGTCATTGTTCAGAACAACTCTCATACATACATTATGACATCAGGACCAATGAGATTGCATGTAAATGAAAAGCTTGCCTATAGACATGATAGTAAAAATCTTGATATGCAATTAGGATAATTTTTGTTTAACATGTATTCCAAAATTGTCATATATCCTCTTTTCCTTTTCTTGTTTACCCCCTAAATCTATCTGTAGGAGAAAGAGATTGGTGGAATCAGGTTGATTGTATATATATTGCTGAGCCTCGTGAGCGGATTATATAAGCGTACATTTCTTAGGGACAAGAAGCCTCTCTTAGAGATAAGGCAAGCCAGAATTACACAGTCCTAATCTGTTATATATGGAGATATCGTAACATATAATCTAACAGTACGCCTAATCTTGAACTTAACATTTTCAAAGGGGACCATTTCTACCTCCACTTCACATGGTACTACGGGCGTCCCCAATAAGGATTAAATAGCTAGCATAAATTGTATTTTATTCTTTAGAAATGAGAAAGAATGCTAACAAGCTTGCACGGTGTCCAAGAAACTCACTGACACTTGGTCCCCTTTCTTTCCTGACATGCAGCTAGCATTTTCTTCTCTTTTTATTTCCTCTCTCCTCCATGTCGCCATTGACTTCTAGCAGTCTATTTGGGATGCCCTAAGCATTAGAAACGGAGACTGCTTCTACCTCCACTTGAGAGGCGCATATTTCATCCTTGGCTTGATGTCATACACATGCATCATCTTTACAACATCTGATTCCGATGCCTTCGACTTCGAGTATTCAAGTTTGTCTTTTGTTTTTACTAATTTCCAGAACCATATAAAGGGTTTAGCCCACATATTTTAATAGCTATATAACAATTTTTCCTATTAGATGCACAGCATTTTGGAATGCTATGTGGTTCTCAAATCTCAATCTAGGGCTTTATACGTTACGGATACTAGTTCCTTACCTTCATAAAAAAAACTCAACTAGCAAGGGTATGACCTTCCCAAAGCATTGCTACTAAGGTAGAAGAACTCAACCTAGTTGCCTGAGAAAATCCTTGAAGCGGCTTTGCTAGCGAAGGAAAAATTTTTAACCAGCCTAAAATTTGCTACCACGGGAAGTTATAAACCTAGACCTGTAGACCAGTAGGTGCTATAAAGTACCTGCACCACTAGGATACATGCTCTTTCGGAGTTCCCCCACCTTCATTATAGTCATGATTTAGTGGGTACGTGCCACCAACAAATTCGTGGAAAAATGTAAGAGATAAAACCTGTTGACATGTGCATTAGGCTAATCTCAATAGAGAGTTCCACTTTGATGTTTCTAAAAGTGTCACATCATCTTGAGTCATTTTGACATGTGCATCAGCAACTAATTTTATGGGTTACATGTGGTGCAACAAAGTAAAGCCTATTTATGGGTTAGTGGGAAACCCGCTTGCATCCCTAGCCCAAAACGCTGCTACGGGATGCTCAAATAAACATGCCTTAGAAAACAACTTTTTCCAATTTGACAAGTTTTGCTACAAGGCACTGTCATTTGTGGAATTGGCTGCAGAACACTGTAATTTTTTTATTTGCATTAGGTACACTTTAAGGTGTCCTACAACGAAGAAATTAGTGTCCTAGAGCAATAAAAATTATATTTTAGTGTCTCACAACCAATTTCATAAAGTGTAATTGTCCCACAGCTAAATTTTCCGATTTTCACCAACATGTGCAAGAACAAATTGGCTTCTGCCATTCTGTATATGCTCTCTTGTTTTCTTAATTTGGGAACATCAATACTGATGTCCTTGGTATTTGCATGAACCTACCATGTGCATAAGTGTTTTATGTGAAGTATGTGTATATTTACTCGCTACAAAGTTTGATTAAGCGGTTGTTAAGAGGTTACAAGAGACTTGTTTTATTGTAAGGGGGGAACAGTTTGTGTTTGATACCATGTTGCATATGCATTTACTGACATACAGATTGATTAACCATGACTGTTTACAAAATGCTATATATAATAAGTTCAGTGTGATCTGTGCACAAAGAGAATATATGCCGTGATGCTGCAATTTTTTGTTGAGCATCTTACCAGTGGGAGTGCTGTGCTGAAAGGTTTGGCAAAATCCAGTTGTGTATATTGCTCTGATTGTAAACATACCAATGCTAACTGGTCACATGAAGATTGTACAGAATGTCAATGTTGTCAGGAGCAATAATGCTGATTAGTCACAGTTTTTAAATGTGCACAAGCAAAAGCTTTGGAACAGGAAGCAGAGTAATCATCTCAATGCTAAGCGCCAACTTTAGAAACGCAGCATGGTTGAATATCTCAAAACCGTACCACAGTCTAGATGGCTACATTAGGGGATGTACAGTACAGACAAGTGATCCCCATGGAGCTTCAATGTGTTCACTTAACATATTTACAAGCCATTTTTTTACACTGTAACTGTTAACCACAATTTTGGAACCGAAATTTCTGTCAGTTTCAGGATATGTTCACACAAACAATCCACGGTTCCTAATTTTTCAGTACATAAGCACATTTCAGATGTTGCCTACTCCCTTGAAGAGATGGTCAAAGAAACTTTTAGTGCTGATGAAAGGTAGCTGATGAAAGACCTCCATCTGGAGCACTGCCACATAGACATACCAGCTAGAATTTAGAAAGTAGCATCTATAAACCATTGCTCCAGTACCAAATCTTGCCTAGAATTCGCACAATCACATCAGCCAAATCTGGCTACTTCAATAAAAATTTGCCCACCACATGTGGTGTGTACCTCTCCTCCCTGCTATACCATTTTCCTCCACAAACGATATTTTTCGAAAAAAAAAAGTTCCTTCACAAACCATCATGCATGCTGTGCTGTTCCACCTCTGAAAGATTGAGGCAGCCAAGGAATCTGTCAATGGCATCACCACTCTGCTTGATTGGATCTGAACTATCTAGTATTATTTTGTGGAAGAAATGAGGAGGAAAAACAACATTGGGCTCCAAGAATCGAGCCTCAGGTCAAAATCATCTCAGTGTTGATTATGCTTCATGAGAAACCAGGCTGCCAAGAGTTGTTGGGTTCAGTCCATGACCTTTATACAGACTCGCTAATGCATTCCTGTTATATTCCTTTTGGAATTTATTAAAAATAAATAAATGTGATCTCCACCACAAACCATATAGAGATTTTTCTTCAAAAGAAAAGTTGAAACCGAAAACCCAAAAAATTGTATGTTTCTGTTTGTTAAAACTTTATTCTTTTTGTGTTTGCCCTGCAGCTCCCTATACTTGTGCAGTTATATTACTTAGCTTGCCAAACTTACAATTGATTGCCTTGGGTCCTCGATGTTTTGTCCTCGGCACCATTTGCTAACAGAATTTGATAATGGGGTTAACCGCTCAGCTTCGACCAGTAGATTTGACCTCCACATCCTATGTCAGACCAGAATGAAATGTTGCCTCCAGTCTGGCCTTGGAATACCGTCACGATGGGAAATGGGTGCATCATACATGCATATTAAGCAATAATGTAGACCACTCAATAAGATGATTCAAGCTGGCACCTTCTGTAACAGATATCAGCAACTCAACCAGGCCTTCTTGAAAGTCCATAGATAAGAGATCGACAAGTCTCGCTGTTTGGAACAAAACCCAGCTCTAACATTCGGTCCTGCAGTGCTAGTGACTCTGCTGTGCTCCTAGTCTCGCAGTAAGTCCTCATCAATGCATTGTAGCTCTCATTACAGCGGATCTGAAAATCAAGCGCGAGTGACTTCACAATTAGTTCTCCTCTACCAAGGTCGCCTTCCTTGCAGAAGCCACAAACCAAGGCAGCACAAATGGCCTCGTTAGGATGGAAATCAGACTCAATCATCTCCACCATTATTGACTGACCTGCCAAGCTCTTTCCCACTCTGCAAAGGCAGGTTATGAGTGCCTGGTAAGTGTCATAGTTGGGTTTCACTTCTCTAGAGGTCATCTCAACCTTCACATCCAAAGCCTCCTTTGGATTATCACATCGGCAGAAGCAATCCACAATCATATTGTACACCTGCAAACTAGGACTGCGCCCATCCTCTATCATCCACTGCAGCAAACCCCTCGCAGCATTAGGGCGCATATCCTCACACAATGCACTGATCAAGCAGCTATAACTCTGTGATGGGATGACAATACCATATTTCCTTAGCGGCGCCACCATGTTCAAGCAGGTAAGCAGCTTCCCAAATTTTACATGACCCTCAATGACAACCCTGAGAGCAAATGCTATGTCCAAAAGCCCACTCCCAGCCATCTCCATCAGCAGCGACCTCGCCTCTGTAACAGAACCAACCAAATTATAAGAGCACAAGTACGAAAACAAGCACCGAAGCGCTCAAATTTTCAAACTTGAGCCCATATAATCCCGGTAGTCAATCGAAATCACGAAGGATTTCAAACCAAACTGCTTACAACCAGGATCGCATCATTCAACATACACATCGTACGTTACATTTCACAAGTAGTTCCGAAATAAGTTTACACCACGGAATAGCAAATATTACAAACCAAGTTTGGAAAGTAGCGGAAGCATAACACACACATTAGTTACTTAATTACTGCCAGTCTGGATGATCGACATCCCGCAAAAGCATGAGGAAAGTACATAAAGACGATCACGCCCTTGTGATCTAGTCATCATCACCCGCAGGGTGGAGACACGTCTTGCAGAATCCCTGATAAAGCATGTCATCTGCAACAGGAGGGAATAAACCCTGAGTACTGGAATATACTCAGCTAGACTTATCCGTCAAAAACCAGAAATAAAGTGACACCAAGGATTATGCAAGGCTTACACGAGAGGCTAGCTGACACCACATTTTTGCATAAAGGCATAAGTAGTTAAAACTCTTATAATCTGTACTAGCAGTTATTTTTAGCATTTACCTGTCATCTATCTTAGCACCTGTACTAAACATGCACTTGATTATCATCAAACAATTATTCATATTATTTCCATAGCAGGTATAAATTGTGGCAACATTGTATCATTCACTTAACCACCTGTTCAATTAATGAGATCTACGTTGCCGCTGCTCAAGTCAAGTGCTCACTAACCGGGAGCGACGGCGATTCGAATCGAATTCCTATCCAGCTGGAGGGGTATTTCTAACACTCACCGTGCAGACCACTGCCAGGGTCGCACAGGCCACCTTTTCATATGATTCAGGAATCGCGGGTCCGAATGATGTCGCGACCCTAAGGGCGACACTCTGCCAGGTGATGGGGACTCTAACTCCCCCTTGGTCTCACGCCAATGTCCCCAAGCACATCCTTTCTCTCCTCCAAGAAGCAACCTACCATTCGATTCCCGGCCTGAATCACATTACTCGGCTTCGCGGTCGGAACGACTTATCCGGCCAACTAAGTGTTAGACTGCGTTCAACATGACTCAAGGACGTACAGCGAATCGGTCCTTAAACGACTCAGACGGGCATAGCTCCACACCCAAGACGTGAAGTGTCTTGCGGCTGTACTATCGAACTCCCGTCCGGTCTCAATTTCATTTTAAAGCATGGTTCCATCCACGATAGCCATAAAGCCACTCGCGACTCCTTCCTACATCTCGCGGATGACCGGAAATCACCCGACTTCTACCGTACTAAGCAGGGCTAAGCATTGACACGTGCCTAAACCTAAATTAGGATTTAAGTACGATATCTGGACAAGGACAGGTATAATGCAACAATTGTTTTCATACAACTCCTACAACTTAATGCAGTAAACAATTAAAAGTACTCAAGATATATTTATAAAACGATGGGTTCAGCATGCACCGGGGCTTGCCTTTGAGAAAAGTTGAAGGCCGGTGGTCAGGACACTCGGGTAGATCTTCTGACGGAGCTTCCCCGACGTTTGGTTCCTCGGCTGACTCCTCCGGTTGATTCTGGATCTCTTCCGGTATCGCTTGTTCGAATTCGAGGAGTGTCACCCCCTCCGGAACACCTATTGCATGAGTGCATAATAAATCTCATGGATGCATAGTGAAAGATGCAGTATGCTCGGAATGAAATGCATTACAACAATTTTAAAGCTCTATTCAAATCACTTCAAAAGAGTAGGTGCAAATTTCCTCTCCGGTAGAGAAGTACTCACCTAATCTACTTAACCTAAGATAAAGCTGCTCTTCCTCAGTTAAGGCCCTAACACCTAACAATTACAAAAGTAGCATTTCTTAGGATACCACACCACATCAATCAGCAAAATACCACAGTAAGCATTCTGGACAGCAGCTACTTGTTTTTATCACAACTGGAGATTTCCATTTCCAAAAGATATGAGCTAAGACAATCTGGAAAGCCTAAGAAATGCACTACAATTCATTTTCAGACCTCAACCCCAAACTCCCAAGTTTTCTATGCCAAATTTCACAAGTTCCAGAATCTGTCCTCTCAAAACAGAGAGTAGCAGATTCTGAACTGCCACTTAAAACAACAATAACTCTCAAACTACTAAGCCAAATGCTCCCAAATTTTGACACAAGCTAGTTTATCAAGTTTACTCCAACTTTGGTATTTACAAGTTTTCCAGCAACCATTTTTATCAAAGGCCAAACTTAGAAATACTACCAGCTGTCCAGAAAACCTAAAATTACAAAGGTTAAATATTTATTGATGTGGCCAAAGTCCCTAAAAACCAAACTAATGTTACCAAAAGTTCACATGAGGTATAAAAACACCAAAAAGTAGGGTGTGACTACCTAGAACATTTATTTATACTCATTTCTTAATTTACTTAATTAATTAGGTGGAATTTTAAACATATATGTAAACTGCTCCTAAAATTCTACAAAAATTACAGGAGGCTCTCTGACCTAAAACTAGACCACTGTAAAAATTTGAACCAGTTTTATTCACAGGAACTCCCTATACAAAATTCACAAGTCCAAAAGGCTGATTTTTGTATAATTACTACATCATATTGAAAAGTATCAAACAATAGATTTCATATTTTTCTCAGATACTCTAGGGTACCAAGACATTCTCCAAAAATTTTCAGGAACATTGCACATGTAGAAAAATTACTAAAATTCATTCAATTATTTCCTAGAATAAAATGATAGCCTTATAACTTAAAATTTACTTAAGCACTGATGCCCAAATTTTTACCAGAGATAGGACAAGTATAAAGTAACCTACCTACCAAATTTCATGATTTTTGGGACACTACAGCTCAAGTTATAAATTTAACAAATTTGCATGCATTTAAAAACACATTTGCAAGATCTATTTAATTCTCTCAGAAACTAAACATAACATACCATATATATATTTTTCTAAAATACTACACATCATGTAGACCCTAACAAAATTTATCTCATGATTTTTGGGTCAGTAAAACCCTAGATCTACATTTTTCAAACTTCTACACAAATCTGTGACAAAAATGATTAAATGAAATCTACTTCGAACGAACTGGGCCGGCCCGGGAAAGCGCGGCCCACGACACGCGCGCGCGCGGCCCGCTCAGCGTCCCGCCCACGCGCGGCACTGACGTGCGGGCCCCCGCGGTCAGCGACCGGGAGCAGGGGGAGCGGCGACCCGCGAGCTCCGACGAGCTCGAGCTCACCGGAGAGGAGCTCGCTCGTCCAATCAAGCATAGCCTCGCGCTCTCCGTCACACGGTGCATCGATTGGTGCCCGTAGAAGGGATGGGGATGGGGTGGAAGGGACTCGCCACCGCGAGCGGCGGCCGGTGAGGGTCGGTGGCGGTGCATCGTCGTCGGTGAGGGTGCACGGTCCCGGCTAAGCTCGGTACGAGCTTCACTGAAGCTAGGCGGAGCTATTGAGGTAGGAAGGGAGGACGGAGAGGGACCCGAGCTACCCCGGCCACGGTGAGCCTCCATGGCGGGCTCCGGTGACCTCTTCGGAAGCGGCGGAGGGAGCAATGTGGCTCACCTCGAGTCCAATCACGGCCGTCGGTGGGTCGAGGAGATGGGGGGCGGTGAGGCGGAGGAGATGGCGTGGTTTGGTGGCCGGTGAAGCAGTGGAACTCACGCGCGAGCTCGCCGGAGATGTAGCGGCAATGGCGACTCGGTGTGGCGATTTGAAACCGGGAGAGCGAGGCGGAGGGAATGGAGGCCGGCTCGCGCGTCGTGGCGGTCTTGAAGGCGTCGCGGCCTGACCGGTGGGGCCAGGGCCGGCGTACGGGCGCCACCGCGCCTCCACGCGTCGGCGTGGCTCTGTGGCCGGTCGGCCACTCTCCCTCTGACGAAACTGAATCGCAGTGCAAAGGTGCCATCGGTAGTGACTGACAGAGCGATTTTGAAGGTGATTAACTTCTAAACCAGCTTGTTTCAGTCCAAGGTGTCAACATCAAGTTTGTAGAGCTATGTTAGGGCAACAAATTTGTCAATTAGTGTTTGGGCTGGTTCGGCATATATTTGAAACTACATGGCCCCAAAGTGGTGCTCGGTGAAACTGAAACAGGTTTTCAGTTAATGACACCGACTGAAACCCTAACTTCATGACATCATAACTCATAAACCATGGAGAACCAGACTTGGGTGATGTTGACAAAGTTGTAGGGCTACATGAGGACTACAAGTTTGTCAATATGAGTGAAAGCTGGTTTGGCCTGGTTTGCAAACTACAAGCCTCTAAAGTAGGCCTCAGCAAAACTAGAGGGTCAATTTGAGGACTTAGAAAAATCTAAGTGTTGAGGCAGTCCCTTTAGCTGACTTGTGGGCCACTTTTGAGCATGTTCTGATCACTTTCATGAGATGGTCATATTGAGACTTTTGTTCCCCATAAAATTCTTTACAACTTTGCTTAAAGGTGCTCTTCCATGCAAGGTCTTTAAGTTAGACTTTTTAATTGGTCAAACTAGAACATCCTAGGGTCAAATGGTGGTCAACCATCTCTTGGAGGGCATTTTTGTAATTTTGATCAACATGAACCTTGCTCCAAATGTTACCCTAAGTATAATTAAGGTGTTGTAGGACATGATTGGCTACTTTACCTTTTTGTTACACCAACTATCAAATACCCCATGATATAAACCAAACAAAACTCCTAGAACAATCACATGTGTTGCCTCACATAAAATAACAAACATGAGTGATGCATGCTTATGCTTATGCAAATGCAATGCAATTATGGACTAAACACTTGAGGTGTTACAGCCCTCCCCCCTTATAAAAATCTCGTCCCGAGATTTGGAAAGCGTACCATTTTTCATAATTCCTTATAACCATCCCGCAAATAATCTTCCCGTTCCCACGTAGCATCACTTTCACTACCCTGATTACTCCACATCACTTTGTACCACTTAACCACTTTACTTCTAGTTACTCGTTCCTGAGTATCGATCACTCGGACGGGCTTTTCTTCATAGGTTAGGTCGGATTCAAGCCTGATATCTCCTAAAGGAACTTGTTCCTCAGGAACTCGAAGACACTTTTTAAGCTGCGATACATGGAAAACGTTGAATATGGCTCTCATTTCAGGAGGTAACTGGATTTTGTACGCAACAGCTCCACTCTTGCCTATGATCTGAAAAGGACCCACGTATCTTGGTGCAAGTTTCCGCTTAACACCAAAACGTTGGACACTCTTCATTGGAGAAACTTTCAAATAAACGAAGTCCCCAACTTTAAACTCGAGTGGCTTTCTACGACGATCAACATAACTTTTCTGTCTAGCTTGGGCTGCAGTCATGTGTTTCTGGATAGTACGGACTTGTTCCTCGGCTTCCTGGACAAAATCAATGCCATAATACCTTCTTTCCCCAGCTTCTACCCAGTTTAGTGGAGTTCGACACTTACGACCGTACAAAGCTTCGAATGGGGCCATCTTAATACTCTCTTGGTAACTGTTATTGTACGAGAATTCGGCTAGAGGTAACCATTTTTCCCAAGAACCCTTGGATGAAATGATGCATGCTCGCAACAGATCTTCCAAGATTTGGTTAACTCGTTCCGTCTGACCAGACGTCTGGGGGTGATAAGCAGAGCTTCTCACTAACTTGGTTCCCAGAAGGTGATGCAAATGCTCCCAAAAATGAGCAGTGAACTGGGGACCACGGTCAGAAATGATAGTACGAGGTATCCCATGAAGCCGGACTATCTGACTGAAGTACAACTCAGCATAGTCAGTGGGACGATAGTCCACTCTAACTGGAATAAAATGAGCTGATTTGGTCAATCGATCAACAATTACCCAGATGGAGTTATGATTTTTGACAGTAGGAGGAAGTCCGACAATGAAATCCATGCTTATCTCTTCCCATTTCCAGCCTGGGATAGAAAGTGGTTGCAGTAACCCAGCTTTCATGTGTACCGCTTTAACTCTACAGCATGTGTCACATCTAGCAACATATGCAGCTATCTCTTTCCGCATCTTGGTCCACCAATAAAGTGGCTTCAAATCATAATACATCTTATTACTACCAGGATGGATGGACAACTTGGACGAATGTGCTTCGGACAGGATTTGATCTCTAAGCTCTCGGTCCTTAGGTACTACTATTCTATCCTTAAACCACAGCACACCTTCGTCATCTAACCTGAAATGCTTAGTCTCTCCCTCTTTCATCTTCCGTTTTATGTGAAAGATACCCGGATCAGTCTTTTGGAGCTCAATGATTCTATTTCTGAGAGTACCACTGACAGTGATGTTGTACAAGACTGCCGGATGTAACAGGCGAGATCGATGAAAATCAGTTTCAACTAAGGAATGGCAGTGAGATTTACGGCTCAAAGCGTCCGCAACCACATTTGCCTTGCCTGGATGATAGTGCACTTGAAGATTATAATCCTTAATCAACTCGAGCCATCTTCTCTGACGCATATTCAGCTCTGGTTGGGTGAAGATGTATTTGAGGCTTTTGTGATCTGTATAGATATTGCAGACATTACCCAGCAGATAATGCCGCCATACCTTCAAAGCATGAACAACTGCAGCCAGTTCTAAGTCATGCGTTGGATAATTCACCTCATGCTTCCAAAGTTGCCGCGAGGTATATGCAATTACTCGGCCTTCCTGCATCAAAACGCCTCCCAAACCTATGCCTGAGGCATCACAATAAACATCAAATGGTTTCTCGATGTCCGGTTGTGCCAAAACCGGAGCCGAGGTTAGGAGGGTTCGCAGTTGGTGAAAAGCCGCATCACACTCAGGAGTCCAGACAAACCTGGTGTCTTTTTGCAGCAACCGAGTCATGGGTTTGGCTATTTTTGAGAAATCCGGGATGAAGCGACGATAATAGCCAGCCAACCCAAGGAAACTCCGGACCTCATGAACCGAAGTAGGAGCCTTCCAATTCAATACTTCTTGTACCTTAGTGGGATCCACCATAATTCCCCCATCGGACAACACATGCCCAAGGAAAGGTACTTCACGAAGCCAGAATTCACATTTACTGAACTTCGCATACAGTTGATGTTCACGCAGTCTGGTGAGGACAATACGCAAGTGTTCAGCGTGTTCTTCCTCATTTTCAGAATACACCAAGATGTCATCGATGAACACCACTACAAACTTGTCCAATTCGGGCATAAACACCGAATTCATCAAGCACATGAAGTGTGCTGGGGCATTGGTCAGGCCGAAGGACATAACAAGATACTCATAAAGACCGTATCTTGTCGAGAAGACTGTTTTTGGAACATCTTCAGGACGGATTTTGATCTGATGGTAACCAGACCTCAGATCAATCTTGGAAAAGACTTTAGCCTTGGACAACTGATCGAACAAGATATCGATACGTGGCAGAGGATACTTATTTTTGACAGTGACTGCATTCAGAGGTCTATAATCTACACACATTCACAAGGTCTGATCCTTCTTCTTTACAAAGATAGCAGGGCATCCCCACGGAGACGAGCTAGGATGAATCAACCCCTTCTTTAACAGTTCATTCAACTGCACCTTAAGTTCAGCTAACTCATTTGGAGGCATCCTATAAGGTCTCCTAGAGATGGGTGCAGTGCCAGGCAACAACTCGATTTTAAATTCCACATCCCGATCCGGAGGGAGTCCCGGCAAATCATCGGGAAAAATGTCCGGAAATTCATTTACTACGGGAATTTCAGCCAACACCTTTGCTTGCACAGCATGAATTTCCCCTGACAATTCAACTTTTCTGGGAAGTTGTACTAGAAAACCCTTTTGATCTATAGGATCTCTGAGCATAACTACCCGAGCGGATGTGTCAATGAGTACCCCATTCTGACTCATCCAATTCATGCCCAAGATAACATCTATGTCTAAACCAGGTAAAACCAATAGGGCAAGCGAATAATTTCGCCCTTCTATCTCAAACTTAAGGTTCCCCACTACTTTGTTTGTGGAAATATTCCCACTTGCAGCACTAATGCAATAACCCACACCTTCAACAGTATGCAACTTGTGTGCAAATTTGGATGCAAACTTAGGACTGATAAAGGAATGCGAAGCACCTGAATCAAAAAGTACCACTGCGGGGTGTTGGTCAACTAGGAACTTACCAGCAGTGACCACCTCACCAGATGGAATTTCCTGAATGCTGTTATAATGAGCGTGTCCCTGACGGCCACCTTGATTGACATTTTTCTTAGGGTAAGGACAGTTCCGGGCCCAATGGCCTGACTTGTTGTAGTTCCAACAAGGCATATTGCTGGGAGGAACACTAGAGCTGCTCTGTCCAGAAGTCCCCTTTGGCAGAGCGACTGTATAAGCCTTACGGAATCCAGTTTTTGCAGCAGGCTTTTTCTGTGGCGGACGGAACTTTGTATTCTGAGCAGGTGGGCGCGGGGAAGATCTTGGTGCAGCTGAGGCCCGTGACTGAGAAGCACTTGCCTTGAGGGCCCTTTTACGGTTCTTAGAGGCAGAATAAATAGCATTGTTGTTCTCCTGGGTCAAAGCATCACTGATAAAATCATTGAAAGTGGTACACTTGCTAGTGCCCATAGTCTTCATCAGCTTTGGGCCGAGGCCCCTTTTGAAACTAGCAATCTTCTTGGCATCGGTATCCACAAACTCTGTGGCATACCTTGCCAGGTTGTTGAAAGACTGCAAGTATTCAGTCAAGCTTTTGTTTCCCTGCGACAGTCTCATGAACTCCGTGTGCTTGATTGCCATAAGACCTGGAGGAATATAATTCCCCCGGAATGCCGCTTTGAACTGGTCCCAAGCAATTGGAACATTGGCAGGCAGTGTGGAACGATAGTGGCTCCACCAAATACCCGCTGGACCATGCAACTGATGGGAAGCATACTCAGTTTTCAGCTCATCAGTCAGGCATAGTAGACGAAACTTTTGTTCAATAGTATTCAACCACTCGTCAGCCTACAGTGGTTCTTCCGCTTCCTTAAAGAGCGGGGGCTTTGTATCCAGAAAGTCCTTGAAATCGCTGTACTGATTTGGCTCTGGGCCCTGGCGGCCATGACGAGCCTCCCGATTGGCAAGTTGGCGCATAGCGTCAGCCAACAGGCACTGCCCTTCTACCACGGTCTGCATCAGCTCAGCCGGGGTAGGTGGTGGCGGAGGGGGCGGCTGTTCCTCCTCATTGCCACGACCCCGACGTAGATTGTACGACATCTGCAAAATGCATAGCCAATGAGCACTTGCGATGTGGGAAATTTGTAGATGAATTATTGCGAATATCAAACTGCCTTCATGAAATAGACTTCTCATAATAATTAGGACACAATAATTCATCACAACCACACAATCCATTCAAGCGCATCAATTGGCGCAATCATACGAGGGAATCCAACAAGATGTTCTTTGATAAAGGCTCACTCACAGGGGGCACAACAGTTACCGGACCGTTTACGTCACTATCTACGTGATTTTTGACCTTTCGCATGGTACTTGGATTTGCTCTCAAGATTTTTAGTTGACTGTGAAAGACGACTTCAAACTGACCACAAGGAGACTTCTCAATGGAGAGTTCCATGGTGGATCATGACTAGCCACCTCGATACCTGCGCGTGCCAAGCAGCACAACCTTATGTCGCGCGCCATAGGAGGCCCTCGGTTTCGTCGCGGCACCGAAGGGTGCTAATCGTGACACCATCATCGAACACAACACAATAAGACATCCCATTGCGATCGAAATTAACAGGTTCAAACTACATTCAGGAAACATACGGTTCAACCTTACATCCCAAAGTCACGTTATTACAAGGCCTCACTCTTACACAGGGAGGCGCAAAAGACGATCCTAACATTATAGGTACGTGATGACTACTCTAAGCATCATCCTCCGAGTCAGTGTCAAGGATCTCCCCGCCGTCCTCATCACTGACAGGCTCTAACTCCTCGTCTTCTTCTTCTTCTGGCTCGTCCTCTGGTGCTTCTGCAGGTGGGGCATCCTGTGGTCCATCGACCTCCACTTCATCATCATCCTCAGCCATGAAGATTCCCGAACCCATATCCTCATCTACGTTGTTGTTTCTAGGTAGCAGAGGATTAAGCTGGTTGTTCAGACGGTGCACTTCTTCATGAAGGTTGTCATTGTATTCTTCAGCATTCTCTAACTGTTGTTCGAGCTCAAACTGATGAGCCCTCAGAACATTCTCCTCGTGCCAGGCTTCATCCCTCTGTTCCATCACACGGACCAACATGCGTTGACAGTTGCGATTTGCCACTGTCAACCTCTGGACTGCAAGCGTTTCTTGATCACGATCATGAATCACTTGCTCCAGTTGTTGCCGTGCTGCATCCCTAGCAGCAGTCACCTCTGCCAACTCAGCCCGTAACCTATCCACCTCAGAGGGCTCAGGACGGGGCTCGCGTGGAGCTAGCTGGTGGCGAGGGACCCTTCCACCAGTTGACTTACGAGCTGTCATCCTGGTACGTGCCATCTGTATCAACAAGATATGACTTAAAGTGAGAATCATTTAGGGGATACGAAATTTAATTTAGTCGGGACTATTGAAATTTTTAAGGAGGGAGTGAATGACATGTATGATATAATTAAACATGATGCATGCTCGTTTCGTACGCCCTCTCACCTTAGTAGAAAACTAAAGTTCTAACGCTAAACGGTGGCATACATACGTTCTCTCATATAAGCGAAACTATCGGTCTACTCATTACGCTGTTAGAGTACCTGCAGAAAATTTCATTGCAGCCCAACAAAACCCAAAATAAACATACAAGAAAGCAGTAAACTAAATACTTTCCATATACACATCCCCTGATGTATATATTTCAGTATCAAGCTACCCGATTTATAGATGCCCACAATTAAGTGCTTTACATAATTACATGGTTTGAACATGTAAGTATGCAAGTCACCAAAACTACTCTCCCCTAGGCCGCCGGTTGGACGATCATGCTCTCACAACTCACACTTACCAGAGCGTCGAGGTAACTGATCCATACATTACCACCCAAGTGGATGGCATCCATACAATATCACGCCGTATGGACGACGAAACAAAAACAAACAAGGCCCCCAAGTTAGTCTTTATAATAAGCCACCTAAGAGTCCTTATTTGGGCTAAGGGATGTGATCACTGGCATACTTATAAAAATAATTTTTAGAGTTTAACCCTTTTCGCAAACAAATACTTTTGTTTTTAATTACTCGTAAGATGTGTTTAATGTTGAATTATGCTCCGATACCAGCTGTAACAGAACCGACCAAATTATAAGAGCACAAGTACGAAAACAAGCACCAAAGCGCTCAAATTTTCAAACTTGAGCCCATATAATCCCGGTAGTCAATCGAAATCATGAAGGATTTCAAACCAAACTGCTTACAACCAGGATCGCATCATTCAACATACACATCGTACGTTACATTTCACAAGTAGTTTCGAAATAAGTTTACACCACGGAATAGCAAATATTACAAACCAAGTTTGGAAAGTAGCGGAAGCATAACACACACATTAGTTACTTAATTACTGCCAGTCTGGATGATCGACATCCCGCAAAAGCATGAGGAAAGTACATAAAGACGATCACGCCCTTGTGATCTAGTCATCATCACCCGCTGGGTGGAGACACGTCTTGCAGAATCCCTGATAAAGCATGTCATCTGCAACAGGAGGGAATAAACCCTGAGTACTGGAATGTACTCAGCTAGACTTACCCGTCAAAAACCAGAAATAAAGTGACACCAAGGATTATGCAAGGTTTACACGAGAGGCTAGCTGACACCATATTTTTGCATAAAGGCATAAGTAGTTGAAACTCTTATAACCTGTACTAGCAGTTATTTTTAGCATTTACCTGTCATCTATCTTAGCACCTGTACTAAACATGCACTTGATTATCATCAAACAATTATTCATATTATTTCCATAGCAGGTATAAATTGTGGCAACATTGTATCATTCACTTAACCACCTGTTCAATTAATGAGATCTACGTTGCCGCTGCTCAAGTCAAGTGCTCACTAACCGGGAGCGACGGCGATTCGAATCGAATTCCTATCCAGCTGGAGGGGTATTTCTAACACTCACCGTGCAGACCCCTGCCAGGGTCGCACAGGCCACCTTTTCATATGATTCAGGAATCGCGGGTCCGAATGATGTCGCGACCCCAAGGGCGACACTCTGCCAGGTGATGGGGACTCTAACTCCCCCTTGGTCTCACGCCAATGTCCCCAAGCACATCCTTTCTCTCCTCCAAGAAGCAACCTACCATTCGATTCCCGGCCTGAATCACATTACTCGGCTTCGCGGTCGGAACGACTTATCCGGCCAACTAAGTGTTAGACTGCGTTCAACATGACTCAAGGACGTACAGTGAATCGGTCCTTAAACGACTCAGACGGGCATAGCTCCACACCCAAGACGTGAAGTGTCTTGCGGCTGTACTATCGAACTCCCGCCCGGTCTCAATTTCATTTTAAAGCATGGTTCCATCCACGATAGCCATAAAGCCACTCGCGACTCCTTCCTACATCTCGCGGATGACCGGAAATCACCCGACTTCTACCATACTAAGCAGGGCTAAGCATTGACACGTGCCTAAACCTAAATTAGGATTTAAGTACGATATCTGGACAAGGACAGGTATAATGCAACAATTGTTTTCATACAACTCCTACAACTTAATGCAGTAAACAATTAAAAGTACTCAAGATATATTTATAAAACGATGGGTTCAGCATGCACCGGGGCTTGCCTTTGAGAAAAGTTGAAGGCCGGTGGTCAGGACACTCGGGTAGATCTTCTGACGGAGCTTCCCCGATGTTTGGTTCCTCGGCTGACTCCTCCGGTTGATTCTGGATCTCTTCCGGTATCGCTTGTTCGAATTCGAGGAGTGTCACCCCCTCTGGAACACCTATTGCATGAGTGCATAATAAATCTCATGGATGCATAGTGAAAGATGCAGTATGCTCGGAATGAAATGCATTACAACAATTTTAAAGCTCTATTCAAATCACTTCAAAAGAGTAGGTGCAAATTTCCTCTCCGGTAGAGAAGTACTCACCTAATCTACTTAACCTAAGATAAAGCTGCTCTTCCTCAGTTAAGGCCCTAACACCTAACAATTACAAAAGTAGCATTTCTTAGGATACCACACCACATCAATCAGCAAAATACCACAGTAAGCATTCTGGACAGCAGCTACTTGTTTTTATCACAACTGGAGATTTCCAATTCCAAAAGATATGAGCTAAGACAATCTGGAAAGCCTAAGAAATGCACTACAATTCATTTTCAGACCTCAACCCCAAACTCCCAAGTTTTCTATGCCAAATTTCACAAGTTCCAGAATCTGTCCTCTCAAAACAGAGAGTAGCAGATTCTGAACTGCCACTTAAAACAACAATAACTCTCAAACTACTAAGCCAAATGCTCCCAAATTTTGACACAAGCTAGTTTATCAAGTTTACTCCAACTTTGGTATTTACAAGTTTTCCAGCAACCATTTTTATCAAAGGCCAAACTTAGAAATACTACCAGCTGTCCAGAAAACCTAAAATTACAAAGGTTAAATATTTATTGATGTGGCCAAAGTCCCTAAAAACCAAACTAATGTTACCAAAAGTTCACATGAGGTATAAAAACACCAAAAAGTAGGGTGTGACTACCTAGAACATTTATTTATACTCATTTCTTAATTTACTTAATTAATTAGGTGGAATTTTAAACATATATGTAAACTGCTCCTAAAATTCTACAAAAATTACAGGAGGCTCTCTGACCTAAAACTAGACCACTGTAAAAATTTGAACCAGTTTTATTCACAGGAACTCCCTATACAAAATTCACAAGTCCAAAAGACTGATTTTTGTATAATTACTACATCATATTGAAAAGTATCAAACAACAGATTTCATATTTTTCTCAGATACTCTAGGGTACCAAGACATTCTCCAAAAATTTTCAGGAACATTGCACATGTAGAAAAATTACTAAAATTCATTCAATTATTTCCTAGAATAACATGATAGCCTTATAACTTAAAATTTACTTAAGCACTGATGCCCAAATTTTTACCAGAGATAGGACAAGTATAAAGTAACCTACCTACCAAATTTCATGATTTTTGGGATATACAGCTCAAGTTATAAATTTAACAAATTTGCATGCATTTAAAAACACATTTGCAAGATCTATTTAATTCTCTCAGAAACTAAACATAACATACCATATATATATTTTTCTAAAATACTACACATCATGTAGACCCTAACAAAATTTATCTCATGATTTTTGGGTCAGTAAAACCCTAGATCTACATTTTTCAAACTTCTACACAAATCTGTGACAAAAATGATTAAATGAAATCTACTTCGAACGAACTGGGCCGGCCCGGGAAAGCGCGGCCCACGACACGCGCGCGCGCGGCCCGCTCAGTGTCCCGCCCACGCGCGGCACTGACGTGCGGGCCCCCGCGGTCAGCGACCGGGAGCAGGGGGAGCGGCGACCCGCGAGCTCCGACGAGCTCGAGCTCGCCGGAGAGGAGCTCGCTCGTCCAATCAAGCATAGCCTCGCGCTCTCCGTCACACGGTGCATCGATTGGTGCCCGCAGAAGGGATGGGGATGGGGCGGAAGGGACTCGCCACCGCGAGCGGCGGCCGGTGAGGGTCGGTGGCGGTGCATCGTCGTCGGTGAGGGTGCACGGTCCCGGCTAAGCTCGGTACGAACTTCACTGAAGCTAGGCAGAGCTATTGAGGTAGGAAGGGAGGACGGAGAGGGACCCGAGCTACCCCGGCCACGGTGAGCCTCCATGGCGGGCTCCGGTGACCTCTTCGGAAGCGGCGGAGGGAGCAATGTGGCTCACCTCGAGTCCAATCACGGCCGTCGGTGGGTCGAGGAGATGGGGGGCGGTGAGGCGGAGGAGATGGCGTGGTTTGGTGGCCGGTGAAGCAGTGGAACTCATGCGCGAGCTCGCCGGAGATGTAGCGGCAATGGCGACTCGGTGTGGCGATTTGAAACCGGGAGAGCGAGGCGGAGGGAATGGAGGCCGGCTCGCGCGTCGTGGCGGTCTTGAAGGCGTCGCGGCCTGACCGGTGGGGCCAGGGCCGGCGTACGGGCGCCACCGCGCCTCCACGCGTCGGCGTGGCTCTGTGGCCGGTCGGCCACTCTCCCTCTGACGAAACTGAATCGCAGTGCAAAGGTGCCATCGGTAGTGACTGACAGAGCGATTTTGAAGGTGATTAACTTCTAAACCAGCTTGTTTCAGTCCAAGGTGTCAACATCAAGTTTGTAGAGCTATGTTAGGGCAACAAATTTGTCAATTAGTGTTTGGGCTGGTTCGGCATATATTTGAAACTACATGGCCCCAAAGTGGTGCTCGGTGAAACTGAAACAGGTTTTCAGTTAATGACACCGACTGAAACCCTAACTTCATGACATCATAACTCATAAACCATGGAGAACCAGACTTGGGTGATGTTGACAAAGTTGTAGGGCTACATGAGGACTACAAGTTTGTCAATATGAGTGAAAGCTGGTTTGGCCTGGTTTGCAAACTACAAGCCTCTAAAGTAGGCCTCAGCAAAACTAGAGGGTCAATTTGAGGACTTAGAAAAATCTAAGTGTTGAGGCAGTCCCTTTAGCTGACTTGTGGGCCACTTTTGAGCATGTTCTGATCACTTTCATGAGATGGTCATATTGAGACTTTTGTTCCCCATAAAATTCTTTACAACTTTGCTTAAAGGTGCTCTTCCATGCAAGGTCTTTAAGTTAGACTTTTTAATTGGTCAAACTAGAACATCCTAGGGTCAAATGGTGGTCAACCATCTCTTGGAGGGCATTTTTGTAATTTTGATCAACATGAACCTTGCTCCAAATGTTACCCTAAGTATAATTAAGGTGTTGTAGGACATGATTGGCTACTTTACCTTTTTGTTACACCAACTATCAAATACCCCATGATATAAACCAAACAAAACTCCTAGAACAATCACATGTGTTGCCTCACATAAAATAACAAACATGAGTGATGCATGCTTATGCTTATGCAAATGCAATGCAATTATGGACTAAACACTTGAGGTGTTACAGCCCTCCCCCCTTATAAAAATCTCGTCCCGAGATTTGGAAAGCGTACCATTTTTCATAATTCCTTATAACCATCCCGCAAATAATCTTCCCGTTCCCACGTAGCATCACTTTCACTACCCTGATTACTCCACATCACTTTGTACCACTTAACCACTTTACTTCTAGTTACTCGTTCCTGAGTATCGATCACTCGGACGGGCTTTTCTTCATAGGTTAGGTCGGATTCAAGCCTGATATCTCCTAAAGGAACTTGTTCCTCAGGAACTCGAAGACACTTTTTAAGCTGCGATACATGGAAAACGTTGAATATGGCTCTCATTTCAGGAGGTAACTGGATTTTGTACGCAACAGCTCCACTCTTGCCTATGATCTGAAAAGGACCCACGTATCTTGGTGCAAGTTTCCGCTTAACACCAAAACGTTGGACACTCTTCATTGGAGAAACTTTCAAATAAACAAAGTCCCCAACTTCAAACTCGAGTGGCTTTCTACGACGATCAACATAACTTTTCTGTCTAGCTTGGGCTACAGTCATGTGTTTCTGGATAGTACGGACTTGTTCCTCGGCTTCCTGGACAAAATCAATGCCATAATACCTTCTTTCCCCAGCTTCTACCCAGTTTAGTGGAGTTCGACACTTACGACCGTACAAAGCTTCGAATGGGGCCATCTTAATACTCTCTTGGTAACTGTTATTGTACGAGAATTCGGCTAGAGGTAACCATTTTTCCCAAGAACCCTTGGATGAAATGACGCATGCTCGCAACAGATCTTCCAAGATTTGGTTAACTCGTTCCGTCTGACCAGACGTCTGGGGGTGATAAGCAGAGCTTCTCACTAACTTGGTTCCCAGAAGGTGATGCAAATGCTCCCAAAAATGAGCAGTGAACTGGGGACCACGGTCAGAAATGATAGTACGAGGTATCCCATGAAGCCGGACTATCTGACTGAAGTACAACTCAGCATAGTCAGTGGGACGATAGTCCACTCTAACTGGAATAAAATGAGCTGATTTGGTCAATCGATCAACAATTACCCAGATGGAGTTATGATTTTTGACAGTAGGAGGAAGTCCGACAATGAAATCCATGCTTATCTCTTCCCATTTCCAGCCTGGGATAGAAAGTGGTTGCAGTAACCCAGCTTTCATGTGTACCGCTTTAACTCTACAGCATGTGTCACATCTAGCAACATATGCAGCTATCTCTTTCCGCATCTTGGTCCACCAATAAAGTGGCTTCAAATCATAATACATCTTATTACTACCAGGATGGATGGACAACTTGGACGAATGTGCTTCGAACAGGATTTGATCTCTAAGCTCTCGGTCCTTAGGTACTACTATTCTATCCTTAAACCACAGCACACCTTCGTCATCTAACCTGAAATGCTTAGTCTCTCCCTCTTTCATCTTCCGTTTTATGTGAAAGATACCCGGATCAGTCTTTTGGAGCTCAATGATTCTATTTCTGAGAGTACCACTGACAGTGATGTTGTACAAGACTGCCGGATGTAACAGGCGAGATCGATGAAAATCAGTTTCAACTAAGGAATGGCAGTGAGATTTACGGCTCAAAGCGTCCGCAACCACATTTGCCTTGCCTGGATGATAGTGCACTTGAAGATTATAATCCTTAATCAACTCGAGCCATCTTCTCTGACGCATATTCAGCTCTGGTTGGGTGAAGATGTATTTGAGGCTTTTGTGATCTGTATAGATATTGCAGACATTACCCAGCAGATAATGCCGCCATACCTTCAAAGCATGAACAACTGCAGCCAGTTCTAAGTCATGCGTTGGATAATTCACCTCATGCTTCCAAAGTTGCCGCGAGGTATATGCAATTACTCGGCCTTCCTGCATCAAAACGCCTCCCAAACCTATGCCTGAGGCATCACAATAAACATCAAATGGTTTCTCGATGTCCGGTTGTGCCAAAACCGGAGCCAAGGTTAGGAGGGTTCGCAGTTGGTGAAAAGCCGCATCACACTCAGGAGTCCAGACAAACCTGGTGTCTTTTTGCAGCAACCGAGTCATGGGTTTGGCTATTTTTGAGAAATCCGGGATGAAGCGACGATAATAGCCAGCCAACCCAAGGAAACTCCGGACCTCATGAACCGAAGTAGGAGCCTTCCAATTCAATACTTCTTGTACCTTAGTGTGAGACCAAATCTGGTGGCACGCGCCTGTGCGGCATTATGTCGAACAGGTGTAGCGCGTCCTGCAGCTTCCCCTTGCGGCAGTAGCCCACGAGGAGGGTGTTGTACGTCACGACGTCCGGCTCGAACCCTTGCTCCTCCAGCTCCTCGAGGAACCCCTGCGCGCGCTCGGCGTCCTCCCCGCGGCAGAGCGCGGCGACGAGGATGTTGAACGTACGGCGTTGGGCCGCACCCCGGCGCGCGCCATGGCGCCGCGCGCGGCCCAGAGCTCATCGAAACAGCCCGCGCGGGAGAGCGCGACGAGGAGCGTGTTGAAGGCGGCGGCATCGGGGGGGGGGGCGCCCGCGGCGGCCGCGCGGAGGGCGGAGCGGAACGCGTCCCGGAGGCGGGCGTGGCGGAGGAGAGCCTTGACGAGGCCCGGGAGGGAAGGGTGCGGCGCGGTGGCGGACGCGAGGAGCAGCGCGTCGTGCTGCGGGTGGAGGCGGATGAGGTGAGAGAGCGCGTCCAGCGCGTGGGAGAAGAGGCAGGAGGAGGCGAGCGAGTGTGCAAGGAATGCAAGGTGGGGAGGCGAGGGCTGGAGCGGCGGCGGGAGCGCGAGGAGGAAGCGTAGGGTTGGTAGCGGGTGGGAGTGTCCTGCGCGGAGAACGACAGCGGTGAGCTCGTCGTGGCCGAGGTAGGGGAGAAGACGGGTGAGGTCTACGGGCTTGGCGTCGTCCGTGACGGCGGTGAGGTCGACGACGGTGACGTGGGGGTTGAGGGCGCGGGGGAGGAGCGAGGTTAAGGTGCTCGACGGAATGCGCGACACAGCCGACGACATGGGTTCGTGCCAGAGGCTGGCCGTGGGCCGTGTCAGGTCTCGAACCCAAGGAGCCACTCGAAGTCTCGAACCCAAAACCTATGAACTATCCCCAGGGCAAGTGGGATCCACTGATCAGCCACGCACTATAAACCCCAAATCCCCAATCAGTGCTTGTCTCTTTCGCCTTTCGTGTGCTCTGCCGCCACGACCCAGATTAGAGAGGAGAGACAGAGCAAGTGAGAGATGAGTCTGCAGATTCTGGTGAGATCAGATGCCCTCCGCCGCCTTCTCCTTCTAGGTGGCGCTGGGGTGTCCCGCGCCCCTACACCACCGGCGACAGGCGCAGCCGGTTGTTCCGCGAGGCAAGGCAAGAGGAGGAGGATGAGGCGTTCCTCTGCTCCCTCAGCTCCCTCAACTTCGGCGAGGCATGGGTGGTGCTCAACCGCCCCCTCCTCTTCAAGAGGAAGCAGCAGCAGCAACAGGCCGAGCGCAGTGCGCAGAAGGCCGTCGGGGAGACGCTGCTGGAGACGCTTCGCTAGGATGGGGTTGTCCTCGGCCATGGAAGGCTCAATGATATCTAAGTCCATCACGGTAGGGATTAGCTTGGGGTCGGAACACCATGCCGCCACCCTAAAAACGTTGTGCTGAACTGCATTGTCGGGACGAAAGCCGCCGATCCAGCAAAATTCATTCAACAGTTGTTCTGATGTAGAGAGCTCCCATGCATGAGCCAGGATCCTGGGTAGTTCAATGTCGACCGCCAAGGGTAGACTGGAAGTAGACAAGTGCATGAACCACGTCCACTTCATGACGTGAAGACGGAGGCTTGGACTAATGATTGGCCATCCACCATTGTAAACCCATGTTGTAGTGTCCTCTTCTGGTAGGATCAGGATGAAGCTGGCCAGCCCTGAGCGAAGAAGGGTGAGCGTCTCCACGTCGGCCTCAAAACGAGCAGTGACCAAGTTCTTGATGGAAACTTAGATGTCGTCGAGAGGCTCCCCGAGCACAGAGACGATCAAAGCATGCTCGAGCGCTTCCTCCCTCTTGCTGATAGTGGTCGACCGATCAATGACCCGCCTGGTCCTGAGAGCGGGGGCTTCCAGATCATCACCGCTTGAGGACGAAGGGAGGGAGACCATCGGGACGTCGCTCTCATCACTGTCGTTGCACATAGAAGGGGCTGGGCCGTGATTAGTACCTGTCAACCGCTGCCCGCGAGTCCTTCGCCACCTATGACGTCCCTGGCCTGCCGCCTCGACATCAGCCTACATCGTGCACGACACCGGTGGAGGGGCAGAGCCAAGAGATGGAGGGCGAGACTCAAGCTATCTTGATTCGTCGGCCCGTCGCCAGACCAGCGTCGAGGAGGAAACGACCTTCGGTGATCCAGACAGGCGTGAGCACATTGCCCCGGGGCCGGCAATGGAAACAGCGGGGGCAGACCGGCAGCTTGCCACGTGATGATGCAGAGAGAAGCAGTTGAAGCAGCAACCTCTAAGGTCGTTCGAGACAGACCAGTGAGGCTAGCCCGCCAGCCGCCGGGCTTCCTTGCGGGTCCACCGGCTCAGCGCCTTCACCCAACCATCAGCGTCGGGGGCATCAAGTCGCTACCAACTTTGATTAAGCGGTGTTAGAGCTTACAAGAGACTTGTTTTATTGTAAGGGGGCAACCATTTGTGTTTGATACCATATTGCATATGCATTTACCGATATACAAATTGATTAACCATGATAGCTTACAAAATGCTATATATAAGTTTAGTGTGATCTGTGCGCAAAGAGAATATATGCCGTGATGCTACGATTTTTTTGTTGAGCATCTTACCAGTGGGAGTGCTGAAAGTTTTGGCAAAACCTAGTTGCATATATTGCTCTGATTGTAAAATACCAATGCTCACTGGTCACATGAAGATTGTACAGAATGTCATTGTTGTCAGGAGCAATAATGCTGATTAGTCACAGTTTATAAATCACAATGCCAATTTGGTAATGTTGGAATAATGGATTCCAGCAACGGTTCGGTGAGGGGGACCTCCGCTCGATCGCTGCACAGGGAGGAGGTTTTTGGCTGCTAGAGCAAAAGAGTGAACCAAGTACAACTAGGGTTTCATTAATTCATTCACCAACCAACCTTTTGCTCACATTTACATCTCCCTTTTTATAGGGCACTGCTCTATACCTAGTTCTTTTACAGAAAAGCCCAGTGACAGTGCTGGTACATTCCTAGGATATTCCTTTCTATGTGTGGCATAGCCAAGGGTACATCAGATATTTTCCTTGTCCACCGTCTTCTCTCCGTGGGCCGTCGCTTGTGGTCTGCCACCGGCCCAAGGCGCTGAATGGGCCTGAGCGCCGGCGCGTTCTCTACCCCCGGCCTTGGGCCTCTAGTCGACACCTCCGCCACCAGGCAGTGGCCCTCACCTTTGCAACTGGAACCTCCGTCGACGGTCCAAGCCTTCGTTCACTGCTTTGCGGACCGGGACCTCCGCCGACGCCACCGTGACCTCCGCCGTCGATTGGCCCCTAAGTCTGGCGGGGCCTTCGCCATCTGGGTCGAAGGTGCCCTCCGTTTCCTACAAGACTTCGAAAAAACCATTGAGGTAAGTGTTAGCCTACGACCGCCTAGGCCTCCGCCACTTGGGGTGGCAATGTCCCAACAGTTTCCCCCCCTTTTGAGGCTATGGTCTGATGCGGCGGACCGTGATCTCAAAAATCCGTCCTGGCTTTGAGGAGCTGTGGCCTTCCTTGCCGTGGCGGAGGTGTCGCTTCCCCCCTTGGACCGTCTAGATCTGACCGTTGGCCTTGTGACGTGTCATCTGATGATTGGGCATGTTGGCTCTGGAACCAACTCGAGTGGGAGGAAGTGATCGTTGCATCTCGGGAAGCAGAACAGCCGAGCCAGCGGACGCTACCGGTGGGTCGGGGAAGGCAGAGCGCCCGCCCATCACCTATATAAGGGGGCAGGGTGTGGAGTAGACCCCCCACTTGCAAGCAGATTCCATTCAAGCTTTCCACGCACTCTTAGCCTTCTGCTAGCTTCCCCCCTTCGCTCTTCTGCGTTCCTTTGCCTTTGCCGCTTTTGGCCTCCGCCTGTCGCTGCGTTGCTACCTTGATTTTGGCGGTGGCTCCTTCTTCTTCCCCCCTTCCCCGCCGGGCTACCTTTTTCGGTCCTTATCGCCACCTTCTTGGTGTTAGGGCGAGTGGGTGGTTTGCGCGGTACAAAGAGTGCATGGTGGCGAGCGTTGTAGTGCAAGAGCTCAAAGAAGATCTTGCTAGCGTCAACGCTTCCATTGGTGACTTGGTCGAAGGTAGTGAAGCGAAGGTGATGGCTAGGAAAACCTAGGATTTCGGTGAGTCACTGGTGACGGAGAAGATGATCAAGAAGAAGGAGAAGGAGGGGTATTTTTTTCTGTTGAACGAGCCGAGCTTCCACCGGCGGGGCAGACCATGCCTTCACCTCTTGAGGGCTATGCGGTGATGTTTAGGGACTACTTTTCTTGCGGCCTTCACCTGCCCTCCATTACGTTCCTGCGTGAGGTTCTTGAAGAATTCCAACTCTAGATTCATCATCTAACTCCCAATGGATTCCTTACTCTGAGTAAGTTCTGTTGGGCTTGCGAGTCTTATGGTGCTGAGCCGAATGTGGACACATTTTGCTCTTAGTACGAATTGCAGCGGTAGCCAAAGAAGGTGAAGGTGGATGGAATAGAGCTTGTCACCCAATATGGTAGCTGCGCTTTCATGGCGAAGAGGCAGCAGGAAGAGGGCTCCCGTTTGGATATTTCTTATTGCTAGAAGAATAAATAGGACAGGGACTGGATGAAGTACTGGTTTTACATCAGGACATACAGCGTGACCTGCACGTTTGAAGATGGGACAAAGGTTGTTCGTTATCCCCTGGCCTCAGTTATGTCGGAGATGAAGCCTTTGTCGAAGGTCACCCCAAGCAAAGAGATGACACCTGAGAGGGAGGCCTACGACAGGCCTCTTGCTTTGGCTACCGGTATTCTGGAGGCCGTGATTTGGTTGAGGAGATGGTGGCGTCCAACTGTTGGCCGCTCGGCAAGAAGCAGCCTGAGTTCACCATCGAGATGGTGAACGTGCCTATCTTTGGCCCGGCTGAAGGGGTTCCGTTCCTGTAGTTTGGGATAGAGCTAAAGGAGGGTGAGGACAAGAAGTCCTTCACGGCAATGGTGGAGAATGATGCGTGGGAGATAGTCGGAAAGATCATCGACAAAGAATATCTTGCGCGGAAGGTTGCCAGAGGCACAATGCCCCAGCTGAACAGAGCTCTCGAGGAGCTCGGTATCCATCATGAGGACCATAAGGTTCCTCCAAAGGTCCTGACCATGATTGAGGAGAAGAAGAAGAAGGCCGCTGCTAACAATGCTACAGCAGCGGCGGAGTCAAAAAAGAGGAAGGGGATTAGGGCCTCCAAGGTTGTCACCAAGAAACAGAACATTTTCTATGGCTGGTCCCACTTCTGCTGCCTCCTCTGTCTCTGGTTCCGCCTGAGCCTTTGCTGACGTGGTGGAGGTCTCCTCCGAGAATAGCGGTAGGGGTCCGACTAAGGCTATGGCGGAGGCGGAGGAAATTGACGCGCTCGAGGTAAAGATGGCGACAGGGAATTCCCCGTCGGGGGTTTGCTCTCCATCCCCGTCCCCGTGGGGGACAAAATCCACCCATCCCTGTCCCCGTGAACTCTATCGGGGAGGGTTCTTCACCCATCCCCGTCCCCAAGCGGGGATAAATTCCCCATCGGGGGCCCCGTCCCAGGTTCCAGATGAGGGAAAAATCTAATCCATGGCATCAAAAATTCAAAACAAACATCAACTTCACAAATATTTCTCACAAACATTGCTAATTCATGTCTCACAAAGCACAAAGAAAATACATGGCATAAATAAACATCTATTGCTAAGCATCTCGTCTCAGCCTTTTGCGATTTGACCTGGCGTTAGGCGGCTGGGGAAGGACGCACCAAGGGCCTCACTGTGGCGCCCGCTTCAAGCGCATACCTGGTGTCATCTCCACGTAGAGCTTCAGCAGCTGATTCTTGATTTGAAGCATGTGGAGTGTGGCTACCTGATATCTCAAGGCAGTCTGCCACGGTCGCACAGCACTACGTGCGTTGCGACAGGAGCACGTGTGTGCAAGGATGTGCGGCGACAGGAGAGTGTGGGGCACCGTGGGATTGCAGAAGAGCGATGGCAAAGCATGTACATCAGCTAGGTGAGCGGCGCGGCTGCGGCGAGCGAGACTAGGAGGAGTCGAGGGGAGCAGATAGGCTGGACACTTAGGTTTTCTTGCTTTTATATGCAGCGCATATATATGGGATGTGATGGGCCATGACGGGCCGAGCGGACGAGATTGTATACTGCGAGTGTGGGCGAGTGGGTAGCGCTGTGTGAAGTGGGGATCGAGGAATCGGGGACGTGGGACGCTGTACCGTCCCCGTCCCCACCAGACCCGACGGGGATGAGTTTCCCCCGTTTTCTTCCCCGTGGGGATCAAATTCTCCCCATCCTCGTCCCCTAATAAGGTAATTCCCCGAGGGAAATCGGGGATCGGGTCCCCGTTGCTGTCTTATTGGCGGCCAAAGGGTGGAGGGCGCGGATCGTCCTGAGCCCTCCACTGTTAACCCGATGCCTGGCGTGTTGGGTGGCGACTCGTCCAGCTTGTAAGACACGAGGGATGCGGGTCGCAGGGGTGCCCTTCCTTTGGATGACGCGAAGGCTAGGGACGAGAGCCGCCGCCGCCTTGCGGGCTTCTATTTTGGAGGTATCAGAAGATGAGGCTGAGTCGCAGCCTCCCTCCATGTTTTGGAGCATCGCGTTCCGACCGCAGGCATAGGGTCCTGCATGCGGCATGGAGGCAGAGGCTGGCATGTACCATCTTCATTTGAGTAAGCTACCTTCGCTTTTTTGGCGACTTTGTCTTTTGGGTTTTGCGCGTATTCTGTTTTCTTACAAGTTTGGCTTTTCAGAGGAGGTGACTAGCGCCCTTGCGAGCCACGAGGAGCTCGCCAGTGGCGCGAGCATTGGTTGTGTTGGGTTGGAGTTGCCTCTGCGCTCTCCAATTATTGGTGTGATGCCCTGACCTACTGCTCCTGGCCTGGAGCGTGGCATGGGTATGTGCCTTCGCTTTTGATGCTTTTGTTGTTTTTTCTTTCTTTCCCCTTCTTATTTTCTCTTCTTTTTTTATACGTGCTAACGCTTCATTTTTTGCTTTCAGCGGCCTCCGACACTACCATTACTGGTTGGGCTGACACTGTTCAAACTATCTATAGTGAAATCGTATCTCCTTTCACAACTCTGTGCTTTCAATTGTTGTTCTCATGTTGCTTATAGTCTTTTTCATGTTAGATCGCTTTCGCCACAACCTAAGGAACATGGATTATTGGAAGCTTTTGCGTGTGAACTTGGAGCATTAGAGCCTTGTGAGTTTTATCTTCGCTTTTGGCGGTGTCTTCGTTTTTGCTTCTGTTTGCTAACCTTCGCTATTACAGGGCCACCACATGGCGGCAGCTCAGAGGAGCATAGCACTCGTGAGTTGCTTGACTAAAACACCACCATCGACATGCTGAAAAAGGAGATTGAGGTGCTAGCGGCTGAGAAGGCCTGCCTCTTGGCGGAGGTTGGTGGCTTGACTACCGCTCGTGTAGATGCATAGAACCTTCGCAAGGAGGTAGAGTCTTTGAGGAAGCAGGTGGAAGATGCCAAGGGCGCGGAGGCTCTTGCTGTTGAGCGAGCTTCTATGGTCGCTGAAATTGCGGAGAGCCTCCATAAGCAAATTGATGCGGAGAACAAGTCAAGTTCAACATTGCAGCAGTAGGTTGTCTTGCTGACGAAGTGCCTGGAAGCCGCCAAAGAGATGGCCAGACTATGGTGGATATGTACATAGCCGCATTATGGCAGTTCAGCGGTAGCACCTCCGACCTACCAGAGGAGCCTACTACGTTCAATCTGTTCTCTTGGCTAAAGGCACACTTGGACTAGCTTTTAGCATTTGTCAGGGGTGCCATCGACTTTGGTGCCCTTGCGGGTGCTACAAACTTTGCCAAGATGTTGGCCCGAAAAGGGTGTCCTCATATGGAAGGAATACAAGAAGAGAAGCTTGAGGGCCCCTCTGATCTTGGGATGACCTCGTGTAACTTACAAAGGTCGGTCAGAAATTTTATGAAATCATTTTGGGTTGATTTCGGCAGGGAGGCGGCCCGGACTATGGCGGAGGAGCGTCGGGCGGAGGTTGTCTTCTTTTCCGCGCGCCGTTTTTGCGTTAACTTTGCCTTTTTGTTTTTTTAGTCAGCTGATTTTTGTGATTTTGCAAGATTTGTGGAAGAAAGAGGCCGCTACTGGTGCTGTTGGGGCGCAGCCGCCACGCGCTGTCATTGTTGAGGCGGTGAAGGCGATTGCGTCGGAGGCTGGGAAGGAGAAAGAGTCTATGCTTGCCCCAATGTTGGTGCTGGCAAAGAAAAGGAGTACACGATCACTCTTGAAGCTGGGGTGGAGAAGGACAAGGGGTCTACGCCTAGCTCTACGGCCGAAGCAAGGAAAGACAAAGCGCCTTCACCGAGTCGCGTTGATCCGGAGATGTAATACCTAGGAGTTAGTTTTAAGATCTAGGTGTAGGTGTTTCTCTGTTGGCGTTCGCCCTTTTGTATATGTTCTTAATTTCTAAGAAACTTAGTAAAACTCTACCCTGCGCAGGTTTCTGATCAAGGGCCTGCGCAGGATGTGCTACCTGTGACCTTTTATCATGATGGGATATATGTTAGTGGCGAGCATTGGGGATATTGGTGAGCGGCTTTCCCTCGTGGCTCCATTGGTGATATGTATGACTCCGTGAAGTACGACATAGATGACGAGCGCGTTGAATTTACTCGATTATTAGCTTGGTGAGGGCCTTCGCCTTAGACTTTGTTGCGTGCTCCTTGTTTGTTTACATTTTGCCTTGGGGCTTTGTATAATTTTTGACTTTGCTCAAGCCTTGTGGCTTAACATGTTGTGTAAGTGTTAAGTTGACTCAAGTATTATAGAATTTTAAAGGTTCCGAAGGTTTTGTTTACATCTTTACTTATTTGTGCCGAAGGTTCTGAATCTATTCTGCTTACATATCTCGTCTGGGCACTACCTGTTCCTTTCCTAGATGGTGTTGAATACTAGTTCAAGCTTCGTTGTTGACTGGTTGCGGCTTTGGTCTTCGTGACGGCTCTTATTCTGAGAGTCTGACCTCCGCTTCTTTCTTCTCTGGCTCCTTGTGAAGATGAACCTGCGCGTTGCGGCGGAGAAGTTTAGGCTCTTTGTTGTGTTGTAGAAAGCCAGAGGTTGCCTTGTTCTCCAACTCTGTGCTTGCTTGTAGTTGTTGGAGTCTATCTGGTGCACTGAGGCAGAGGCAAGACAGTGCTCGTGTTCAATCTTGTCAATGTTGTGAAGGCTCTGGCATAGACTGAGCAATCATCGGATGCTTCTCAAGAGGCCACAGCACAGCTTGTGCAGGTGACGGTCGTTGGAGAAGCATTCCTTGAGCCGTGCCTTTGTTGGCTTGTAGGTTGAACCTCCGCCTTCTTCGGCCATGCTGTAACGGCTGTGCTCCTATTGAACATGGTTGATCCATGGCTAGGACAGCCTGCCCCTTTGGTTGTGGGGGGATGTTACGAGCCTTCGTACAATACCCTCCTGCAACCTTTGACGCTAAGGTGCTGTTGACATATTAAGGCTGTACAACACACTATGGTTGTTGTTCATCACTATGCCGTGGATATAAATTGCTTTCACTAGGCCTTTGCCGGGATGCGCTAGCTATTACTTTTATGAGTCTTCATAATATATCGATTATGTTTTTGGTGACTAAAGAAACTCCTGCTTCCATGGTTTTTGTATTTGGTATTTTGGTGCGGCTGCTAGTGTGTTGCTCCCATTCTCTCCTGGTGATCGTGTACTGACTGAGGGTGGCAATGGCCTGGGGGTCTAGGTTTTATAACCCTCGATGACCTTGTTTCTTAAATTTTGGTAGGTTTGTTTGTTTTTATGGCTAGATGCGCCTTTATTGCTAGATGATTTTGTGATCTTAGCTATAATTGGTGTATCTTCGTATTTCAATGCCGCCGGTACTAATCATTAATTAGCATTGTTCCTGGTGCCTGTGTGTGACAGGTTTTTGCTAGGTTTATGGATGCCCGACGCCTACGGCTAAGGTAGGTCTTTTTTGGGTTGATTTTGGCCTTTTTGCCGTTGATTTATTTCTTGATGCCTGATGTTGGACAGGTCTTTGTCAACAAATTTGGCCATTCTTTGGCTGCGAAGGTCGTCCTTCACTGAAAAGCCTTCGGCTTCAGTGTTGGGAGGTCCTCGGTTGTTTGATACTTGTCGAATATTGTGGCTCTGTTGGTAGCCACTTTCAACCTTCGCTTGGAACGCTTTACTGGGGAAGTATCTCTTTATATTTTAGAGGTTTTTTTTACATGGGTCCTGCCTCGTTAAAAACCTCACCTCCGTTAGGAGTTTCCCCTGTGAGGAAAAGAGTATAGGCCTTCGAATGTTTTTGCAAACAAAAAAGAAACAGAAAAAGGCGGGCCTTCGCTTATATTTTGTGAAGGTTAGCCTGCTTACAACTTAGATGTAAAATCTGTGTAAATTATCAATGTTCTAGGTGTGGACCGATGCTTTGCCTTCACCATCAGTTTGGTAGAAGGACCCTGGTCTTCCGGCTGCTTTCACTGTGTAAGAGACTTCCCACCTTAACTGGAGTTTCCCTGCGTTTGCTGCATTTGCTCTTCTTCTGAGGACCAAGTCCCCATCTTGTATGCTTTTCCTCACAACTTGGCTGTCCCTCTATTTTTTGGTCTGCTCTTGGTACTTGGTAATGTTTTTGATAGCCTCTAATATGGTGCCTTCGATTGTCTCCTTTGAGTATTCTTCATCCTCTGCCAAGGCCTGCCTTATGGTGCGGAGGCTCTGATGTTTGATCTCTTCTGGTAACATTGCCTCTTCGCCGTATAGGAGTTTGAATGGGATAAAGCCTGTGGTTCTAGAGACTATTGTGTTGTGGAGACCATATGACCTTCGGAAGTTCCTCTATCCATTTTCCTTTGCAGAGGTTAAATAGCATTTTGGAAATTGCTGAGAAAACTATTTTGTTGGCTCTCTCCACAGCTCCATTTGACTCTAGGAGATAGACTGACGCGAAGGCTATCTTAGTGCCAATGCTTCTACAAAACTCTTTGAATTTTTCTGAGTCGAATTGCTTTCCATTATTTGTTGTCAATGATCTTGGTACTCCGAATCTGCATACAATGTTTTGCTAGAAGAATTTCTTTATAGATTCTGATGTGATTGTTGCTAGAGGCTTGGCTTTGATCCACCTAGTGAAATATTCTACAGCAACTACAGTAAACTTGTTCCCCCCCTTATAAAGGTGGTAGTGGCCCTACCAGATCCATGCCCCATCTTTGTAGTGGCCAGGTGGGTGGGATGAGCTGTGTTTCTGCCGAAGGCTTTGACTGGTGTGGGGAGAAGTTTTGACATGCTTCACAAGTCTTAACTATTTGCTCTACGTCTTTGATATGTGTAGGCCAGTAGAAACCCTGTCTGATGGCCTTCGTTGACAATGCCCTTGGGCCTATGTGCGAGCCGTAGATGCCTGAGTGTATTTCTTATAGGAGCTCCCTGCCTTCGCCCTGTGATATGCATTTGAGCAGCGGCTGTACCACCCCTTTTTTGTAAAGAGTTCCCTCGATCAACGTGTAACTTCTTGCTCTTGCTGCCATTCTTGCAGCATTTGCTTCATCTTCTGGATTAAAAACGTTGTGCAAAGGGTCTATTATCGCTTACCTCCAGTCTTTGCACTCGGTGAGTAGGACCATTTGAAATGCCTTTGATGCTATTTCTGTTGTCGGTGACCCTAAGACTTGGTAGAAAGTCCCTTTAGGTATTGGCAAATTGTTTGCTGCAGCCTTCGCCAACTCATCTGCCTCTGTATTTTCTAATCTTGGAATATATTTCAGGGTGAAACCTTGGACCTTCGCTCCAAGGCCCTTATGATGGCTAATTATTTGACTAGCTCTGGTTCTCGCGCCACATATTCCTTTTTGACTTGGCCAGCCATGACTTGGGAGTCTATCTTGATCAGTAGGGTTTTTGCTCCAAGTGCCTTTGCTTTGTTGAGCCCTAGTATAAGGCCTTCATATTCTGCTATGTTGTTTGTTGCTTTGAATTCTAATCTTGCTGTGTACTTTGTTCGGAGGCCTGAAGGTGTGGCTAAAACGGTGGAGGCTCTGACGCCTGAGTGACCCCATTCTCCATCTGTGAAAACTGTCCAAATTTGAATAATGGGCTGTGGGTTGCTCTGGGCCGGAGGTGTCCAATCTACCATGAAGTCTGCTAGTGCCTGCGATTTGATTGATGTTCTTGGTGCATATGTGATTTCAAATTGGGATAGCTCTATGGCCTATTTTCCTATTCTTCCAGAGGCTTCTTTGTTCCTTAATATGTCCCCGAGTGGCTGTGACGTTGGCACTATGATCTCGTGTGCCTGGAAATAATGTTTTAGTTTTCTTGAGGAGGTCAGGACTGCGTATGCGATCTTCTCTATCTCTGTGTAAGTCAACTTTGCTCCTAACAATGCTTCAGACACAAAAATAAATAGGCCTTTGGATGACTTTGAACCCTTCTTCTTTTTCCCGAACAAGCACTCCGCTGACCGCACGATCGGAGGTTGCCACGTATAACAGTAGTGGGGCCTCCGGCTCTAGTACTGTTACCAATAGTTTGGTTGCCATGTAATTTTTGAGTTGCCTGAAGGCCTCCTACTGTTCTGGCCCCTATACAAACTTGTCTCCACCTCTTAGATCCTTGAAAAATGGAAGGCTGCACTCTGCTGATTTTGAGATGAATCTATTCAAAGCGGCTATTCTTCCCGTAAGCTTTTGCACTTCTTTTTTGGTTGAGGGTTCCACCATTGATATTATTGCTTTGGTCTTCTCCGGGTTTGGTCTTATACCATTGGCACTGATGATGTATCCAAGCATTTTCCCCTTGCTAACTCTAAAGATGCACTTTTCTGGGTTATGTCTGAGGCCCGCTTCCCTGAGATTGGTGAAGGACTCTTTGAGGTCTGCTATGTGGTGTTCTTTATGCTTCTCATCACCGCAATGTCATCGACATATGCAATGATGTTTCTCTATAGTTACGGACCTAGAACGGCGGTTGTCATCCTTGCGAAGGTTGCCCCTGCGTTTTTGAGCCCCTCCAGCATTCTAGTGTAGCAATATGTTCCGAAGGGTGTGGTGAAGCTTGTTTTCTCTTCATCTTCCTTCTTAAGCCAGATTTGGTGATAGCCTAAGAAGCAATCTAGGAGTGAAAACCTTTGACACCCTGCTGCCTTATTGACGGAAGTGTCTATTCTTGGCAGTGGGAATGAGTCTTTTTTGCAAGCTTTGTTTAGATCAGTGAAATCTATGCACATTCTCATTTTGCCATTCTTCTTCGGTACTAGCACTACATTTGCTAGCCATTCTGAGGACTTGACTTCTCTGATGACATTTGCATCCAAGAGCCTTTGAACCTCAGCCTTCGCTGCCAGGATTCTGTCCTCTGACATTTTCCTTTGTCGCTGTTTTCTTGGCTTCATTTTTGGGTTTATGTCCAAAGCGTGTTGTATTATGTCTCTGCTGACCCCTTTGAGGTTGGAGGTTGACTAGGTGAAGATGTCTTTGTTCTTGGCAAATGTTTTTATGAGCTCTTCCTCTTCTTCCTTAGATTGGCGGCAATAATAACTTTTCTGTTGGGTATTGCTTCTTCTAGTGAAATTGTCTTTGTTTCTTCTTGATCTGCGAGATCTGTCTTGCCTTTGGGCATGTCCGAAGGCTCTGGGGTCTTACTTTTAGCGATCTCTACAGAGTTGACATTTTTCTATGATTTGTAGATTGCTTTCTCTATGTTCCTTGCTTCTGAAAGCCCAAGTTTGGTTTTGGTAATGAATGACACCAAGTTGCTAATGCCATTGTGTCAAGTGAATTGAGTAAGGCATAATAACACATGTGATGAAGGAGCAAGAAGCATGATGGTGATGGCCATAAGATCACAAGTGCATGAAGATAAAGATGATGGTGAACATACACATAGGTGATGGACAAGGAATGAGATGATCAAGGCAAAGGTATAATCATAGGATTCTCTTTTGCTGGTCTAAAGATGAGTAGAGAAGTGATTGACCGGGTTTAGGATTGATAGCCGACTATCAAGAGGGGCAATCACGGTCATCTCATGAATCAAGTGCTACTAGGTCCATATTCTTGAGCATATGCATTTAGGATCTAGTGAGATGCTAACTCCTTGAAAAATATTTGAGAAAATGCTAACACACGAGCACAAGATGGTGTACACTTGGTAATGTTAGCACATTTGCGAAGGCAGTGGAGTTTGAGCGGTAGAGAGGGGTTTGGGTTCCTCTCTCGACGCTTTTGTGGAAGTGAAACGCCTATTTTCCACTACGCTGGAGGCGAAGAAACGGAGACGAACGGAGGTCACTGTATTGATCGAACGCTGGACCGGACGCGATCTCGGCATGACCGAACGCGTCCGGTCAGTGGCTGCTACTGTGCACGGCGTGGGGTGCTAGGGTTTGCAACCGACGCATCCAGTCAAGCCCTAGAGAAACTGCAAAGAGCGCGAGGTCGATCGGACGCTGTGGCGCGTCCAGTCACGATCGACCAGACGTGTCCGGTCGTGAGCGGGAGCTTACTGGAAACAACCGGACGCTGGCACTGTGGCGTCCAGTTCATCTTCAGGCGCGTCCGGTTGCTGGCTCGCGGGCGTGGGCGCTGTGCGATCGGCGCGTCCGATCGTGGCGTGGAGCGCGTCCGGTCACACTTTACCTGAGAGCGTAACGTTTGATGACTGTTGGAAATCTAACGAGCGAGATTCAAAAAGGGACACGTGGCGAGCATCGGCGAAGTCGCGTAGGTGCGACCGGATACTGGCCGCGTCCGGTCGATCAGACCAGCGCGTCCGGTCAACACGCGCAGAACGGTATCTTAAGCCTAACGGCTCTATTCTTTGGGGATGCTTATAAATAGTTGCTTGGCCGGTTTTGGGAGTTCTCTTGACTCTTTGAACACTTGAGACATACTTTGAGCTAGAGAACTTCCCCTCCACTCATCTCCTTGCTTGGTTGCATACTCTAGTGAGATTGAGGGAGTTTCAAGTGCATTGCTTAGTGATTTGCATCTAGTGGCACTTGATCCTTGAGTTGGCTGCGGATTTCTTGTTACTCTTGGGTGTTTCCTGACATCCTAGATGGCTTGGAGCAGCGGTGGTGTTGAGCTCGTGATTAGAGATTGTTTCGAGCCTCACCAAGTGATTGTGAGGGGTTCTTGAGCCTTCCCCGTGGGAGTTCGTGAATTGGCTACTCTAGTGGATCTCGTGGCTTGGAGGATCCCTATCTTGTGAGTGGATGTGTGGCACCCGCTGAGGGTTTGACTCTTGATAGTCAATTAGCTCGTGATCCATCAAGTGGGTGCATCACCACAACGAGGAGTAGCTTGCCGGGAAGCAAGTGAACCTCGGTAAAAAATCTTGTGTCATCTCTTGTCGAGGATTATCTTTGTGATTATGTGTGATTGATTCTTTGGATACATCTCATCTCTACACCGTCGGTATAAGAATCAACTCACTCCTCCTTACATTCTTGCATTATATCTTGTCTAGTGTGTTTAGAGTAGTTTGTATCACATAGGAGTAGGTAGCTTAGTGACTTAGCTTTGTTGGTGTGAATTAGAGATCATAGTCTTGTTCACTAGAATTGTATAGATGGCTTGCTTAGTATAGTTGAGATAGTGCTAGAATTAGCGTCGCCATCTTTTATACTAACAATTGTTGTTTAGTGAAGTTTGTAGAATTTTAAATAGGCTATTCACCCCCTCTAGCCATTTAGACCTTTCACTTTTGACTACCACTGTGGCAGAACTGCCCGAAATAGCACGCTCCCGGAGGCACTTGTCTTCCGCTAGACACTAAGGACCCCGAAAGTGAGCTAACTCAAACGGTTTCGTCGAGCACACCCATCGGGAGAACTTGAAACAATCCACATTTTACATCCAGTATCCAATAACGAGTATGAGCTTACAATACTTAGTCCATTTCATACAACATAGAGTCTCAGAAATTATTTATTACAATACTAGAGTTCAGAGTGCGATAAATAAACAGCGGAAGAATAAACATCTAGCGGTAAGGTACAAGGATCTGTCTGTGCCCACCAGAAGAATCCTCCACACAAGGACTAGCTTCTCAAGATGCACCTGCAACAAGTGTAAAATAAACCCTGAGTACACAATGTACTCGCAAGACTTACCCGACTAGGGAATATATTTCCCGACTCTTAAGGAATATGACAGGCTTTATGGCTTGTGGGTTCCTAGTTTGCGGAAAGCAATACTAAGAGTGTATCTTTATTTCCTTAGATTATTAGCAGTCATGTTTAGTTCATTATCCAAGCATTCTATGTAAGCACCTGTTCTATTTTCAAGCAAGGGTTGAGCAATCAGAACCATTTTCCTATTTTTCGTATTTCAATTCTTATTACGATGCCAGACCGTAGTCAAGTCGTACCATCACGTAGAAACGGCGATTCACGAATCAATGTGCCCAGCTGGGTACTCCGAAAAACACACGCCTCGCTTGTACCCTAGGCACAAACAAGGCCAACCCGTTCAACTCTTGTCGAGGGGTCTAGTTTCCCATCCAAACTTAGACTCCAAGCCCCCACGCTTGAGACCTAATCTCTGCGTGGTGCTTAGACCTCCACCTATCCCCGTCTCCAATCAGTCGGTCCAGAAAGAGCCGAAACCCACGATAAGAGAGTAACAAGCCTTCCCGCTCTCATAAGCAAGTATGTGCTCGGGATAACAAGTCTGTGACTTGACTAGTGTCCAATGCAACGGACGGTCCTCAATCGACCCGGACAGGAAAAACAGTGCAACCAAGCTAAGCCCTATGGCTGCGGGACACAACCAGTTACACCCACCAATACCCATACCCATATTCCTACCCGGTCACCATTTTCCCTTCCATCCTTTTTATCATGAGAGTTATGATAATAATAACCACCTATTGTGAGTAACGATAGGTCACTCACGCTACTGTTAAACCTAAGCAAAGCCACTACGCGATCCTACACTAGTAAGACTCTTAGGTATATATATATACATATATATATATATATATATATAGACAACAAATATATATATATCATGATTATTCAAAAATACGGGTTACGCATCGAGGCTTGCCTTGGGCAGGCGCAGTGTCAGCAATATCAGTCACGGGCGGCTCCGGAAACTCCTCCTGTACGAACACCTCCTCCTCGTACTCTTCGATCACCTCATCGTACTCCTGCTCTCCGGCGGTCACAAACTCCACTAACTCGTTCTCTATATGCATACAATGACAATGCACACTTTAGTATTTAGGCAATAGCAACTCTTAACATAAAAGTACATATACTAAGCTACTAAGCTAGCTCTAATGCCTAGGACTGTAACTACCTATCATCTTCGCCTAGCAAGGATCAGGCTCATCATGCCAGTGCTTCATTTTATAAGTCAACATTATGCTTTTATTCATATTTGTTGTGAATGGATATGTAACAACCTTAGGAAACAGCCTTATTTAGGGCTATAAAAATTATAGAGAGCACCTAATAACACAATGAAGTTACTGTAAAAATTTCATTATCAAATCTATTACCAATTTGCCACAAAAATTCCTACACTTATTAATCTAAATAATATCAAACACTTTAAATGATTTAATAGACCTTAGTATCAACACAGACATGTATAAACTAACCATACTATCAGATAGACAATATTTTTGGGAACTCAACAAAACTTATTTCACAATTTTTGGACATCTACATGAATTAATATTAATTATCAAAGTTCAGCTCAGAAATTAAAATAGAAACCATTAACTAATTTCTAGAAAAGAAAAAATCGGGGCAGCCCGAATCGCCCCAGTGCGGGCGTGGCCCACGCATGGAGACGGCCCACGGTCGGAGAGCCGGTGCGCGCACTGGCGATTATGCAAATAAGCCCCCGCGCTATCAGCTATCAGCTATCGACGCGTCTACGGTTTGCACTATTCCCATAAACAGCGACTTTGCAACCAAACCCTCATACTCTCTCGTCATCGCATCGGGGAGATCCCCAACCCTCGTCGCGTGCCAGCGCGGTGCAGGCTAGCATGGGTTGACCACGCCAACCAACCGAGACCTCCCTAAGATGAACCTAAGGACCAATGCTCACCTAGGGATTGACACGTGACACCGGGCAGCGGTTCGAAGACCAGAGATGAGGTAGCACGGCCTCCCCACGACGGCGGCCAACCTGCAGAGATGACGCTAGCGTTCCAGTGAGTTGAGGCTCTAAGGAAGTGGCAGAGGTGGCGGTCGAGCTCTAGTGACTCACGTCAGCCCTGGCCGCGGTGATGGTTTGGTCGGAGATAGTCTGAGCGGTGATGGCCACGTGCGACCAAGCAACTCAGCGGTGCTCCGGGGTGGACACGGCTACGTCAGTAGCGTTGGGAAGATGGTAGGGACACGACTCAGGTGCGCACGCTGAAGAGGCTAGAGGCGAGTCTAGTGGTGCACAAAATTCGGCGTGAGCGATAGTGGGGAAGGCTGCCAACCAACTTGGCCGGTCATGGCCTTAACGGCCTGGTGGCGGCTAAGCTCCAAAATTGGGGCTTGGCAGCGCCTCACACATGGCCGGGTGGGGTCGGCCACCCAGGTGAATTGATGGTGGAGCCAAGGACGCGTTGAACTGAGTAGAGGTGGCTCCCCTCTGGCGGATTGCAGTCGCGGTCTAGTCGGTCATGGTGGGAGAGAGAGAAAAGGGGAACTGGAGCTTGACGCGACCACGACAAGGCAGGACGCAGGCAGAGCTAGCAGACGCCCCACGTTAAACACAACGAGCCAAGACGGCCTAGGCAACGCGCGCGTGTGTGGGTGGCCGTAGTGACATAAATGGCAAGCCGACGGTGGCTTGGCCATGTGCGCACGGCAGCGATGCAGAGCTAGGCAGGGGGCAGTGCGTAGGGCGCGGTCGCGACGCAAGGTGACGATGCGGTCAGAAGGGGCAAGTCCTCATGCACGCTGCAGTGAGGTGAGTAGCGGCATAGTGCTATGCTCACGGCGACCACGGCTTGTGCAGCCGTGGAGGCAGTGGGGTGGGGCAGGGCACCACGGCCAGTTGCTGGCCGGCAAGTGGCCTATGGCTCACTGTGGCCGGCCACTGCCAAGCCAGGGAGGGCCCAGCTAGCCCAGCACGGCAACGCGGCACGCAGGACGCGGCCAGGCGTGCGACGCCGAAAGGACGCACGGGGTGACCATGCGCGCAGAGCCAGCCGGTCAGTGACTGTGTGCATGCATGAATTTTAAAGCGTCCGTAAAAACTACACGTTGAAACTTGAAACCGAACCACCTACACTACACCAAAGAGGGCACATTGGGCTACCAAGAGAAGCCAAAACATGATATCACTACTTAACTCAATTTCACCGAATAAATCCATGAACATGGTGTTGTCAACTGATTTAGCTCACAAGTTCCTATCCACAAGGTTTGTACTAGTTAACCATACTATTTTCTATGACAAAAGTTGTGTTCCCATCCACAAGGTTTGTACTACAATTTTATTAATGTGTCATACATATGTTCTATAACATTTTTATTGATGAAAATTTGGTTTCCAACCTTACTTGACATCACGTAACTTTGTATCGCTTTTCATGTAACCTTGTTATTTATTATTTTAAGTTACAAAACTTTATCCACACAATAGATCGCATGCAATATCAATTAAACATGATGCTCATGAATGGTTTGCGAGTTGCTTTACACGGTAACACCAAGGGTGTTACAGCTCTACCCCCCTAAAAGAAAATCTCGACCCGAGATTCCATATGCCTAGTGTGAGAAAAGAGATAAGAAATAAAGTTCCATTTAAATAATTACCTTGGTGAACTAGAAAGGAGATGGGGATAATGCTTCAACATATAACTCTCTTGTTCCCAAGTTGCTTCATCCTCCAAATGGTTTTGCCATTGGACCTTGTAAAATTTCACCACGCTGTTCCTAGTCACTCTTTCTTTTTCATCCAAAATCTTGACCGGATGCTCAAAATAAGACAGATCAGGTTGGAGAGGAAGCCCTTCAATCTCTACCGCTTCTTCGGGAACTCGCAAACACTTTTTTAACTAGGAGACATGGAAAATATTATGGACAGCTGACTATATATTTAGGAGTTGGATACGATAAGCAATGGACCCACATTGTGCCACCACTATGTAAGGTCCAATGTAGCAAAGGAGCTAATTTCCCACGGACGCCAAACTGATGTACACCTTTCATGGGAGACACCTTAAGATACACATAGTCACCCACTTCAAATTGCAAAGGCCTTCTTCTCTTGTCTGCGTAAATTTTCTGATAGTTTTGAGCTGCTTTCAAATGACCCCGAATAATTCTGACTTTCTCTCTTGCTTCTAGGATAAAGTCAGGCCCGAAGTAACCACGGTCCCCTACTTCCACCTAGTTCAGAAGTGTTCTACATTTCTTGCCATATAAAGCCTCAAATGGTGCCATCCGAATGCTTTCTTGATAGCTATTATTAAAAGTAAACTCAGCCAATTTCAAGCATTCATCCCACTTCTCAGGAAAAGAGATGACACAAGCTCTCAACATATCCTCAAGCACTTGATTTACCCTTTTTGTCTGACCGTCGGTCTACGAATGATAAGCTGAACTTTTGAGAAGACTAGTACCAAGGCATTTCTGGAGTTGCATCCAAAAATGCGACATAAAAACGGACCCACGATCAGAAACAATTGTAAGAGGAACTCCGTGGAGGGTTACAATGCGATCAAAATATAGCTTAGCATACTGCGTGGCTGTATATCTTGCATACACTAGATGAAAATGGGCAAACTTTGTGAGACGATCCACAATGACCCAAATAGAATCATACCCTTTGGCTGTGCAGGGCAAACCCATAATAAAATCTATGAAAATATCCTCCCATTTCTAAACCGGAACAGTCAAAGGCTGCAGAAAACCCGGTGTACGCAGATGGTCTGCCTTAACTCTTCCACAAATGTCACACTCTGCAATATACTTAGTGATGTCCTGCTTCATATTTGGCCACCAATAGAATTGGCGCAAATCATGATACATCTTGTTGCTTCTAGGGTGAAAGGACAGCTTGGAGTTGTGAGCTTCATCCAAAATTTTTCTTCTAAGCTCATCACTTTTGGGGACCACTAATTGGTTCTTGAACTTCACCACACCTTGTTCATCAATGCTGAAATAAGGACCACACCCTTCGGCCATTAAATTCTTGATATGGAGAATCTCTAATTCATCCTGCCTTTGCTCAGTAACAATTTGCTAAAGTAACTTTGAGACTAGAGTAATATATCCTAAAACTGCAGAGTGAGAGCGGGGCAAAGGCTCTTCATCAGACTGATGCGACTTCCGGCTCAATGCATCAGCCACCACATTGGCTTTTCTAGGAAGATAATGAACTTCTAGGTTGTAATCCTTGATTAGCCCAAGCAATCTCCTTTGCCTCAGATTTAACTCGGGTTGAGTAAAAATATATCTAAGGCTCTTGTGATCCGTATAAATATACACTTTGTTTTCTAACAGATAATGTCTCCAAATTTTTAGAGCGTGCACAACTGCAGCTAGGTCTAAATCATGGGTCGGACAATTCACCTCGTGCTTTTTTAGTTGGCGTGAAGCATAAGCTATCACATGCCCATCCTGCATAAGCACACAACTAAGTCCAGTCCTAGAGGCATCACAATATACATCAAATGGCTTCTCAATATCTGGTTGAGCGAGAACAGGAGCAGAGGTAAGAAACTTCTTCAGAGCTTGAAAAGCCTCTTCATAGGCCGGACTCCATACAAACTTGGCATCCTTCTGAAGCAACTTGGTCATCGGATGAGCTATCTTGGAGAAATCAAGAATGAAGCGCTGATAGTAATTGGCAAGACCAAGAAACTGACGGATCTGATGCACTGATTCTAGGGATTTCCAACTTAGCACATTCTGCACCTTGCTAGGATTTGCAGATACACCTTCAGGAGTCAAAACACGTCCCAAAAACTGCACTCGATCCAACCAAAACTCACACTTTCTGAACTTGGCATACAGCTTGTGTTCGCATAGTCGGGTCAGGATGATGCGAATATGCTATGCATGCTCTTCTTCATTCTTGAAATATATCAAAATATCATCAATGAACACCACCATAAACTTGTCCAACTCCGGCATGAAGACTGAGTTCATAAGGTACATGAAGAATGCAAGAGCATTTGTGAGACCAAAAGACATGACTAGGTATTCATACAGCCCATACCTAATAGAAAAAGCTGTCTTTGGTATATCTTGCGGCCAGATTTTAATTTGATGATAACCCAACCAAAGATCAATTTTTGGAGAACACTTTTGCACCAACCAGCTGATCAAACAAAGCATCAATGTGAGGCAAAGAATACTTGTATGGTTACCACATTGAAGGGACGATAATCTACACACATCCGAAGAGTACCATCCTTCTTCACAAAAATGGCTGGACAACCCCATGGTGAAGAGCTGGGACGAATGAATCCTTTCTCCAATAATTCTTCTAATTGTTTCTTCATTTCTGCTAATTCTTTTGAAGTCAGGCGGTAAGGACGCCACAAAATAGGAGCAGTGTCAGGCTCTAGCTCAATGGTAAACTCCACATCCCTATCTGGTGGCAACCCGGGCAAATCTTCAGGAAAGACATCCAAAAACTCACAGACCACGGGAATAGAAGCAAGATCAGGAGAAGCTTCAGCATTAGCAACAATTGGGGAAGCAGAATTGGAGGGCATAAGGAGAGACATTCTATCCTCAGAAGAAGGAAGCCATAACTCAATAACTCTCCGCTTAAGGTCCAAGACTACCCCATAAACCTTTAACCAGTTCATGCCCAGAATTGCATCAATACCATGCCCAGGCAACACCATGAACCGAAGATGGTAAGTGTGAGTGGCTAGCACTAAACTGACTGTGTCCATCTGAGTATTAATGAACATTTGCACACCCAGAGTGCTGATCCTATAGGCAATAGGAATAGCTATAATAGATATATTGTGCATTTGTGCAAACCCCATACTCATCAATAAATGTGATCACCAGAATCAAACAACACGTATGCTGGGTGGGAGTCAATGGTAAACATACCAGCCATTACCGGCTCACTCTGTAGGATCTCCTCAGCATCGGTGTAGTTAACCTGTCCAGAGCGACTATTGGTATAAATTAAGTGCAACTAAAATATGAAGGATTCTGCAAGCGCACAGAATATACCATTGTAGGATTTTACCGGGAGTATTTCAGGTATTGTTATTTATATTTTACCACAGGGAAGCATGGGTTAAAGAATCTGATAATTCACCATCATGTATCTACTAACCTAGTAAACCAACTAGACTATAGCAGGGGTAAATGATATATGAAATGATAGGATTTATGTAATATGACACACATGGGATAGGTCACTAAAGATATGCAACTAGTTAACTTAGGAGGTCAACGGGTGAGGTAGATTCCTATGATATTCTTATCACATGGTAAAGGTATACCCAACTATGCTAAGACTTACCATACTCTTGTGCACTTCGGGACGCCACTAGATAGGAGAAAGTACCACAAAGGATACCTCTACTGACGTGACTACGGTCCTACAATTTAAGAACCTGCTCGATAGATATGGACGGGGTTGTCACCTCCCGTAACTACCATACAGCTAGGGAGCAGGGTGTACTCATAGGCAGAGCATCGTGTAAACACCACGCTTACACGAGGCTCGCCTACCTAGCCTAGTCGACAAACTAGAAGGCTAAGCGCTGTATGAACTAGCACACAAAAGGAATGATAAACTCAACTAGCAAGATATATTCAAAGTAAGCATAGCCATGTAAATAAGAGAATAAGTATAAGTCTTACAAAATGTTGAAGTGAAGATACAAGGCTTTACCAAGCCTCCATGACTAGATCCAGAACCTTGAGCAAGATCTCAACTCGACCCTCTCTCCCAAGATACTAATCTACTACATTGAAGAAGCTAGACCTAATCCCCTAGAGAGGTCATCCTTTCATGGGACACCTCTCACCTAATCCCGACTGGGAGATAATGAATTAGGTTTTAGGGGGATGCCTCTAGGAAGCACCACAGCCCTCGGATCAAACCGACCTTGATCTACGATTATTATTGATCCTCAAAGGCGGTGGAGGCATGATCCAGGAGCTTGCTCCTGATTGGCTACCTGGGTGGGGCGGGCGCCCAGGCCAGGGGGCAGCCGCCCCACTTTCGGGCCCATTTCGCCTCTAGTTTGTTTCTAGAGTCTTCTCGTATCTTCCAGATTACAGAAAAGTTATGCGTGGCCCTGTTGTCTCTATGTAAACCTGACATGTGGGCCATCTTTGATTATTTTCAGCTGGCACCCTGTAGAAACAGACATTCACCAAAACTCGTGGAATTATGTCAGTTAACCCCCTATATCTAAGTGGTAATTATTGTTTAGTCCTTTTTCATGCTATGTTGACGGTTAAAAAATGATACTTATCTACCGTTAACAAACTCCCCCAAGCTTACCCTTTGCTCGTCCCTAAGCCAAGATAAACTCAGTGATGGATCAAGAGTTGCTACAATGCTTTCACGCCTCAAAAGTACACATGCGTTCAAACAAGAACTCTCCTCCGGATTAGAACGAACTATCTTGACTTCAAACTTACTCATATTACCTTTTACCATGGGGCTTGTAGCCGTCACTTGGGTCTTGAGCAGTTGAAAGACAGAACAGTCAAGTCAAGCGCTATGTCTCAAGCTCTTTGATCAACCATTATTTCAAAGTTTTGCAGGGTTTTCAAATAAAACTCAGAGATTCCTGTGTATGACCCTCTCATGTCTCTCCTCTGTGGTATTTTTGGATCCTTACCAAGGCATTTATGGTGTGTGCCTTCTCTCTTCTCTCAAGATATGTTGTATTTTTGGCATTAGGCATAGTAACATTATACCTTCTCTCTCTCACCCTGCTTCTAATAGGCTAATATGGAGCTCATAGGTGGGGAGACAAGAAATTCATACTTGCGAACATTTATTGCATAGTTGTCACGGAACCATCCAAATTATAAGAGCACAAGTCCAAAAACAATCGCTGAAGCGATCAAATTCTCAAACTTGAGCCCATATAACTCCGGTAGTCCATGAAATCACGAGGGATTTCAAACCAAACTGAGAGCAACCAAGATCGTAGTGATTCAACATAACACAACACTTGTTACAATAGTTCATAAGTAGCTCTCATACATCGGAGTACGAATAATTTATTACAAAACCAAAGTAAAGATTAGCGGAAGCAACATAATTTCTGAAACCATTTGAAGTCAAATACGACTAGTACATAGTCACATCCTGCAAAAGCATACCAGACGAGATACTATAGAGACCATGCCCTTATGGTCTAGTCTTCACGCCCACATGGCAAAGACAATACTTGCGGCAACAAGTACGAATCTGCTACCTGCAACAGGTGGGAATAAACCCTGAGTACGAGAAGGTATTCAGCTAGACTTACCCGACAAAAACCAGAAATAAAGTGACACCAAGGAGTATGCAAGGCTTTGTAAAGTGGGCTAGCTTGACTCATTTGCAGAAAAGCTTAATACAGATAAGTAACCATTATTTGCTTAAGCATCAAGTTAATCATCGTTGACCTGCTAGCTAGATTAGCACCTGTACTATAGCAATCACTTGATTAAGCTAAGCAAGCAATAATAACCATATCCGGTTTAATCATGGCTGTCATCATCATCCTTATCATCAATTCTGAACCATCAATATAATTAGTGTATCTACACTGGAGATAACCAGTCAAGTTTCTCACTATTCGGAAGAGACGGCGACTCGAATCGATTCCAACTCAGCTGAGGGGGGTATTCCTGACACTCACCCGGCAAACCCCGCTAAAGGCAGCCGTAGATAACCTTTGGTACAACTCAGGGTGGGCCTGAACAGCGCCGCATTCTCAGGGATACCAGTGGCCAGGAAGCTTAGGACTTTTAACTCACCTGCCCTTGGACTCCCCTGGCTCCCCTCCGAGGCGACTTCCACTTTTTGACTTCGCAACCTGAGTTGAGCTACTCGGCTTCACAGTCGGCAACCTCAGGCCGGCCAGGTAAATGTCAGGCATGCGTTCAAAATGACATAGAAGGCTCCAGGTCTCGGTCCTTAATCGACATAGGCGGCATCACTACAACCGTAAGACCTCGCCCGGTCTTTATTCATATTAACACATGGTTCTTTTCCATGATAGCAAATATAGCCAACCGTGACCAGGTAAAGCCCTATGTCTCGCAGGTGACAGGAAATCACCCGACTTCTACCGGTCTAAATAAGCAGGGCTAAGCATAGATACGATCCTGTCTACATAGGATTCAAGGTTCAAATTGCTAGACAAGGAGTGTTATCAATGCAGCAAGGGTTTCCAACCAACTCTTATAACGTAATGCAACAATACATACTTAAAATATAAGTATAGATAATTGCTTTGAAAGTAGGAGGCTTATAATACTCCGGGGCTTGCCTTAACCGAAAGAAAATAGCTCAAGGTTTGGCTTCAAGAACGGTTCCCACGTCTTCTCCGGCTTCGTCGAACTGGACCTCCGGCTCCTGAACGGACTCCAACTTTGGGGTTCATGCCTTGCGGAGCTTCACTCATGGCATGACTCTTGGCACACCTATTGCATGTATATGCACCCAATGAATTTCATGTATGCACCAAGGATGACATGATGATTTATAAACATGTATGAATGATGCGAAGATGAATGTAATGACATGACAACATCGTAAGCACAAACCAAGTCATGTGGTGCTCTATTCAAATCACTTTAAACTTAAGTGCAAATCTCCTCTCTGGTATTAACATGTTTAAACATCCTTAAGCAACCACTAAGTACCACAAAATTAAGACTAAACACACTCATAACAAGATTCCAGAAATTTTAGTATTTTCAACATGTTAACAGCAGCAGCTAAGAAACTTCATAACTGGAGTTCTACAAATCCAAATGACTTGCAAGAGGACATTATGGAAAGCTTATGAAATTGTATATATTTCATTTATAAACATCTAAGCATGATTTCATCATTTACCAGGTTGAAATAGCACATGTACGGAATCTGTTCTAGAAGACAGAGAGCACTTCCAAAACTGAACCCAGCTTGGAACAGCTGCCATTTCTAAACTATAAGTCCAAATGCTACCAAAATTTACCAGCAACTAGTTCATGAAGTTTTCAACAACTTTTCTATAGATCACCAAGCATGAAAACATCATTAACATAGCCTAATTTGCTTAAGCACCAAATCTGTCCAGAAAAAGTAGATTTGTACAATTAAATATTAAGTGATGTTGAGAACATCACAAATGACCTACCCAACTTCACTAACAGTTAGATCATGTTTAAGTAACACCAAATTAAGTCATGGCACTAACATAAACATTTATCTAATCACCATTTTCTATTTATTTAGAGTGCATAAGCATAAATGGCATCACATATAAAATGTACCCAGAAAATTCTAATAAAATGTACCTATTTTTGAAGTTTGCACAAGAATCAAATAAATGAATAAAACTGAAAACAAAACCCTACTCTACTAAGCCGGCCCAACCACGCCAGCTTGGCCCAGCACACGGCTCGGCCCGCTTAAGCCACGCGCGGCCCACGGCCATCTCCCGCCCGCCTGCGCTGACAGCGGGACCCGCTAACCAGCCTCACTGAGGCAGAGGGGGAAGAAGGCGGCGGCGAAACTCGTCGCCGCTGGACCGACGGTCAATGGCGAGGTCACCAACGTGATCTTTGCAACAAGCCGCACCGAAAGGTACCAAAAAAACACGACCTATTTCTATCCCTAACCATGCGGGCGGCGAGAGCAGCGGCGACACGCAAGGCACGGCGGCGCTCCGGCGACAGCAAACCCACCATTGTCCCGCTTTAGCTCAGTACGAGCTCCACGAGACCACGGCGAAGCTCCCTAGGGGGAATAGAAGAGCGGAAAGAGGCCCTAGCTAGGCCAACCATGGTGAGGTCGAGCTCCGGCGAGGTGACCTCCATGGCGGTGACGGCGGAAACGCCCAATTCGGCCTTACCACAGCTCGCTCGACTCCGCGAGAGGGTGGAGGTGGTAAAGGAGGGTGCTGCGGTGCACTGGGGAAGGCGAATCAAGCAGCAGCTCGATGAGGGTGGCGCACTGGCTCACCGAGCTTGCAGTGCTTGGTGCTCAGCTTTCGCACGCATAGAGGAAGGGAAAAGGAGAGAATGGAGAGGGAGAGACCAGCTGAGGGTGTCGTGGCCGTCTTGAGGGGTGTCGTGGCTTGACCGTTGGGCCCTAAGCTGGCATACGGCTACCACGACCCACCCACGCGGCATCAACGGCCTGAGGCCGATCGGCCATGACCGAGTTCAGTTACTGAACTGAAGACGCCGATTCAGTAAGGAAGCCCACTGACAAACGAACTTCACTGCCCTAGAGCTCCCAATCTAAGCCAATTTGATGAGATCCGTAATTAGCAAACTTGTAGATCTATGTGAGGGCTTCAACTTTGTCAATATGGACTTGAGCTAGTTTGGCCTGGATTTGGAACTACAGAGCCCTAAACTGGGGTACACCGAAAGTGTAAGTCAGTGTATGACTTAGAAAAATTTTGCTAAGTGTTGGGCAGTCTTCTAACTAACTTGTGGGACCTGTTTGAGCATGTTCTAGTCATTTTCATGAGATGGCCATATTGAGACTTTTGTTCCTTGATAAATTTGCTACAGTTTTGGTAAAGGGTGCACATCCATGCAAGGTCTCTAGATTAGACTTTTTAAATAGTCAAAGTAAGACACTCTATAGGTCACCTCATGGTCAAACCTCACCTAGAGGGCAAATTAGTCAATTTGGTCAACATGAACAGTGCTCCATTAGGTGTCCTAAGCATAGTTAAGCTACTAGAGATCATGTTAGATCATCACAAGTGTCATCTACACAAAAGCCCTAGCAACACATAAAGGAAACACATAGAAAACCACAAATGTTGCAATTGTTTCAAAACCTTGTTTCACATGTTTCATGACCTTGTTACAAGACTTAAGCTTGTCATGTTACACTAACAATATTGACATGTTTCAAGGTATGAAAAACACATGTTGCATGTGTTGCATGATCATGTTTCAAGATGTTGTGTCACACATCATAATAATACAAGTCTAATGCATACATGAGCTATTACTGTAAGCAAGAATACACATAGTACATACACTCAACATGAATGTTGCAGATGTTTCAATGTTATGTTTCAATGACAATGCACATGAAATGATGGTGCACATGCTCATGTCATGCTCATATGAGGCACAGATGCAAGGCAAACACCTAGGGTGTTACAATAGTCAGACCATGGATCCAAAGGGACAAGTCCGGCCATACATTCAAATCAAGATGTGCATGTGTGTGATCCTAAATATGGGCTGAGTGGATATGTATATAGTGGTAATGATGGTGGATGTAAGTGGAAATGAAGGGGTAGAGGGAAAATGGTGAATATCTATTTCTACTTTTGCTCCTTGAAGGAATTTTATACCTCTCTTGAACTTTGAAGATCCTTGCTGAGAACTTGGGTTGCTGAAAATCTCTCTATGTTGGGACATTTGTCCTCTTTATTCTCTCTTTATTTTTCTTTCTCACTCTCTTTTCTTTTTTTTCTTCTTCTTTTTTTTAAAGGAACTGAATACGATGGAATAATTCCCAAGTATCTTTTTGGAAACATAGATAAGAGATAGCAACAGAAATGTTGGAGCTTATAACAGAAGGGGCTAGCAATGGATGAAGGGTTCTGTTCACTCCCAGTATAAGAGCAGAACAACTTGTTGGGTTGTGTCTAATGGAAAATATTTAGATGCGTACTTCTAGAGTAGAAGCAGCATAAATAGGTGGAGTGCACGTGAATCTTGATTTTAACCGCATGACTAATCCCCTAGGGTCAACACAGACTGACCACACTCAACGCTTACAAGCAGCTAAGCTAACAAGTGAAAGTCTTTCCTAATCTAGTAAGCATGTATATATGGTTGTGGTAGGAATTAAACTCTCGTCATACAGGAACTCATCATGCAGATATTTTTAGTTTTCAAAAGATAAATTCTCTAGAACTCTAGTATCTCTAGGAACAAGATAAACAGCAGCTCAAACCTTCCCATATCATATCCGCCAACTACCTAGACTTAGATCAAGCATTCGCTACCCACAAGTTTTAGGTTCAGAGCAAATCTTAGATCAAAATAATTGTGTTCCAAAACTTGGGAGAGTTCGAGGTTGAAAACTAGGTACTTGAAAGGAATTACGACAGAGCAACTATTCATCATTTTCATATAAGAGTTTATTCTAGGGGTTCATTTTAGCAAGATGAAACTTAGCACACTCTCCTATATTTATTTAGCAAGCTTAAAGATCATACATAAATATATAGAAAGAGAAACATTTATTTGGCTTTCTAAAGGTTATGCATCTTTTTATTTATTTCATATATCAAAGAATAAATATATAAGTAAATAGATAGGTAAGAAAATACTTAGCTGGATACATGGGGGATGCTCTCCCCCAACCTGGATGTTGACGTAGTCTTGCTTGATGAAGTTGATAGGCAGTGGAGGTGTTCTTCCTCTGTCAGAGTGTTTATGTTGATGACGGTTGAGACAGCACTCCTACAGGGGACAGATTGTCCTTCTGTCTGTTTGATCCTTTGAATTCTGTGAAGCTCAAATAGACAACAAAGCTTGTGGAACTGACTAAGTGTTAGTGATAAACCTCTAAGCCTTGATCATCTAGAACCTCTTAACATATGAGTCTCTTTCTTCAGCAGGATCTTTCTATTTTTGTACTTTTAGTTATATACTATGCAGAAGAATCAAAACTGTGATGAATGCATATTTATTTTTATTTTATGCCACCACAACAAATAGACTTATGGGTTTTATGCCACAAATTTATTCACATGGGGCGTAGCAATTTTGAGATGCAATGCAAGACATATTTATTTTCTTTTCTAATGCAGATGTAACAAAGTAAAATATGCAACAAGAATTGATTATGCTAATGTGGATAAGTAAATATGCTAAAGGAAAAACTTATGCAATGCTGAAAAAGAAATATGTATAACTACCAAGTTTACCTCCGTGGTGAGGGTTTGGCGATTCAAGTTCTCCGAACAGGACTTCTTGTCATGTTCACTCCTTAGGTGCATCATCTTATCCGAAAGTACAAACCTTGCACCTCTTGAGATGGTAACTCTGAGGAAGGTGTCACCCATGTTCTTTGCTTGTCCAACAGTTTGATATGAAACTTTAATTGTGGAAGCTTTATCACTGGAGGACCCTGTGATGAAGAGTAGATGCTTCTAGTGGTCCTTTCCTTCTTCTAGGAGTTTGCCTTACTCGATTCACCTCTCTCCTTGACTTGTTCATGAGCATCTTGTCTTCTAAAATTGCACTCCTTCTTTCTCGTTCCTCTTCTCTCTCTCTTTTTATTGTGTCCAAACCTTTTGCTCCACTTATTGTTTCTTCTCAGCTTGCCAGAGCGACGGGGGCTTGGGAGGAGGAAGAGCATTGTTGGATCATCTTTTAGAGGAATTGACGGCCTTTCTCCCCCAAGCTTGAGCCTTGTTGTCGCTCGTTACTTGAAGCCAAGTGTGAGTGTTGAATCAACCCTCAAAGTGTGTTGTAACTCCATGTCCTTAGACACTGTTCGTCATCTATTCTTAAATCTGTCGGAGAGGGCTCTTGATTCTAGATCCATTGAGCAAAGATCTCTCCTTTGTATTCTACTTTTCTTTGGACTATCCAATCTAGGAGATGAGGATACAGGTGGCTGTATGATCTTCTCTCATCAATCATTCTTGATTTTCGTTGGGTCTTGGTTGACGAATTGATGTTCATTGGAGATGTAGACTCGAGTTCTTCCTTGATGGTCTTTGTCTTCTAGAGGCGTGGCGAAGAGTTGCTCAGTTAATGATACACCATCTGTCTTTATGATAAAGGAAGGAGCTTCATTAATATTTGCATGCAGGCTTCATCTCCAATGGCTTAGGGACATTGTCTTGCAACCATAATCATGGTCTTTCAAGGCTTGGTCGATAGTCAACCCTTGATTGGTGATTGGTTGACATAAGGGTGCATGCTATCATGTCATCCTTGTCCTTGCTGCCAACGTGCAAGCTGGTGTCTTCAAGGATAATGAGAGCAGGTCTCTGATTGGCTAATATGAGGTGAATTGCACCTTGCTTCTCATTGGCATCCTGGCTTGAGTTTTAGGAAGGCTCAATGCTAGGTTGTCTTCAATACTGCTTATGACATGCTGCTTTGTTCATCCACTTCCATTAAGTGAGTGCTTTTGTTGTAGATTCTTCGTATGACACTCGTCTCTTCTTTGTTCATCACTAAAGTGGTGGCTTGTCAAACCAAACCATGAACAGGCACATCATAATATCTTTATTTCCTGCAAAATATTAGTGGACACATACCCGAAGGATTGCAGCGATTTCAAACTATGGGCTATTATCCACTATTTATTTGAATTTCATCTATGCTAATAAAGAGATGGTTTTCGAGTTACTTTAGCATAGGATTTATTTATCATGTTATCTAACAACCCCTTTTTTGGCACTTTAACATTGGTTCAAGGCAAAGGTAACTTGCAGCAAAAGATAATGTGAATGATATTTGATACTTACAATTCTTCCTTGGATGATGAATGAGCTGTCTTTTGTGCAAAGTTGTTGAAGTTCATCATATGCCTTGCTTCATCTTCGAAGTGAGTTCATCTCTTGACTTACCCAAATTAGATTTGAGAGTTTTCTGCAGGGGTTAGTCCAACAAAATAACCAGTATCTACTAAAGCACATTTTTAGTTCAATAACCAAACTAGACTCCATGTCTTAATTGGGTTAAGGAAGACAATTTAACCTAAGCACCACGCTTAATTTAAAAAGCCTTTGGAAGGACCCTCGAAGCACTTCCAAACCAAAGCATACTCTAGTAGACAAAGGTAGCACTATAGAGATTTACTCAAATGGAGATGACAGAGCATGATCATGGTGAGGAATATTTTTATTTTTAGATGCAGGCGATATGAGTGCATGCAAGGAACTAAACATGCAATGGATGAGAGAACATAATAAACTAAATAGAGAGGATGCATGAATGATATAAAGTAAACATGCAGTGAGATGCACAATTAAAAAGATAACTACCCATTAATTTTAAAGTCCATGAGCAAGACTATCTCACCTTTATTGATCAAACTTACCATGACTCACAATTTGGGATTTGTGAGTAGTGCAACATCCATGTTCGTCACTTGAGATGTGATTTGAATTCTTGTGACGACGACCTTTTTCTCCAATCTGCACATGGTTAGAATAATATATATGTATACACAAACCTGTGAGATGGTAGGGTTCCAATGTTGATGAAACATGAATGTTCAGGCACCCTAGGTTCTTCAATGTGTCTCTTTTTTTCTTTTCTTGTGGAAACTTACCGAAGTGTCGAAACAGCATCTGATGTCCTGTCTATTCCACAACTCAACAGAACAAGGGTAATCCTACTAAAGCTAGTGATGCACTAAATTAGCAGATATCAAGATCATTATCAAAATCTTTACGCCAATTGCTTCTCCGGCAACGGTGCCAAAAATGCTTGTTGGTATAAATTAAGTGCAACTAAAATATGAAGGATTATGCAAGCGCACAGAATATATCATTGTAGCATTTTACCGGGAGTATTTCAGGTATCGTTATTTATATTTTACCACAGGGAAGCAAGGGTTAAAGAATCTGATAATTCACCATCATGTATCTACTAACCTAGTAAACCAACTAGACTATAGCAGGGGTAAATGATATATGAAATGATAGGATTTATGTAATATGACACACATGGGATAGGTCACTAAAGATATGCAACTAGTTAACTTGGGAGGTCAACGGGTGAGGTAGATTCCTATGATATTCTTATCACATGGTAAAGGTATACCTAACTATGGTAAGACTTACCATACTCTTGTGCACTTTGGGACGCCACTAGATAGGAGAAAGTACCACAAAGGATACCTCTACTGACGTGACTACGGTCCTACAATTTAAGAACCTGCTCGATAGATATGGACGGGGCTGTCACCTCCCGTAACTACCATACAGCTAGGGAGCAGGGTGTACTCATAGGCAGAGCATCGTGTAAGCACCACGCTTACACGAGGCTTGGCTACCTAGCCTAGTCGACAAACTAGAAGGCTAAGCGCTCTATGAACTAGCACACAAAAGGAATGATAAACTCAACTAGCAAGATATATTCAAAGTAAGCATAGCCATGTAAATAAGAGAATAAGTATAAGTCTTACAGAATGTTGAAGTGAAGATACAATGCTTTACCAAGCCTCCATGACTAGATCCAGAACCTTGAGCAAGATCTCAACTCGACCCTCTCTCCCAAGATACTAATCTGCTACATTGAAGAAGCTAGACCTAATCCCCTAGAGAGGTCATCCTTTCATGGGACACCTCTCACCTGATCCAGGCTGGGAGATAATGAATTAGGGTTTAGGGGGATGCCTCCTCCAGGGGCCAGGGGCCTTGCTTATATAGCCCTCTAGGAAGCACCACAGCCCTCGAATCAAACCGACCTTGATCTACGATTATTATTGACCCTCAAAGGTTGTGGAGGCATGATCCAGGAGCTTGCTCCTGATTGGCTACCTAGGTGGGGCGGGCGCCCAGGCCAGGGGGCGGCCGCCCCACTTTCGGGCCCATTTCGCCTCCGGTTTGTTTCTAGAGTCTTCTCGTATCTTTCAGATTACAGAAAAGTTATGCGTGGCCCTGTTGTCTCTATGTAAACCTAACATGTGGGCCATCTTTGATTATTTTTAGCTGGCACCCTACAGAAACAGACATTCACCAAAACTCGTGGAATTATGTCAGTAAACCCCCTATATCTAAGTGGTAATTATTGTTTAGTCCCTTTTCATGCTATGTTGACGGTTAAAAAATGATACTTATCTATCATCAACAGCGACTCACTGACACCTTCTTAATAACAGTCCTCTTGATCAAGCGAGAGTTGGCTGACGACTGAGAAGACTGAGCAGGCCGATTCTCGAGGCACTCCCGAGCATAGGGGCCCTCCTTGCCACACCTAAAACAAGCATTAGACTTGGCCACCTGCCCCAGACAAGGTGGAACCTGCTGTCCCTAAGACTGCCGCTCCTACTAAGTAGGTGCTCGGTACTGGGTAGGTGGTGCTTGACGTGTCTGCTGAGGCTGCCAAGACGGCTGTCCACCTAGGGAGTGGTAGGACATCCTCTTGACAACCTGCACCTTCTGAGCCTGCGGGTGACTAGAAGATCCAAAGATCCCCCGCTTGCGCTTCCACTCAGCCGGAGTGTCACGCTGAAGTCCCTCCATAGCAATGGCAGCATTCATCAATGTACCAAAAGTCTGATAGTTTCTAGTATATAGCTCCTTTTGCAAGATGCAAGAGAGGCCACGATAGAACTATTTCCTCTTCTTCTCATCCGTGTCAACATGAGTCCAAGCATATTGTGCAAGATGGTTGAATTTGTTGGCATACTCCATCACAGACATGCTCCCTATTTCAGGTCTAGGAACTCGGACAGCTTTCTGTTCAGCACACCAGCAGGAATGTAGTACTCTCAAAAGGCAGTGGTAAACTCCTGCCAAGTCACAGGATGATCCACTGGCTACATGGTGGTGAAAGTATCCCACCATGCACTGGCAGATCCCAAAAGCTGCTGTGCGGCAAAGCACCTTCTGCTCGTCAATCACTGTGAGCAGTAGAAACTTTTGCTTCAGAACACGAAGCCAATGCTCCGCGTCCAGAGGCTTAGCAATCGGCGTGAACGTGGGTGGGTTGGTCTTCAAGAAGTCCTAGTACAAACAGGGCCTCTCAAGACCACGGGCACCACCCCTATTCCCGCCATTGCCACCATGGCCTCCATGGGCGAAGCCACCAAAAGCCTGTGCCATCATCTCCAAGGCACGAGCTATCTCGGGACGTGCAGCCAACATCTCTGCCATCATCTCCACAGAAGTCATCGAAGGTGGCGGTGGCGAAGGGGGACCCAAGAGTGGCGCCCATGGCTCTCCCCATTGGCATTTTCATGACCATTATCACCATGGTCCTCAGGGCCACGGCCTGCTCCGGCACTAGTGCTCCCGTGACCGGACCTAATGCCCTCGCGACCGGACCTCAGGTTCATCTGTAACAGATAGGAACCAACCATTAGGGACAACACCTCCAGATTAGGAACAAGAGACTTGGAAATGATAAGGCTTTTATTAAAATTGAAGCATTTCTTTTTATTTATTATCCTACCATACTACTATCCTAAATTTATATGTGAAGGGGGTTTTAGCTTAAACAAATTTTCTTTTCATGATGCATGCATTGGCCTATGCGTTCGCACAAGCCGGAATATAGCGGCACTTCGTATAAATTTTTGGCACATCATACACTCATTTTCAAAACACTAACACTTTCTTACACAGCATAAGTTAGTGTACCTGTAGAAAATGGTTAGACAAACTAGTGCCCTATCCTAGATAGACCATATTGTTAGGGCTTAAACTTATTTACGTCATTTACCGTATCCTATTTTTTGCAAAGCTTTTGTTGGTCAAAGTTTTAAGTTCTTGAAAAGGTCCTTAAGCTCGTAAACTCATTATTAGCTCTGGTACCAACTGTGGTAGGAACCGTCCGAAATAGCACGCTCCTGGATGCACTTGTCTTTCGCTAGATACTAAGTACCCCAAAAGCGAGCTAACTCAAACGGTTCCGTTGAGCACACCCATCGGGAGAACTCGAAACAATCCACATTTTACATCTAGGATCCAATAACGAGTACGAGCTTACAATACTTAGTCTATTTCATACAACATAGAGTCTCAGAAATTATTTATTACAATACCAGAGTTCAGAGTGCGATAAATAAACAGCGGAAGAATAAACATCTAGCGGTAAGGTACAAGGATCCGTCTATGCCCACCAGAAGAATCCTCCACACAAGAACTAGCTTCTCAAGATACACCTGCAACAAAGGTAAAATAAACCCTGAGTACATAATGTACTCGCAAGACTTACCCGGCTAGGGAATATATTTCCCGACTCTCAAGGAATATGATAGGCTTTATGGCTTGTGGATTCCTGGTTTACGGAAAACAATACTAAGAGTGTGTCCTTATTTCCTTAGATTATTAGCAGTCATGTTTAGTTCATTATCCAAGCATTCTATGTAAGCATCTGTTCTATTTTCAAGCAAGGGTTGAGCAATCAGAACCATTTTCCTATTTTTTATATTCCAGTTCTTACTATGGTGCCAGACCGTAATCAAGTCGTACCGTTACGTAGAAACGGTGATTCGCGAATCAATGTGCCTAGCTGGGTACCCCAAAAAACACACGCATCGCTTATACCCCAGGCACAAACAAGAGCAACCCATTCCACTCCTGTCGAGGGGTCCAGGTCCCCGTCCAAACTTGGACTCCAAGCCCCCACGCTTGAGACCCGGTCTCTGCACGGTGCTTAGACCTCCACCTATCCCCGCCTCCAATCAGTCGGTCCGAAAAGAGCCGGAGCCCACGATAAGAGAGTAACAAGCCTTCCCGCTACCATAAGCAAGTATGTGTTCAGGATAATAAGTCTGTGACTTGACCAGTGTCCAATGCAACGAACGGTCCTCAATCGACACGGACAGGAAAAACAGTGCAACCAAGCTAAGCCTCGTGGCAGCGGGACACAACCTGTTACACACACCAATACCTATACCAATATCCCTACCCGGTCACCATTTTTCCTTCTATCATTTTTATCATGAGAGTTATGATAATAATAACCACCTATTGTGAGTAACGACAGGTCACTCACGCTACCGTTAAACCTAAGCAAAGCCACTACGCGATCCTGCACTAATAAGACTCTTAGGTAAATATATATATATGCATGTGGGTATTATAAAATTCCTGCAACGTAAATGCACAACAAATATATATCATGATTATTCGAAAATACGGGTTATGCACCGGGGCTTGCCTTGGGCAGGCGCAGTGTCAGCGGTGTAAATCACGGGCGGCTCCGGAAACTCCTCCTGTATGAGCACCTCCTCCTCGTACTCTTCGATCACCTCGTCGTCCTCCTGCTCTCCGGCGGTCACAAACTCTACCAACTCGTTCTCTATATGCATGCAATGACGATGCACACTTTAGTATTTAGGCAACAGCAACTCTTAACATAAAAGTACATATACTAAGCTACTAAGTAGCTCTAATGACTAAGACAGTAACTACCTATCATCTTCGCCCAGCAAGGATCAGGGTCATCATGCAAGTGCTTCATTTTATAAGTCAACATTATGCTTTTATTCATATTTGTTGTGAATAGATATTTAACAACCTTAGCAAACGGCCTTATTTAGGGCTACAAAAATTACAGAGAACACCTAATAACACAATGAAGCTACTGTAAAAATTTCATGATCAAATCTATTACCAATTTGCCACAAAAATTCCTACACTTATTAATCTAAATCATATCGAACACTTTAAATGATTTAATAGACCTTAGTATCAACACAGACATGTATAAACTAACCATACTATCAGATAGGCAACATTTTTGGGAACTCAACAAAACTTATTTCACAATTTTTGGACATCTACATGAATTGATATTAATTATCAAAGTTTAGCTCAGAAATTAAAATAGAAACCATTAACTAATTTCTAGAAAAGGAAAAACCGAGGCAGCCCAAAGTGGCCCAGTGCGAGCGTAGCCCACGCGCGGACACGGCCCACGGTCCGAGAGCCCACGCGCGCACTGGCGATTACGCAAATAAGCCCCTGCGATATCAGCTATCGACGCGACTATGGTTTGCACTATTCCCATAGACAGCGACTTTGCAACCAGACCCTCATACTCTCTCGTCATTGCATCGGGGAGGTCCCCAACGCTCCTCATGAGCCAGCACGGCGCAGGCTAGCACGGGCCGACCACACCGACCAACCGAGACCTCCCTAAGATGCACCTAAGGACCGATGCTCACCTAGGGATCGATGCGTGACACCGGACAACGGTTTCAGAGACCGGAGATCAAGTAGCACGGCCTTCCCACGACGATGGCCAACCTGTAGAGATGACGCCAGTGTTCTGATGAGTTGAGGCTCTAAGGAAGTGGCAGAGGTGGCGGCCAAGCTCCAGTGACTCACCTCAGACCTAACTGCAGTGACGGTTTGGCCGGAGATAGTCTGAGCGGTGATGGCCACGTGCGACCGAGCAACTCGTCGGTGCTCCGGGTGGACACGGCTGCATCAGCGGCATTGGGAAGGTGGTAGGGACATGGCTCAGGTGCACACGGCGAAGAGGGGCAGGAGGTGAGTCTAGTGGTGCACTCAATTCGGCGTGAGCGACAGTGGGGAAGGCTGCCACCCAACTCGGCCGGTCATGGCCTTAACGGCCCGGTGTAAGCTCCAAAATTGGGGCTTGGCAGCGCCTCACACATGGCCGGTGGGGTCAAGCGGCCAGGTGAATTGATGGTGGAGCCATGGATGCGTTGAATTGAGTAGAGGTTGCTCCCCTCTGGCGGATTGCAGTTGCGGCCCAGTCGGTCATGGCGGGAGAGAGAGAAGAGGGGAACTGAAGCTTGATGCGACCACAACAAGGCGGGACGTGGGCGGAGCTAGCAGATGCCCCACGTTAAACGCAACGAGCCAAGATGACCTAGGCAACGCAAGCGTGTGTGGGTGGCCGTAGTGACATAAATGGCAAGCCGACGGTGGCTCGGCCATGTGCGTGTGGCAGCGATGCAGAGCTAGGTAGGAGGGCAGCGCATAGTGCGCGGTCGTGACGCGAGGTGACGGCGCGGTCAGAAGGGGCAAGTCCTCGTGCACGCTACGACGAGGTGAGCAGCGGCATAGTGCAATGCCAGCGACCATGGCTTGCGCGGCCGTGGAGGCAGTGGGGTGGGGTAGAGTGGTAGGGCACCACGGCCAGCTACTGGGCGGTAAGCAGCCAGTGGCTCACTGTGGCCGGCCACTGCCAAGCCAGGGCGAGCCCGGCCAGCCCAGCACGGTAGCACGGCACGCAGGACGCGACTAGGCGCGCGACACCAAAAGGCCCCATGGGGTGACTGTGTAACACCCTAGGTGTTTGGCTTCCATGTTTGCACTTGCATTTCATAAGCATGAGCATTATTCATCTCAATTGTGCATTTGATTTGCTTGCAACATGGGTGTGCAACATGATCTCTTAAGTTGGTTTCCAAATTGTTATCTTATGAAATGTAAATGTTGTAACATGTAGATGCAACATCGGTGTCTCATACTTTGAAACATGACAATGTTGGTAGTATAACTTGGTAAGATTAATTGTTGCAACGAGAACTTGAAACATAAGCAACATGATAGCGCAACATTTTATGTGAAAGGCTTGTTTTGTTGTTTCAACCTATGTGACAATGGGAAGTTGGTGTAACCCATGAGTACAGTGGTTAATTTTGTCCTAAAATACCTTAGTCACACTTAGGATCCATGGTGGAACAATGTTCATGTTGAGCAAAATGACCAAAATGCCCTCCTATGTGATGTTGACCAAGTCTTGACCACTAGAATGATCTAGTTTGACTGTTTAGGAAATCCAGCTTAGAGACCTTGCATGGAGGTGCACCCTTAATCAAAGTTGTAGAGAATTTCATGGGGAACAAAAGTCTCAATATGGCCATCTCATGAAAATGGCTTGAACATGCTCAAAACTGGCCCACAAGTCAGTCTTTGGGGCAGTTTTGGGACTTAGTGTTTTGGCTAAGTCTGAAACTAAAATACAGTTTCACTGTACCCTACTTTTTGGCCACATAACTCATAATCCAGACCGAATCAGTCCAAGATCCAATTGACAACATTGTTGTACACATATAGCTCTACAAATTTGTTGTTATCATCTTTTGCTAATTTGAGCCAGATTAGGAGATTTGGAGGCTTGAAACATCGCTGTCAGTCACCTTCGTTAACACCCTTTCAGTTGATTGCTGACCTTTAGTGGCCGACCGGCCGCAGGGCAGTGCCGCCGCATGGGCGCGCCGTGGCGTCCGTACGCCGGCCGTGGCCCCACCGGTCAGTCCTTGACGCCTCAAGGTCACCACGCCACCCGGCTTCCCTCTCACTTCACCCCCCCCTTCTCCCTCCCTCTATGTGCGTCGGGGCGAAAACAAAGCCGCTGCCATTGCCACGAGCTCCGCCGTCGCCGTGCGCACTCACCACCGCACCACCGTCCTCCAAACCTCATCCCTAGCTCCGTCACTACTCCCTCTACCTCACCCTTCCTTCCGGGTGCTCCTTTGGGCCATAGGTGAGGCCACATTCTCGGATCCGCCATGGTCACCACGGGCGGGACCTCGTTGGAGTCTAAGCCCGCTGTGGTCGGGGTAGTTAGGAAGCCATTCATCCCTTCTTTTCTTCTTGGCTAGTTCCGCCTTGTCCTGGTGAAGCTCATGCCGAGCTCGGACGAGGCAGTGCGGCCTCGCCGTCGCCGGCGCCCCGTCACCAAGCGCCACCGTCCGCCTTGGTCGACGGCGAGTAGGTTCCGGTGAGGTCGAGTAGGGACAAGTAGCGTGCCGGGGTGCGCTTGGCGTTGGGGAGCACGGTGGGGTGCTTGGCGCAGCCGCAGGAGTCACCGGCGGTGAGCTATAGCTCACCGAAGCTCTCCTCTGCTCCGGCCTGTGGCTGACGCGCGGACCCTTCCTGTCTGGCGAACCTCGCTTGGCAGACACGCGCGCGGGCGGGACAGGCATCGCGGGCCGCGCGCACTGGTGGGCCACGTCGGCCGGGTGAAGCCGCGCGCGGGATAGCGGGCCGCGCGTTGAGTAGCCGGCCCAGTAGTCAGTATAGGGTTATGATTTTTGTATTTTCTTTATTTATTTCACAGAATTGGTTGCCATATTGTAAAATTCTTATCTGAAGCAATATAGGTCCAAATAAGATGATTCCAATTGTGTTTAGTTCTTTGTAAAGTGTAATATTTAGGAAAAATATCAAATGTATATGTTCTGTTTAGATTCTGGAAGATGTAAATAGATATTTGAAATGTGTTTTAGAATGGATACAAACTTGTTAATTTTATAACTTAAGTTCTAGTGTTCCAAAAATTATGAAATTTGGTGGGTGTGCTATTTCATGTCTATGCTAGCTCTGGTAAAATTTTGGATGCTATTGTTAGAGTAGTTTTCAAGTTATGCTTTTGTCATTTTATATTAGGAGATACTTGCATGAACTTTCATAATTTTTCTATATGTGCAATGCTCATGAAATTTTGTGGAGAGTGTCTTGGTACCCTAAGATGACTAAGAAAAATATTGTTTCTGTTGTTTGATACTTTTCATTATGATTTCTTAATTATGCAAAAATCAGCCTTGCTGGCTTGTGAATTTTGTGTAGGAAGTTTCTTTGAATAACTTTGACTCAAATTTTTACAGTAGCCTCCTGGTATGGTATAGAGTCTTCTGTAATTTTTGTAGAATTTTATGAGCAGTTTGTATATATGTTTATTTTCTCACTTAATTACTCAATTAAATTAAAAAAGGATTAAAATCAATTATTTGATTTTGTGTACTTTACTTTCCGGTGGTTTTAGCTCATGTGTGAACTTATAGTGCCTTTGGTTGGGTCAAAAAGTTCATTTGGTACTTAAGTAAATAATTAACTTTCACATTTCTAGGTTCTCTGGACAGCTGGTAGCATTTCTGGGTTTAGACCTTGATAACGGTGTTTACTAGGAATCTTGTGAATACCAAAGTTGTAGTAAACTTGTTAAACTACCTTGTGTCAAAATTTGGTGGCATTTGGCCTAGTAGTTTAGGAGTTATAATTGTTTAAAGTGACTGTCCAGAAGTGGCTGCTCTCTGTTTGGAGAGGCCAGAGTTCTAAAACTTTGGAAATTCGACAGGGTAAACTTTGGAATAAAGTCTTGTGGTCTGAAAATGAATTGTAGAGCATGTTATAAGCTTTCCAGATTATTCTGTATCATGTCATTTGGATTTTTGAATCTCTAGTTATAGTTAAAATACTTAGCTGCTGTCCAGATTTTCATTGTGCTATATTGTGCTTAGGTGTATGATAAACTTAAGTGATGTGGTTCTTGTTGATTATTTATGTGTTAGATCCTTAACTGAGGAAGAGCAATTGTACATTAGGTTGTGTAGACTTGGTAAGTACTTCTCTACCGGAGAAGAGATTTGCACATGTTATGAAGTGATTTGAATAGAGCATTAGTGTTGCTGTAGGTTACATTTCATTCTGAGCATGTTGCATTTATTCTTGTGCATCCATGAGATTTATTGTGCATTCATGCAATAGGTGTGCCGGAGGGAGTGACACTCCTAGAATTCGAGGGAGCTCTTCCGGAGGAGGATCAGGAGTAGCCGGGGGAGCCAGAAGAACCAGCCAGCGAAGGAAGCGCCGTTGAAGAACTACCTGAGTGCCCGGACCATCGCCCTTCTTCTTTCCTGAAAAGCAAGCCCTGGTGCATGCTGACCCATCTTTTGTATACACATCTATTTGAGTACTTTTACTTGTACTGCATTAAGTTATAGGAGTTGAGTGAAATCACATGTTGCATTATATCTACCTTGTCTAGATATATAACTTGAATCCCAATTTAAGTTTAGACACGTATTAATGCTTAGCCATGCTTAGTGCGGTAGAAGTCGGGAGATTTACGGTCATCCGTGAGCTTTAGGGTGAAGTGAGTCACGGTTGGCTATATTTGCTATCGTGGAAAAGAACCATGCTGAAAAATGAATTGAGACCGGGCGGGAGTTCGATAGTGTAGCCGCAAGACACTTCACGTCTTGGGTGCGAAGCTATGCCCGTCTGAGTCGTTTAAGGACCGATTCGTTGTATGTCCTTGAGTCATGTTGAACGCAGTCTAACACTTAGTTGGCCGGATAAGTCGTTCCGACCGCGAAGCCGAGTAATACCGTTCAGGCCGGGAATCGAAGGATAGGTCGCATCTTAGAGGAAGTAAGGATGTGCTTGGGGACATTGGCGTAAGACCAAGGGGGGTTAGAGTCCCTATCACCTGGTAGAGTGTTGCCCTTGGGGATGCGACATCATTCGAACCCGCGACTCCTGAATTGTACCAAAGGTGACCTGAGCAGCCTTTGCTAGCGTGTCTCGGTGAGTGCTAGAAGTACCCTTCCAGCTGGATAGGAATTCGATTCGAATCGCTGTCGCTCCCGGTTAGTGAGCACTTGACTTGAGCAGCGGCAACGTAGATTCCATTAATTGAACAGATGGTTAAGTGGATGATGATATAATGTTGCCTCAATTTATACCTGCTATGGTTATTACTGTTTGCTCATAATCAAGTGAATGTTTAGTACAGGTGCTAAGATAGCTGACAGGTTAATATTAAAAATGACTGCTAGTACAGGTTAAAAGAGTTACAATTACTTATGCTTTTCCGCAAAATCTGATGTTAGCCAACTCCACTTATGAAAGCCTTGCATGATCCTTGGTGTCTGTTATTTTCCGTTTCGTTGGGTAAGTCTAGCTGAGTACATTCCCATACTCAGGGTTTATCCCTTCCTGTTGCAGATGACATGCTGTATCAGGGCTTCTGCAAGAATTGCCTCCACCCGGTGGGTGACGAAGATTAGATCACTGGGGCGTGATCGTCTTTTAGTTCCCTTTCCTTAATGCTTTTGTGGGATCATGATCTGTAAGACTGGCTATCGTACTCAAACTAAGTGTGTGTGTTTATGCTTCCGCTACTTTATAAGCTCGGTTTGTAATAATCTGTGACTCCGTGGTGTTGTAAAACTTTCTATTCAGTATTTGTGAAATGTAACGCGTGATGTGTTATGTTGAATGATGCGATCTTGGTCGTAAGCGAGTTGGTTTGAAATCCTTCGTGGTTTCGATTGACTACCGGGATTATATGGGCTCAAGTTTGAAAATTTGAGCATTTCGGGCGCTTGTTTTTGTACTTGTGCTCTTATAATTTGGTCGGTTCTGTTACAGACTGCCCGCGTAGAGCCAGCCGGTCAGTGACTGTGTGCATTCACGAATTTTATAGCGTCCGTAAAAACTACACGATGAAACTTGAAACCAAACCACCAACACTACACCAAAGAGGGCACATTGGGCTACCAAGAGAAGCCAAAACATGATATCACTACTTAACTCAATTTCACCGAATAAATCCGTGAACTTGGTGTTGTCAACTGTTATTGGACTTGAAAAATCTTCTAAGTCTTTGCCTGATTTAGCTCGCAAGGATGTTAAACATACTAGTTAACCATACTATTTTGCTATGACAAAAGCTGTGTTCCCATCCACAAGGTTTGTACTACAATTTTATTAATGTGTCATATATATGTTCTATAACATTTTTTATTCATAAAAATTTGGTTTCCAACCTTACTTGACATCACGTAACTTTGTATCGCTTTTCATTTAACCTTGTTATTTATTATTTTAAGTTACAAAACTTTATCCACACAATAGATCACATGCAATATCAATTAAACATGATGCTCATGAATGGTTTGCGAGTTGTTTTATGCGGTAACACCGAGGGTGTTACAGCCATGTACTGTGATGATTCCATGGAGAGCAGATATCTTCATACACAGTTAACCCATGTGTATCGCTACATTGAACTTGTTTGCGAAGCCTCTGCCGAAGATGGCATTGTATGGGCAGTAGAGGTCTACCACGTCGAAGGTGATATACTCTGTTCTTGCATTCTCCTGGTCTCTGAATGAGACAGGCAGTGATATTTTCCCTAGAGCATCAATCTGCTTGCCTCCGAACCCGATGAGAGGTGAATCCGAAGGTTGCAATTGATTTCTGCTGAGCTTCATTTGGTCAAAGGCATTGGCAAAAATGATGTCGGTGGAGCTGCCAGAATCCATCAGTACTCTGCTGATTCCCCATCCTGCTATGTTTGCTTTGACTACCATGGCGTCGGTGTGAGGGTAGCTTTCAAGCTGTAAGTCTTGCTCTGTAAATGTCATTGGTGTCTTCGACCAGTCAGTGCACCGCACTGGCCCCTGAACCGCTATGTTGCTGACTAGCCTCAAGTGGTCTTTTTCTGCTTTTTGGTTTGGAACTCCATTGAGAGCCTCCGGCAATTGGCAGGATCATGCCGATGGTGGGTAGTGGTGTATGTGGGTTCACTTGGTTGTCTGGGTTGGGTTCATTCTTGGGTGGCGGGAGCTGTGTTGGATAGGTTGATGGGGTTTTGTTTTGGTGTGGTGGTGGAGGCAATGCCTCAAATCTGCCGGCTACTTGCTGCAGTTGGTTGGTTTCGATGTAGGTTATATGCGGAGGTCTCGGATTTATGTAGGTAAGATTTGCCTCCGTCCGCTGGTTATTTACTTGCGCTTGCGGTGAAGGGGTTGGCCGCCATGCGGGCAAGAAGTTAGGATAATAGACGGAGGCTAGCGTGGACGGATGTATCTGGGTGGAGTTTAGGCCTAGATAAATGGGACAATACTGCTGTTGTTGAGGTAAGGCGAAGGTGTGGTTTACCTCTCTTACTGGGTGTTGCGGCGGAGGCTAGGGTTTGGATCTGTTTTTTATCCTTTCCTGAGTTTTCTTGGCCTCTGGGCAGTCTCTAGTGACATGTCCCTTTTCTTCTCCACAAAAGAAACAATATTGCTTTCTCTGCCTCAGCTTTTGGTTTTTATTCCAATTTTTGCCTTGGCAATTTCCTTTTCCCTGATACTGTTTTTGAGTTGTGTTTTGTGCTCCCGCCTCCGCTGCCTGCTACCCCTGTGGGTTGCTTTGCTGCTCAATATTAAAAACCTACTGGTTTTGACCTTACTGTTGTTGCTGCTGCTATCCTTGGTTTCTGTTGTTCCATTGAGCGTTCCTGTTGTTTCCTTACTGCTTGTTCTGGTTTTGTTCTTCTAGTCTTTTGTGGAGGTCGTTATCTGATCTACAATACTTCTCAAACTCAGCATACAGGTCTTGCATGGACGCTAGCTTTTCTCTGGCCAGGTGGGCTGCAAAGGGTCCTATGCTGAGGCCCTTGATTGCTGCTTCAATAGCTACTTCTTCCGGAACGTCGGGGGCCTTCGCTTTGACCTAAACAAATCTCTGGAAATAGTCCTTCAGTGCTTCTCCCTGGCTTTGCTTGCACTGGAATGAGTCTGTGGAGGTCAAGGATTCACTGGTGAAACCCTTGAAGTTTGCCAAGATCTTGTCGCGGAGGTTTTCCCAAGAGTATAATGTGCTTGGCTTGAGCATGGAGTACCAGGCTAGTGCATAGCCTTCGGCGGCAATGACGAAAGACTTTGCTAGTACTGTTTTATTCCCACCTGTAGAGGCTACTGCTGCTTCGAAATTCATGATGAACTGATGTGGGCTTGACTTTTCGTTGAACTTGGGCAATGTTATTGGCTTGTAGGATGTTGGCCATGGTGAGTTTTGAATGCCTTCGGATAGTGGGGACTTGGGGTCTATGGTTCTGCGCGACAGCGGAGCCATGAAGGGCGAGCCCGAAGCTGCCTGTGCTGCTGTCACCGACGGAGGATTGAGCTGGTTCTGACTTATAGAGTGTACCTGGCGCGAAGTGCCGGAGGGGGGTTGCAGAGGCTGCATGCTTTGTATCTCCGCTTGCAGGAGGGCGAGCTGCTGCCTAATCTCCACTGCCTGTGCCGATGTTTGAGCCGCTTGCTGGCTTTGCAGTGAAGGCCGCGGCTACTCTGTCCCTTTCCTGCTGCATACTCTGCAACTGAGCCTGCAGTTGTTGGACCTCCTGCTACTTGGGTCTTCGACGCCAGAGGTTGCTCTTCGATCACCGGCTCCTCTTCGAGCTGGTCTTCATCATTTGAGGCATAGGTGCTGTGGGTATTGCGCTTGGGTCTCCCTCTAGCCCTTGAGCTAGATGGTGCTCTTGTTGGGGCTGCTCTTTTTCTTGGCATCGTGGGGTTTTTGTTGGCCCACACGCGGTGGGCGCCAATGTTGGAATAATGGATTCCAGCAACGGTTCGGTGAGGGGGACCTCGGCCCGGTCGCTGCACAGGGCGGAGGTTTTTGGCTGCTGGAGCAAAAGAGTGAACCAAGTACAACTAAGGTTTCATTAATTCATTCACCAACCAACCTTTGCTCACAGTTACATCTCCCTTTTATAGGGCACTGTTCTATACCTAGTTCTTTTATAGAAAAGCCCCATGACGGTGCTGGTACATTCCTAGGATATTCCTTTCTATGTGCGGCATAGCCAAGGGTACATCAAATATTTTCCTTGTCCACCGTCTTCTCTCCATGGGCCGTCGCTTGTGGTCTGCCACCGGCCGAAGGCGTTGAATGGGCCTGAGCGCCGGCGCGTTCGCCACCCCCGGCCTTGGGCCTCCGGTTGACACCTCCACCACCTCAGGCGGTGGCCCTCACCTTTGCTCCTAGAACGGGCTCCGTCGACGGTCCAAGCCTTCGTTCACTGCTTTGCGGACCGGGACCTCCGCCGTCGATTGGCCCCTAAGTCTGGCGGGGGCCTTCGCCATCTGGGTTGGAGGTGCCCTCCGTTTCCTACAAGACTTCGGAAAAAAACGTTGAGCTAAGTGTTAGCTTGCAGCCGCCTAGGCCTCCGCCACTTGGGGTAGCAATGTCCCAACAGGTAACATGTCCATGGATGCCAACTGAGTTAAATGTGCACAAGCAAAAGCTTTGGAACAGGAAACAGAGTAATCATCTCAATGCAAAGCGCCAAATTTAGAAATGCAGCACGGTTGAATATCTCAAAACCATACTACATTATAGATGGCTACATTAGGGGACGTACAATACCGAACAAGTGAGCCCCATGGAGCTTCAATGTGTTCACTTAACATATCAAACTACAAGCCAATTTTTTACACCATTGTAACTGTTAACCACAATTTAGGAACCGAAATTTCTGTCAGTTTCAGGATATGCTCACACAAACAATCCACGGTTCCTAATTTTTCAGTACATATAAGCACATTTCAGATGTTGCCTACTCCCTTGAAGCAGATGGTCAAAGAAACTGAGTGCTAATGAAAGGTAGCTGATGACAGACCTCCATCTGGAGCACTGCCACACAGACATAGCAGGTAGAATTTAGAAAGTAGCATCTATAAACCATTGCTCCAGTACCAAATCTTGCCTAGTATTCGCACAATCACATCAGCCAAATCATGAATGCCGTGCTGTTCCACAGTTCCACCTCTGAGACTGAGGCAGCCAAGGAATCTGTCAATGGCATCACCACTCTGCTTGATTGGATCTGAACTATGTAGTATTATTTTGTAGAAGAAATGAGGAGGAAAAACAAGGTTGGACTCCAAGAATCAAGCCTCAGGTCAAAATCATCTCAGTGTTGATTATGCTTCATGAGAAACCAGGCTGCCAAGAGTTGATGGGTTCAGTCCATGACCTTTATACAGTAGACTAGCTAATGCATTCCTGGTATATTGCTTTTTAGAATTTATTTAAAAATAAATAAATGTGATCTCCACCACAAACCATATAGAGATTTTTCTTCAAAAGAAATGTTGAAACCGAAAACCCCAAAAATTGTATGTTTCTGTTTGTTTTAAAACTTTATTCTTTTTGTGTTTGCCCTGCAGTTCCCTATACTTGTGCAGTTATATTACTTAGCTTGCCGAACTTCCAATAGATTGCCTTAGGTCCTCAATGTTTTGTCCTCTGCGCCATTTGCTAACAGAATTTGATCATGGGGGTAACCACTCAGCTTTGACCAGCAGATTTGACCTCCACATCCTACGTCAGACCAGAATGAAATGTTGCCTCCAGTCTGGCCTTGGAACACCATCACGATGTGGAAACGGGTGCATCATACATGCATATTAAGGAATAATGTAGACCACTCAATAAGATGATTCAAGCTGGTGCCTTCTGTAACAGATGTCAGCAACTCAACCAGGGTTTCTAGAAAGTCCATAGATAATAGATCGACAAGTCTGGCTGTTTGGAACAGAACCCAGCTCTAACATCCGGTCCTGCAGTGCTAGTGACTCTGCTGTGCTCCTAGTCTCGCAGTAAGTCCTCTATCAAGGTCACCTTCCTTGCAGAAGCCACAAACCAAGGCAGCACAAATGGCCTCATTCGGATGGAAATCGGAATCAATCATCTCCACCATTATTGACTGGCCTCCCAAGCTCTTTCCCAATCTGCAAAGGCAGGTTATGAGTGCCTGGTAAGTGTCATAGTTGGGTTTCACTTCTCTAGAGGTCATCTCAACCTTCACATCCAAAGCTCATTGAACCGACCTGAGCGGGAGAGCACGGCGAGGAGCGCGTTGAAGGCGGCAGCGTCGGGGGGCGCGCCCGCGGCGGCCGCGCAGAGGGCGGAGCGGAACGCGTCTCGGAGGTGGGCGTGGCAGAGGAGAGCCTTGACGAGGAGGCCCGGGAAGGAGGGGTGCGGCGTGGTGGCTGATGCGAGGAGCAGCGTGGGCAGCGCGTCGTGCCGCGGTGGAGGCGGTCAGGCGGATGAGGTGAAAGAGCGCGTTGAGCGCGTGGGAGAAGAGGTGGGAGGAGGCGAGCGAGTGCGCAAGGAATGCAAAGTGGGGAGGCGAGGGCTGGAGCGGCGGCGGGAGCGCGAGGAGGAAGCGGAGGGTTAGGAGTGGGTGGGAGTGGCATGCGCGCAGAACGACAGCGGTGAGCTCGTCGTGGCCGAGGTAGGGGAGCATATGGGTGAGGTCGACGGGCTTGGCATCGTCCGTGACGGCGGTGAGCTGGGTGGCGACGAGGTCGACGACGGCGACGTGGGGCTTGAGGGCGCGGGGGAGGAGCGAGGTCATGATGCTCGACGGAATGCGCGACACAGCCTTCGACATGGGTTCGTGCCAGAGCCAGAGGTTGGCCGTGGGCTGTGGCAGGTGCAGGTGACACCAAGGGAGCCACTCGAACCCGAAAGGCCAAAAGCCCAAAACCTACGAAGGGGCAAGTAGAACCCACTGGTCAGCCACGGAGCATAAGCCCCCCGTCACTGAGTGCTTGTCTCTTTCGCTTTTTACGTGCTCCGTCCCCACGTCCATGACCACAGTTATTTGAATCGGACCAGATTGATGGTCGGACCGTTAAAAAACTGAACCAGAGCCTACACCGGTCTGGTTCACTTAAAAAACCATCCGTGCAATCGAACTGCTAAAAAACTGTTGAACCGGCTGGTTTTTCTACGGAACCGGTGAACCGGCCGGTTCCATATGAACCGGAGTGGTTTTCAAGTTAGCCAAAAATGCCCTCTGTGCGCTCCAGAGATGCCTATATGTTCAGGGGTATTATTGGAAAAGTATCTTTTTTTTTTTTGCGACTCATTGGAAAAGTATCTCAATGTGTCGCTTTAGGGCTACTGGGCGCGTGAGGGAGGGGGGAAATCCCTTTTTTTCGTTGCGAGCAGGGGCGGCGCATCTGGTATTCGCGAGCAGGGGCGGCGCATCTGGCGAGGCTGCCGGCGGGGAGCCACTGCTGCGGGCGGGTGTTGGCGGGGGGCTGCTGCTGCGGCCTGCAAGCGAGCGGGCAGCCGGCCAGCGGCTGCTGCTCTGCTCCTGCTGCGGGCGCCGGGCGGGCGCCGTTGGGGGCGGCTGCTGCGGCCTACGGCGGGCCGGCGGCTGCTCAGCTGCTGCGGGCGGGCGCCAGCGGGGGAGGCTGCTGCGAGCGAGCGGGAGGAACTGAGATGAGTCTGCAGATTCCGGTGAGATCAGGCGCCCTCCGCCGCCTCCTCCTAGGTGGCGCTGGGGGGCTCCAGCGCCTCTACTCCACCGGCGACCGGCGCAGGCGGGTGATCCGCGAGGCAAGGCAGGAGGAGGAGGACGAGGCGTTCCTCCGCACCCTCAACTTCGACGCCGACCCGGAGAACAACCCCCTTCCCCCGCCGCTGAGGCGTGGCAGGGGATTATCCGACGCCTCCACCAGGAAGCAGCAGCAGCAACAGCCGGAGCGAAGCGCGCAGAAGGTCGTCGGGGAGACGCTGCTGGAGAAGCTTAAGCTGGGCGATGGTCCGTCCGCCGCCGCCGCTACGGGAGGCGGCGATGAGCGGCGGCAGCCTGAGGACGAGCCTGTGCCGGCGCAGCCTGTGGACGTGGACGAGATCTTCCGAAAGATGAAGGAGACTGGGCTGATCCCCAACGCCGTGGCCATGCTCGACGGGCTGTGCAAGAACGGCCTGGTCCAGGATGCCATGAAGCTGTTCGGCCTGATGCGAGAGAAGGGAGCCATCCCGGAGGTGGTCATCTACACAGCTGTCGTCGAGGCATTCTGCAAGGCGGCCAAGCTAGACGACGCCGTGAGGATTTTCAGGAAGATGCAAGGGAATGGAGTCATCCCAAACGCATTCAGCTACTGGCTCCTGATACAGGGGCTGTACAAGGGGGGCAGGCTGGATGATGCTGTTGGGTTCTGTGTGGAGATGTTTGAGGCTGGGCTTGCGCCGAATGCTGAGACGTTTGTAGGCTTGCTTGATGCAGTGTGCAAGACAAAAGGGGTGGACGATGGTGAAAAGCTTGTGAGGAGCTTCCAGGACAGGAACTTTGCTATTGACGAGAAGTCAATCAGGGAGCACCTGGACAAGAAAGGCCCATTCTCACCAGTGGTGTGGGAGGTGATCTTTGGCAAAAGAAAATCAGGCCGACCTTTCTAATCTCTACCAGAAAGTAGTATGTGCACACTCTCATCATTTTGTTAGCCTTGTAGTTATTATTTCTCAAGAGTTTGCTTGCTTCCATGGTGAAACAAAATGGTTACTATGTCTTCTTATATGGAATCTATCATTGTGGCGATCTGTATGCACTTTTGTTATATGCAATTCACCTCGATCTATTGAACTGTCTCAATTAGAACATACTGCAATTCACCTTGACTTATTCAACTGTCCCAATTAGGACATGCTTACTGCAATTCACCTCTATTTATTCAACTGTCCCAATTAGGACAGCTATCCAGGACATTGAATATTGCTTTGTTATAATGTTTATATTATGAAGGCAATGGGTTGCCATTTGCACTGTATTTTGACTATTGGCAATGTAAGTGCAGGGTGATCAATTCACACATAAATACATAATTTATGCTCAGATACAACTTCGTTGTCATCTTATTGCTACTTCAATACAATGACTTGATAATTTGAGAGTCAACTTGTTGATACTTCAAGCTAGTGACCTCAAACCACAATTGGGTGACTGGTGACATGAAAATTCATCCAAACGCGTCTAGAAGTTCTCAAAATTATTGAAACACTTGCCATTTTCAGATGAGGTTATTATATGATACCATGCAAAATTTCAAGTCCAAACTCCACATCATTTGAGAGATACAAAAATGACAAATCCAGGGTTTAGAAGGGCAAAAGGACAAAATATGTGCATGTGTCTGACATTTTGTCCCTTTTGTATCACAAAATGAATGAATTTTGGTCTTGAAATTTTTTGTGATGTGGTAATATGACATCAATTAATGATAATGAGGTTTTAATGATAGTGAGTTTTCAGTATTTTCGAAAACTTATAGATATGATTTTTTATGGGGGTTTCAAACTTCTAAGCACTCTGGTTTTCATCGGATATGCTTCCTTCAAAGTATATTAGTTGAGGACTCATTCTTTTAAAGTAGAAAACACAGTTCACATTGCTAAGGGTGTGTTGTTGATTGCCACAACTCGCCGTGCCACAAGTTTGACGCACTGCACATGCTTAGGACGCTGTTTGGTTTGTGACTGCATCTTTGGTGTGCCACACTACTCCATTAGACATCTTTGTACTCCCTCCGGTTGACTTTGCACGATCTTTGACCACTAATTTCTTCTAGAATGTATTCTTAAAATATTTCAAATTTATGAGATTTTGTGAGTATATGTGAGTACAAATCTACGTAAATAACTTCCATGTTTTCCAAACTAAATAACCTTAAAGTTATTGATATTTGTAGTTTTTACGGTTTGGCCATCCTGTCCTAAACGACATGTTTTGCTTGCCACATTCATAAAAGTGTTGCAAACGTTTTGCTTGCCAGAGATTTGGTGGCTGCACTTGCGGCATGGCGAGGTTGGGAAGCCATCCAAACATACCCTTACATATACAAATAAATACACAATCTGGATATTCATGCTAATTTATGAGGCCTCGTTCAGTTACTAGGGAACCTCTCCCTGGAATGATTCCTAGCTGGATAGCTTCCCTAGGGGGGGGGGGGGGGGGGGGGGGGGGATCCAGGCTAACCGAACAGGGCCTAAAAAGTAAAGAAGTGTTTTTCTCATGTGTTAGTTAACAACTTTAGCCTAAGTTGCTGCCCTTGTACTTTAAAGTTGTGTGCACAAGTACCTACTCTTTGCCTATAAAAAGTTGACCACTCTTCTCTAAATATCATAAAAGATCTTTTCTTGAGCTGAGTTTGCTTGTTCCTTAGCTAAAGGTGTAGGTATGGACGTATGGTGCACTGGAAATCTCCCTACTAGGACAAAGGCAGACTTGGTCTTGGCCATTACTCACCTGCAATGGAATGATCAAATCGACCAAAAACTATATGGGGGCAGAACTGTATTTGAATCGAAACAAGCATTTTGAGCTCAAGACAGATGATGTCAGAGTTCAGACTGGTAAGCTAAGGTCTTCGTTCACTGATGTTCTTGAAAAAATGGTGCCTAATGATGATCTTCAAAACAAGATTGATGACCTAGCTTTGGAGTTTGAAATATGGGGACCTAAGGGTTAGTTTCAGAAACAAAATTGCAATCAACAACCTCAAAACCATGTCACAGTTATTCACAAAATTTATGCTCAGTTGTTGAGATACAATCTGATTTTCTGATTGTTTTTCCTAATTTCTAACATAAAACTGTTTTGTGGCAATTTGATCTTATCAATGGTGGTGTTCATGTGGTGGCAAAGCCAGCTCCAAAGATTTGCAAAACGTGTTGGGCTTTCTGCCTCAACTTCGGGCTTTGAGCACAACTGGAGCACATTTGAGTTTGTATATGTAACTAACTAATACCTATTCACCTACCTTCTCTCTCGATGCGTCCCGTTTCCTCCACACAGTAGCGAAAGGGCGATTCCGAGGCGATCCTTCATACCACCGCCAGATCCACCGGCTTCCTCGCCTCCGGTGGCCTTTTTCGGCACCGGTGGGCTGGGGGAGCTATGGATCCGGTGGAGGGTGTATATATTTCCTACTATTACAGTAGTTCTAGGGTTAGGGTTGAAGACTTTCCCAAGCTTCTCCGGCGTCGGCCATGTCGATGGTGGATGGGTTCCTGTGGTGGTCCATGGGCAGGAGGAGCACAGCAACAGTATCATTTGCAGGAGGTTTGGCATCGGCGATTTTTTCTTCGCTTTCTTCTTCTGCGTCGATGCTCGAATCTTCTGTGTGCTTCTTTGGGTTGTCTGTGGCCTTCTCGTCAATGGCATCGCCGAATCCGTGTCCTACAACATGGCTATTGTTCGAAGAAGACTCGGTGTCTTTACCGGTGGAGTGTTCACCGGGCTTTTGTCCCTCCTAGTAGTTTTTCTTTGGAGGTTAAGGCTCCACTTGCTCCTGTATGCGGGTAGGTGTTCTTGGATCCCCTTTATGGGATTGCTATTTGTTGGCCGGAGTATGCTGGTGTTGCGACTGGCGTCTGTTTCCGGTAAAAGTGGGATTTGCCCGGGACGTTCGTTTGAACAGCACTATGTGCTGCTGATGGGCTTCAAATTTGAAGACTCTTTGTCGAATCGGGAATCGGCCGGAAGCTTCATTCTGGATCTTCTTCATGGCGGGAGATGGAGGAGGTCCAGGCTGTGGTAGCGAAGGTCGGCGACGGCGAAGAGCACTGGATGCTCCTGTAATGGTCTTATGTGTAATTTTATTTTCTTTCAGGAGTACCCGGTCAGGAGTTTGGCTGTAAGAGTACTGTATCAATAAAAAACCAACCCTTTCTAAAAAAAAAAACTAACTAATATTGTCAATCATTTGAGTTCAAGAACTAAATCAAATGTATTTGTGCTTGCTGAAAAATTCTTTTGTTTGCATTTTTGCCATTGTAGACTCATACTAAGAAACAAGGTTTATGTAGCTCAAGAGGCTGAATGATTTGGTTTATGTCTGTACAACTGAAGGATGGCAATGAGGTTTCAAAGAGCGTCATGAGAAAGAAGCAGGCAGCTTTGATCCTTTGTGTTTGGATGATTTTTGATTGGAACAATGAATGTGTTGACGTGGATGCTGAACCTGCCCATAGTGGTAGCGGACTTGACATTAAATGGTAACAAGTTAATGAAGCTGTTGGTGCATACCAAATGCTTCGAGGTCGCAATTTTCCTAGGGCAGCCCTTGGCGATGTGACAGATAATGATACAACCTGTGCTTGGAGGCGGTCAGTATCTGCTAGTGCTGGAAGTCGGATGACTGAAGAACTTGAAAACCCGGAAGATGATGACTGATGAATATTATTTGGTTGATGATGTGGAAGTTGATGACTGGTGAAACTGCATCCTAGCCACTTCACTCTGCCCTCTCCCCATTCGTTCCCCGTTCAGATCCTGACACTAGCGACACTTGCCTTCCCTCCAAATCTCCAATCCTGCTCCTGCAGGAACCCGGTGGTGGGCTGGTGGCCCTTCTCCACCACCAGTGACATGAGTAGGCAACTGTTGCAACGACACACAACCTCACTAGGGCTAGCGCAGGGCGCTGCACATGGATGCGTGGTTCGCCGACAAGGGCAACACTGCACTCCGGCAGTGCAGCCATAGAGGAGGTGCAGGTCTACAGCACGCAGCCAGGGCACCGCCGTACCAGGCGCTAGCTGCAAACCACGTACACTAAAAACACACAGCAAGTAGTGCTGCAGTGGTAGGTATTTTGATTTGGCACTGCAGGTATTTTGATTTGGCACCCAACCAACGAAAAAGCGAGAAATCAAGGTAAATAACTAGAGTGTTCTATTTTTCAATCCCTCTGTTGTGTATTTCATCACTTATGTTTGATGGCTCAATATTTCTCGTAATTCTTTAATTTTCAACTTGGGATAAGAAACTGGTCGCATGTTATATAGTGACCTCAAGCAATGCCTAGTTATACTTTGATGTGTTTTACGTTTTACTGTTTTTTAGTCTGTACTCGAACCAGCAGACATGTTGAACCAGTAACATAAAACGCTAAAGCTCGAACCAATAGTTCTCAAACCTGGATAGCGGTACTAATCATGTATTCACGTTTGATTATTTGCCGCTTCACGGGCCTGATAACTGCTCCTGTTGCAAATTATATGGAGTGTTTTGCAGAGCTCCACGCAGCTCTAAATCTAAAAAAACCAGCTCCTCTCATATTTTTTCAGCCAAATGTTCCAGCTCCGCAAACTCTAATCCGCCAAAAACGTGGATCTAGCTTCCAAATCCACCAAATCCATGCCTGTTTTGTAACCCCTCCCACCAATGCCATCGATTACACATGTACTAGTTCGCTTTCTTTTTTTCTGCCCCCCCCCCCCCGACGCCGACACTAGGTCGCGATCTTTCCCATTTCCCGCGACGCATCGTCTTCTCTAGCACATTCGACTGCCGCCGCCCACACCGCACTGCCACTCTTGGGCGTCATTGGCTGCCACGATGAGAAGATCTGCACCTCCACCTCCTCTGCCCCCTTCGTCTTCCAATCCGGCTGCAAAAACAGCAGGTTGGACTTCCCCATCCACTCGTCATTGGTGTAACTCCGGCCGGCGCCCCTCCCTTCACCTCATTGGACGCGGCCATGGCCGGTAGTGGCTTGGGCGTGGCTGGCTTGGACTCGGCCGGTGCTAACATGGGCACGTCCGGTAGTGGCCTGACCTCGGGGATCGGCGATGAAGTACGGATGTTGTCGCAAACATCTGTACATCCGGTGCGCAAGCTAGGAGACGTGCTCCATCGGGCAACAAAAGGGTAAGGGATGATGAGGTATATTTCTCTTCCAATCTAGTGCTAGGTATTTGTAATTTCATAGACATTTGAACAATGTTTTGGGGAAACCATGATTAGGGAGATAAAATGGAGTGGAATGACGAGTATACCGCACTTGTTTGCAAGTTGTTTGCTAAACAAGTTAGAAAAGGAAATCGACCAAACACTCATTTGAACAATGTGGGCTATACCGAGGTGAATGAAAGGTTTTTTCAGTATCATGTTGAAAAAAACTCAACTTAATAACAAGTGGGACAAGTTGAGGGCTGATTTGACTGCATGGCAACAATTGATGAGGAAGTAAACTGGTACTGATTGGAATTGGGACAAGGGAACTATCAACATGGACCCCGAGTGGTGGAAAAAAAACCAAACAAGGCAGTACTTCTCACATGATCTTTTGTTCATTTCTAGACTTATTAGTCTTGTATAATTTCTTATCTTTGTCAAAAATTTGTAGGAACGTCCTGGTGTGGGAAAATTTAAGAGTAGGCCTCTCCAAATGAAGATGATTTGAAGGTGATGTTTGGCAACACATTAATGAATAGCAAGATCATTGGAATCCTACGAGTTCCAACCCCATCATACCCCCAAGACAACATGCCCCCAATCCTCTGAGTGCTAATGTCATTGATGTTGAGGATGAGAATGAGACAGATGCTAACAATGACTTAGACAATGGTGATGAGGTTCAGGGGCTTTCGCCTGCCATTGCCAATGCTAAGAAAAAGGCTCATATGATCCTTGACAAACCTAACAAGAAACCCAAGACAAGCACAACACTTGTTATACAAGAACACATCTCCAAAGATATCAGAGAGTGCTTCATCTTTTGTGTCAAGTAGGCAAGCCAGGATCAGTGGATCACTATTGAACAAATAATGGGGCATGTTGTTGCTTGTGGGGCTGGGTATTGCAGTGATGAGCATTTTGTTAAGAAAGATCACAGGAAAATGTTCATGACTATTCCCACCATGGAGGCTAGGTTGAGTTTGCTTAAGAGGAAGTACGATATGATGTTTGGAAAATGATGGCTGAGTCATCTTATGTCATGTAGACAACTTCTATTCGTCATCTATTTTATTTAGACATGTCATTTTTATTCACCTTATATGTTATGTGGACATAATTTGATGGTCAACTTTTGTATTTGGACATGTCATTTTTATCCATCTTAATGTGATTTGGACAATTTGTCATTTCTTGAATGTTATCATTTTCCGTCTCATTTCGACATGTCATTTTTATTCTTGCAGCTGTCTAGTGATGATTCTAGTGATGAGAATGATGAATTTTTCAATTGCATTCATTCATCTATTCGAAATGTGATTGAGCGATCTTTTGGCGTAACAATGAAGTGGCAAATTCTGTACAAGATGCCAAACTACCCGATGTGGAAGCAAAAAATGGTAATTGTTGCCTGTATGGTCCTCCACAATTTCATTCGTGAGCATAAGTGAGGATTCAAACTTTGCTCTGTTTGATCATGATCCTCATTTTGTCCCTACAATACTGCAACGGTACAATCCATTTGTGGTTCCATCGGATGGTTCTATACTCAATGCCACTACTATGGATATTTTTCGTGATGATGGCCACAAATCTTGCTCTTGCTCGGAACAATTAATGTTTCTATGTATGGACAATTAAATTATGTTGAGATATTGCCATAAACAAGGTTAACTATATGTTATGGACAATTAATTTATGTTGAGATTTGTATTGACAAATTGCAAAAAAAAAACCATAGCCACATCACATACAGCAAGCATACAGAGACATAAAGACCAAAAAAACCATGAACATGACGTACAGAAAAAAAGAGAGAAAACACCATTAACGTCCAAGGGCAAAAGTTGACAATCCAACCAAAACCTCTGTTTCTGGATTTGGAGCTATTGTCTCAGTCAAACACATTTTCTCAACTCTACAGTGGGAGCACAGTTCCACGATGGAGCTGCTCTGGATCTGTTTTAGCAGAGAGCTAGAGCTCTACCAAACAGGCTCATAGTAAAAGCAACGCCTAGGTGTTGCAAATTCAAAACGTATTTTGCAACGCTTCCTAGAAAAGCGTTGTCCAAAGCTTTACCCACGCAAGCGCCTGCAACGCCTCCCAACGAAAAAAAAGTGTTGCTATTTCTGCTATTGCAACTATTTCGGGCTTATTGCAACACTTTTCGAGTGTTGAAATAGGGTCAAAATTTAGTAGTGACCATGAAGGCTAGGTTGAGTTTGCTTAAGAGGAAGTACGATATGATGTTTGGAAAATGATGGCTGAGTCATCTTATGTCATGTAGACAACTTCTATTCGTCATCTATTTTATTTAGACATGTCATTTTTATTCACCTTATATGTTATGTGGACATAATTTGATGGTCAACTTTTGTATTTGGACATGTCATTTTTATCCATCTTAATGTAATTTGGACAATTTGTCATTTCTTGAATTTTATCATTTTCCGTCTCATTTCGACATGTCATTTTTATTCTTGCAGCTGTCTAGTGATGATTCTAGTGATGAGAATGATGAATTTTTCAATTGCATTCATTCATCTATTCGAAATGTGATTGAGCGATCTTTTGGCGTAACAATGAAGTGGCAAATTCTGTACAAGATGCCAAACTACCCGATGTGGATGCAAAAAAATGGTAATTGTTGCCTGTATGGTCCTCCACAATTTCATTCGTGAGCATAAGTGAGGATTCAAACTTTGCTCTGTTTGATCATGATCCTCATTTTGTCCCTACAAAACTGCAACGGTACAATCCATTTGTGGTTCCATCGGATGGTTCTATACTCAATGCCACTACTATGGATATATTTCGTGATGATGGCCACAAATCTTGCTCTTGCTCGGAACAATTAATGTTTCTATGTATGGACAATTAAATTATGTTGAGATATTGCCATAAACAAGGTTAACTATATGTTATGGACAATTAATTTATGTTGAGATTTGTATTGACAAATTGCAAAAAAAACCATAGCCACATCACATACAGCAAGCATACAGAGACATAAAGACAAAAAAAAAACCATGAACATGACGTACAGAAAAAAGAGAGAAAACACCATTAACGTCCAAGGGCAAAAGTTGACAATCCAACCAAAACCTCTGTTTCTGGATCTGGAGCTATTGTCTCAGTCAAACACATTTTCTCAACTCTACAGTGAGAGCACAGTTCCACGATGGAGCTGCTCTGGATCTGTTTTAGCAGAGAGCTAGAGCTCTACCAAATAGGCTAATAGTAAAAGCAATATATCTAGAAAAGTCAAAATATTATATATATATATATATATATATATATATATATATATATATATATATATATATATATATATATATATATATATATATATATATATTACCCTACAGCTGGCTACAAAATAATTTATTCTGTAGCCACTTTGAGTTACGATAATTGCTATACTAATTTACGAGATTATAGTAACTCCTTACTATGTGATTTACTATAACATTATGGTAAATATCCTCATATGTTATAGTAATTTAACTATCGTAAATATATACTGACATTGTCGTAAATTAGTATATAAAATTATCGTAAATAGAGGTGGCTACAAAATAAGTTATTTTGTAGCTAGCTATAGAGTATACTCTCCCTATATGTTTCGATGTCATTGGCAATGATACCTAACATATCTCGAAACAATACAAGATAGCTTCTCTATTTTTTCTCTAAATTTATGTACTACAACAAAGCAAAGAAAAAGAGTACAATTCAACTAATGGTCTCTACCCAATCCTCGATGACATGGGGCAAATGTATTTTTACACGATAGATAACCTATGCAAACTCATATATGATTTGAATGCTAGTTTGTAGGTTCGGACTGTTGGGATCTGATTATTATATTAGAAATTAAGTCGCTCTTAGCTTTTCTGGGTGAATGGGAGCTAATAAAAAAATTCTTTGCTAAAAAGAGCTTGGCCTATGTCCCGATTATAACCCAATACGCCTATCTTTTAATTGCCAAGGTTACACACCAACTAGTGATATGTCGACCCTAGAAACAATTAGAATTTTAGAATTTCTCAAAGCAGAGCGGAAGCCAAAAGAACAAGAAACAAAACACAATGCAATATAAACAAAAATCACTGAATTGAGATGCTCGTCATGAGAGAATTCAACAAAATAATGATTTTTCCAAGAAAATAGCCTGGAAACAGCAGGAAAAAGAAAAAGGTAGGGAGATCAAAATGAACTCAGATTTCTCAACTAAACTCAATTAACCAACCATGAATTCATCTGTACAAAATTAGGTCCAGCGTTCTCCCTTCATTCTCCCTCTAAAAGATGAAGAAATAGGGATTTGCTAAATTTCAGGTGCCTGAATTTTAGTTTTATTTTAGGCGACGGTTATTGCATATATTTATACTAAAATTGCAGTTTTAGTTTGTTGCAATTTCTGTAGACACAGTCTGTAATTTTTGCTTTCGAGAATAAAAAACCGTTAGACAAAATCACAAACATGACAAAATCTGATATGTGTTGGCACAAAGACAATTTAACAATTTACAATTGTTTCTATAGTTAGAAAAGGAAAAAAATTGATATGTCATGACACAAAGACAAACAACAAATCACAAAAATGACAATTTACTTGTACTAATTGGTAGTACAAGAGTGTTGCCTGAAATTATCTTAAAATTCAGGCACCTGAAATATAAGAGAAGTGAAAGAAATAACATCAAAAGGTGCTCAAAATTCTCTCTACATCTCTCTTTCTCCTTAAGCACTTAGCTAGCCTAAGGATACCCCTCCCAACCAGCCACATCCAATATTATATGTTCATGGCGAAAGACTAAAGTACCTCTAGAAGATAGAACTACACGCCCACGAGGGGCAAATTTGTCTAGATTTTTTCTTGTGTATCTGACAGTCCTAAGGCCTTCACGACTTTGCTTCGCCACAACGAAAGTTTCATGATGTCAACACTTGTCCGCCGATCTATCACTTACCGGTTTTGAGGCTAAAACCGACGAACTTGCCACCCGCAGTTTTGACGCTGAAACTACCAAACCCACTGGAGCGCGTAGTTGCTACACGTTCTCCACGGCGTTGATGCTTGTCCCGCTCGTCCTCGAACGGATGATCAACAAGTGCTCGTGCACCTGTCTTGACTTGGTCTGGTCGGCGTTTTGACTTTGGTCAACACAATCTCCATCACCATCCTCGCATGTACATTTTTATCGATGTGTCCAAGTGCTATACGGTCCATCCTCCGGCCCTCAGTACAAGTCTTCGCATCTGCCCTTCACCGCTCTCGGCCCATCGTGCATGGACTCCTTGTAACAACCCAGAAATTTCCAGGAAACAAAAATCACAACTACAAATTTTTTTTCTAAAATAACCTATGTTTGGTGAAGTGTCACGTAGGAAACCTACCCTAGTTGCACAAGTAGCACCTAGTCTAGTTAATTACATTTTGCATTTAATTATATATTCATGAGTTGCTTCTTATGTTCTTTGCATTGTTAATTAAAAATAGTCACATTTATTTAATGAATTGCTTAAATTAAATAAATATGTAATTATAACCTTGGCAAATAGTTGAAACCCTGAAATACCTCCAGTGGGCCCCACTGGAATACCAAGTGGTGACAACAGGCTTGTATGCATAAGAGAGTTTTGGCTTAGTTGGAATAAGAAAAAGAAAACACAAATAGAAAAGATGAGAATTAAATGGATTAAAGGGAAACTACTTTCCAGCCTAGCTACTTGAATCAGCCTGGCCCGGCCTGCTTCACGCCACGGCCTCGCGCGCACACGCGCTCACCGCGCGATGGGCCGGCCCAACAGAGCCATGCGACCGTCAGCCCGCGAAGCTGCCCGCTACGCGACAGAGGGCGCCGCGTCTTCTTCTCTCACTCACTGACGGGCAGGACCCGCCATCGTCACCCACCTCCCGCTTGCTTTCCCCTGCCTCGCCCGAACAGAAAACAGAGCCGGGGCAGGGACACGAAAACGGCGAGGGGAGATTCCCCCTGTCCCCTGCCGGTCGCCTTGCACGCCAAGCTACGATGCCCCGCTCCGCAAGTACCATGCCACCGCTCGCACGCCCCACTTATCTCCCACGCATCACACGCGCGAGGTCGCCATGGCCGTAGGCGCACTGCCACGGCCTGGCACTGCCCAACCACCTGCGATTCCCGAAATTGGCATCGCCAATTCAAACCCCACCACTCCAATCGCCCTAAACCCTGGCCAAGACCCCTAGATTGCCGCCACGTGGCTCGACCCCTTCCATCACCGTCCACCGAGCGCCATGGACGCTCCTCCTCTATAAAACGATGACCTCCGGTGTCCTAGCCCCTCCCATTCCGCTCGCTGCCGCCTTGGTGGCAAACGGCCCACACCACACCGCTGGAGGGAAAGAAAAGGGGAAAGAGGAGGAGGAGAAGAGGGAAGGAGCCGGGAACCCGACGCTGACGCCGCCGTTCGGGTGCGCTGGAGGAGAAGACGCCGACCTCTTCTTCCACGCCGGGAGACTGCACTGCACGGTTACCTAGCTACACGGCACCATCTCGCCCTGCACCGCTAGCCTTCCACCTCGCCACCCACGGTACGCCCAACACCCCTTCCTCAGTCACCTTCTTGATCACTGACATGGCGCCACCGTCGCCGTTCTTGTACCGGGAGCGAGCGATGGGGAGCCATGACTCCAATGCACAACTCCACCCGCACCCACTCACGTGAAACACACACGTGGGGACGCTGCCGAGCCACAGGGGCTCGGAAGCGACCGCGACGCGCACCGCACCGCACGCAGTCACCGTGTCCGGGCTCCGCCACGGTGAAGCCTTGGTCCAGCCGTGCTAGATGAGTAGAGGTAAGGGGATGGAGCTCTTCCGATTCGCCATGTGGAGGAACACGTTCTAGCATAGAAGGAAGGTGACGTTCGAGCCCTCTTGCTCGATTTCGCCGGAACGGAGAAGGTGTCGGAGCGCCGCCCGCCGCCATGGAAGCGTACGTTGGAGGCGCCAAACCACTGAGTTCCCTGCACCACCGGGTTCGCCATGTACTAGCGGCTCGGTTGACCTCTAGATAGCCGTCGGGAAGCTGCCACGGCTTGAAAACGGACGCTCGCCGCCGGCGGGAGCGTCGCCGTGTGGGAAAGCAAGAGAAGGGACCGGGACGGTGGTTCGGTGCACCTGGTGCACGAGGGCCAAAGAAGGGAAGGGGGAGAGATGGACCTCGTCCACGATGAGCCTAGCCAAGAGGTCCATGGACCATCCCTGCGTGTCCACCGTGAGCCAAGCTCACCAGCCCGAGCCTGGTATTTGAATCCAAATAGGTGATGTGGCAGCACCTGCGCTTGACACGTGGCGGGCCCAGTCCGGCCCAAATCCGGCCTAGCCCAGGCCCAACCGAGCCCGGTCGCAACCCGGTCAACGTTGACAGTTGACTGGTCAACGCTGACCGTTGACCTGGACCCACATGTTAGAGACTCACTCTGTTCTAGCCAATCAGAGCTTGACACGTGTCACTGCCTGGAATTTCCTTTTCTTTTTTCTTTTCTAGAAAATCATTTAATCTTTAGAAATTCATAACTAATTCATTTTAACTCAGAAAAATACCAAACCAGTTTCTAAATTTTTCTAAAAATGAACTCTACATCTTAGGCTTGTGTTTGAGTGCATTTGGATCTTTTGAAATTCTGTTGCTTCTTTGTGTACCTCTATAGGAGTCGTTAATCCAAATGTAAAGAACAACCCCACTGATCTAGTGCTACACGATCCTATGGAACTAACAAAAACATGTATTTTCTTTGCTGATCTAGAATCAATTCATCACTTGTTCTTTGATTGTTGTGTAGTGAAGAGGCTTTGGACTGAGCTCTCTGAATGTTTGAGTTTGAATGGGGAATGGTCTTATGAAGCCGTTGCTTCCTTATGGCTAGCAAATAAGAAACATATGCTATCAAATGTGATTTTTGCGGCTGCCTTGTGGTGCCTCTGGAAATTACGTAACATGATTTGTTTTCAGGGGGGACGTGGACAGGTATGAAGGTGATACTGCTGTGGATTTCCAAGACACCGAGAAGATGGCGACCAATGTTTACTGGAGTAACAAAGGAGGAACTGATGGTGGCGATACAGAAGATGGAACTAAGAGCGGCGCAGCCTCCTGGAATCTGCTGGCATCAGTCAAGATTACCAACATCGGAAACTCATCCTTCGGCGGCCTACAACGCTGTGATTCAGCCGAATTCTAGTTGTGCGCTGCTTAATATTTCGATGTTGGATCCTGTGAACGCTTAAGTCATTTTGCTTTGGTGGGCGCGCCGATACGCAAAGTGTTGTAAACACTTTTGATACGCTTTATGTTCAATAAAGCGGGGGAAACCTTTTCTCTAAAAAAAAAGAGGGAAAAGCACCTTTCTAGTCGATCGGTGCACATGCATACCGCCAGTGCGTTTAATTTGGATGGATGTTTGTTTTCATGACTGAAATATTGTGCAATGCATTTGTTGTCCAGGTTAGCCTAGCAATTGATCTAGAGCATGAATATTCCACTTCAAATTGAATGTAGGACTTGGGTAATCAAAATCAAAAAAAAGAAAAGAAAAAAAGAGTAAAACTCTGCATTGTTTTGGATTTTTGTATACTTACCCCATTCTGAAATACTCAATCCGTTCCAAATTATAAGACGTTTTGACTTTTCTAGATTCATGACTTTTGCTACGCACTTAGATATACACTATATCTAGATGCATAGTGAAAACAATGTATCTAGAAAAGCCAAAACATCTTATAATTTAGAATTGAGGGAATATAAGATATCCAAATAATTTTATGTCCAAATAAGAAGTTCGACAAAAGACTAACCTACCTCTTACTAATTAGTTAGTTTGGTTGTTAACTTGCTTAATTTCATAGTAATGTATAGTTTAAAAAGGCAAGCCTGCATACTTATTTCAGTTACTAATTATATGATGAGTTATTTTGGTCAAGATAATGTTTAAAAGACATTCATGGATGCATACATGGCTGGGGTTTAAAGAGGCAGACACGTATGTATAGGGTTGACCAATGCAAAATAGTTTATAATCTGGAACAAATTTTAGGCCTTCAAGTGCTTTGGCGCCGAAATATTTCAATGGTATTTTACGGATGTCGCAATCTTTCGATGCTATAGAACCAATTTACATACATGCCACAAACAAGGAAAATGACTAACATACAGGGACAACTGGATTCTTAAAATGGTTTTTTGGATGGGTACCATTACTGTTTTCAACTTCTGAGATGCGCCACTACAATTCATCTATTCGAAATCATTTCATTATAGTTATTTCACTGCCAGAAATATGCCACTTTGTACGCTTCCTGTCGGTGTTTTGTCGACCGACTAGTGAATTTGTATGAATGTCGCGCTGCTCTAGGTAGACGATAGTAGCATCAAAAGATACAAGAAATTATACTGGTTCAGGTCGGAGCTCTACGTCCAGTCTCAATGAAGATCGAGTACGTGTTCCTCGGTTGAATGCTCTGAAGTTCTTACAATGGAGGGTTGCAAGAAGAGTGAAAGAGGTAGGAGAGTGGAGAGGGACTGCCCGAATAAAGTCTCGAGAGTCCGTCCCCATGTATGGGTGCCCTAGCTGCCCTTATATAGAGTCTGGGGCTAGGCCACATAGAAAGAAGGAGGTTCTCCCGACCGTGCGGTCGTGAGCTTGAGGGAGGAAAACTAGCTAACTTGGCCAACAAGGAAGGCCGTCTTGTCTTGGGGTAGCGTACGCCCGGGCGTGGTTATCGTCATGGTCTTGTGCTCACGTCGCGATATAGGGTGGCGTAGTGCTACTGTGCCGGCCGTGGCGGCACCATTGACAAGGTGGTGGTTCACCAGCCATCCTATGCGACATGGTCTTCATCGTGGCCTTCGTCACTGCCTCCTGATCTCGGCGTCGTACGGGAGTTGGTAGCCACCCCAAGGTCGTTGGTCGTCTTGCTGCTTGTGGAGCTAGTGGCCATGATCCTAGGCTCCGGGGTCATGGCCTATGTTGGCCTGGGTGGCCTTGAAAGTCAAAGCCATAGCTACGAGCACCATCCCATAGTGGGTGGGAGCGTATGCCCGTCACAACGGGCCGTGTCTAGACGGTGGTCGCCGTATCTGTCGTCACCGCCTGGCGGTCCTGTCTTGTCTACTGCGTGGCGTAGGGATGGCGCCTGCTCTGAGACAGTTGTCCCCTCGGTCCTGACAGACTAAGCAAGCACGCCTGTCCTTGTCTGGACAATTGTACCTGGCATGGCTTGTCCCCTCCTCGCCCCTTCCGGGGGTCGAGATGAGAGAGAGAGGTCGTGCGGCGCCGGCGTGCGGCGAAGGGAGGAGGGAGAGGTCGTAGCCGACTCCCCGTTGTAGCATTTGGCCCATGTCTACACAGCTTAGTTGGGCCGCAGTCATTCAGGCTTATATCAGCCTGTGTATTGTAGGCCGCTTGAGCGGCTAACTAATCGGTGTCTTGAGATACCCGGGATATCATAACCCCGACACTTCCCAAGTCCTTGGGCTCACCTACAGTCAATTGTGTTCTCGTGTTGCCCTAAATACCCCTCTACCTTTCTCATCTCCATGTGATTGATATGTGGGACCTGCCCATCATCTTCTTCCTTCCTTTCTTCTTTAGGCCTTCAACGAGATGCCCCCACATTTACCACTCGCCAACAACATCGCCGAAGTTGCCACCGCCGCCGCTCCAATGGAAACCACCATGCTAGCACCGGCGCGTCCAAGCCCTCACTAAGCCCGACGTGTCCCGCCTCTTGGTGCAGTACATCTAGCCACCTGAGCAGCTCCCTTCTCCGTTGTCCTTCCTCATCACCACTGCACTCTCCATGCCGGTCATCGACCTCTCGTCCCCCACCGTGGCCAACATCATCTGTGTCATGTGGAAGGGCTAGGACGCCTTCCACATAGTCGGCGATGGCGTGCCGAGGGAGCTCCTCGACGTGGTGGGCGGCCCACAGCAAGGTGGGAGGCTAGCGGTGGGGCTAGGAGGCAAAGAAGCGGCAGCACGGGGTAGGCGATGGTAGCAATCATGGGGTCACACGGCGTTGGCGCGAGCTTGCGACCGAGGGACTTTAGCGGGACCAGTGTGGGCATGAGCAAGAGCACCGTCGAGCTCCGCGTGGGCATAGGACCGGCTACGGCTTTGGCACGGAGGCCACAAGAGTCTGGTTACGGAGCCAGCGGGAAGAGAGGAGGAAGAAGGTGACAGTGGAGCCCACATGTCAGTGATTCAATGATGCAGGAGAAAGAGAGAGACAGGGATATTTTAGGCAATATGAAACGATAATGCTTCCAGTAGGGCATCAGTGCGTCCGGACGACTCAGCTCGCCCGCTGCACGCCCTGCCCGCGCCGGTCGCTGCGGTCGCCTCTACAGCGCTGCCCGCCGCGGGCACCTCCATCCGCCTACCACAGCCACCTCCACCACGACAGTTCACCGTGCCACTCACCCAAATTCACCCAATCATCAAGAACATGTTGCACTAAAAGTGCATGTTGCAAACATATTTTCAGATGTTTTAGATGTATGTTGCAAGTGTTTTATATGGATGTTACAAAAGTAGCTCTGGATGTTGCATATGTTGCAATGGCTATATATGTATGTTGTGAGTGTTTGTTCGAAATGTTTCATCTGTTTCAGACAAATGTTGCAAGTGTTTTATCTGGATGTTGCATATGTTGTAGTTGCAAGTGTATGTTCCAAATGTTTCAGTTGTTTTAGATATATGTTGTAAGTGTTTAAGGTTTTAAGCGTATTCTCTTGGATGATACGGCTGGAGTCACGCGGCGCATCCACAGGCGGGGTGCGTGTAGATTCCTGCGTGCGCGCACGAACTGAGCAGACGCGGGCAGTCCCCGCGTGCGCGCTCGAAACGGAGCAGGGGCGGGCGTCCGGATGCAAGCGTTCGTCCGGGTTCTAGCTCTACCGAATATGAAAAATTATTGATCTGCAGGTGGATCCAAGGACTAGAAAAACGTATAAAGTGACATATTTTTTCGACAAGGGGAGATTCCCCATTCCCATTCATAAGAACGGAAATACAGAGAGTTTAGATGTTTGAAGAAGACCAGAAAAGAACTAGACAGACTGCGCTTGGCCAACCCGCGCAAGAGGATACCATGGGGATCAAACAGACACCTGTTTTTATGCTAGCCTCACAGACTGCGCTTGACCATCCAGTGCAAGAGGAACCATCAGAACAACACAAACCGACTCATCAACAATATCAGTGCAGCAGGCTTCCTTCCAAACCGCCAACAACTATGAAACTGTCTACCCAAAAAACTACTAGATAAAATAAAAACCACAAAAACCAAACTGATCTAACCATCTCCAAAACAAGGTAACAGCACATGCAAGCCACATCAAACTTCTTCAGCATCCCTTTTGCCGCCTCCATCAATTGCCCGAAGATCCTCCATCACCGGGGTTCCGCTTGTCTGAGGCCATGGTCTTGCTCTGCTTAGAAGACAGAATATTCATCGCTATCTTCATCATGGTGTTGACCCCCTCCTCCAGAGTCTCCCTATCCATTTCTACGAAGAGACCTGACCAAAATTTCATTAACATGCCAGCATGACAAATAATCTCAATAGGATTCTTAATCAGTTTCTTATCAAAACATGCTCTGTTTCGAGCTTTCCACATAGCCCAACAGATGGTAGCAGCCCCCACACATGGAACTTCCTGCCTTGGGGGAGCCATCTGTCCAAACATAACCAACAGTGTTTAAGGTCATGAGGAATATCATTAGCACCAATACATTGAGCAATACAAGCCCAAATAACCTTGGCCACCGAGCAGGTGAAAAACAGATGATTTATAGATTCATGTTGATCACAAAAGTAACAGTCGGGGTTACCTTTCCAATTTCTTCGCAGCATGTTGTCTTTAGTCAAAATAGCGTCATTTCCCATTAGCTACATAAAAAACTTCAATTTTTCAGGGATCTTCCCTTTCCAAATGTGTTTGAAATGATAACCTGAATCCTCACAAGTCAAAGCATTATAAACTGATTTAACAGTGAACACTTTTTTCTTCCCAATCTTCCACCTGATTTTGTCCTCAGCTTCAGATAGCTGAAAGATCTCAACTTTGGACCAAACCATATCCCAAATATTTTGCAATTCTAAAGGTAACCATCTCCTAAAAGTAATACAGATTATTCCAGTTTTAACATCAGCCACACTAATTCCTTTTTGTTCACTCAATGCATAAAGTACTGGAATCAAAGAACATAAGGGGCTATCAGTGAGCCAACTATCCTCCCAAAATCTTATGTTTGCACCATTACCTATCTTGATGCTTCTACCCTGTAAGTATATGGGTTTTATTTTCAGCAAATCAGACCAGATGGGTGAGTCACCCAGCTTATGAGAGATATTATGAATGTTTGATCTGGAAAAGTATTTGGCTTTGACAATCTCTTGCCATAGTCCATTCTCGTTCTCCAACTCCACCACCACTTACATAAAAGACTGATATTCAGTTTTCTAATGTTCTTAATACCAACCCCACCATTCTTTTTACTTTTACATAACTTGACCCATTTCACTGTGTGATACTTTCTCTTAGTTCCACCCCCTTCCAGAAAAAAGTTCTTCTCAGCTGATCAATTTTCTTGACAGTTGTTTTGGGTACCAGGAACACAGACATGTGATACAAGGGTGAGTTATTTAGACTAGTGATAAAGTGACATATTTGAGGCAACGAAAGAATTAGAATGACATGGTTCCGAATAGATGAACGGTAGTGACTTATCCCAAAAGTTGAAAAATTATATAAAAAAACTGCTTAAAATAGCCTCCGGCGATAGTGAGCCACGGCAGTACACTGTACACCACTAGACCTGCTCCTCGTCTACTGTCCGTACCTACCATAAATCCATAATCATGCGGCACTAAACCCTTCTTATATTAATGATATATGTGCTGAAGAAACGTCATGCGGCACCACCACCTGGAGAAAACAGCCGTGACCTAAGTTGCTGTCCCCAACCAAAGTCACAGTAGCCACTTCTTCAACCTTTCTACATTCATTTCTCGTGGTCATTTTGGAAAGTGATGGTTAGTGGATGTTCTTGTGCAGATTGTACTTTTTCAAAGAAAATAAAGTAGACGCCTTATAGTTATTTATAACTGGAATAAATTCTGAGCCTCACAATGTGCTGCTTTTACTGGAACACTGCCTTTGCGTCAGAATCGACTGAATATCGAATCTATTGTTTTGCGTCAGTCATATCAAGTTTGATGTTCATCTTGTTAGAGGGTCGTTTCGTACATATCAAGTTTGATGTATGCTGGCTGACGCAAAAGGAGGCTGCATTATACTGCAAGAACCCACCATCGTTGATTATATATATGGGGATAGCTGTTATACATACAGGTGCCTGTTTTTTTGCAAATGGCCAGGCGACATTGCTGGCCACCAGTCATGCTTATCTGGGTGCTTACGTCAGCTCAACAGCAAAAGACAACATACGGACCCCAAAAACACATTGCCTGAGACCTCATACGACTGAATTCTAGCATATGTGTGTGTATATATATATATACTCCTTGTGACAGTAGCTACCATAGGAAGGTAGGAACTCACCCAAGTTCGTGCATTATATTCCCAGATTCTGCCCTGCTCAATTATATAAAAAAACCCATGCATGTCCAGGAGTCCCAACAGACGACCGCTGGCAACAGAGCAGCTTTCGTGGTTGCATTTCTCCTGAGGGCTATATATGGAGGCATGCAGCTAGTAACCAAGGCTGCTTTCGATGAAGGCATGAGCACGTCGGTCTTTGTTTTCTACAGGCATCTAACTGGTATCCTCTTCTTGGTGCCCATTGCTTTTGTTCTTGAAAGGTAATCAATCAATCAATCAATATGACTCTTGCTTGTTACTACATAGCTGCTGCTTGCATGACGCCATGGGAGAATGAATTCAGGCTTCTTTCTTTCTTTCTTTCTTTCTTTTTTGCAGGAAAACTGCTCCGCCACTCTCATTCAAAGTCTCTCTGAAATTGTTTTTTCATGCACTATACGGGTAGGTGAAAATGGGATCATTCTTATTTATTTGATTTCATCGGCTATGACCTGAGATTTATTTGGAACACCAACGGTTCTCAACCTTTTTATCAACCAATAAAGCAGTAGTAGTTTTGTCTCTTCATGTTTAACCACACAGGTTTCGTAATCTTAAGTTTTGGAAGCTCCTGTCAGGCACCTATGCTATGACTTCATTTAAGTGCACATCTTTCCTGTCAGTCATGTGTCCATTTCTCTTCTTTTTCTGGGTTGAAGTGCAGGATTTGATAATTCCTCCCTTAATTTTCTTAGCCGCCAATGCGGTAGATTCTACTTAAATATTTATATACTTAACAACCAACAAAAAGATAACATTAACATGTCCTGATGAACAGATTCGGCTTATGCATGCTCTGTTTGATTTATGTTTCTCAACTTATACATATGTGATATGTTTAGAACTTATCAAAAGTTTGCTATTTGAGCTCAATGGATTGTTCAGCTAGTAAATGGTAGTACTATTTAGCGAGCTTTTCTCGTTCAGTTTGTGTCCTTTGTTACACTTACATACACAGTCACTAATAATTGCATCATTTTTTTTATAAAGGAAGGATATTCACAATTATTACACCGAGTTGATACAATAAAAGTGAATTCACTTCTGGCTTCTGCCTAACACAAAGCTGCATATTTGTTTTCTTATTTTAGGATTGCTGGAGCAATAAACATATATGGCCTTGGTCTCAATTATTCTTCAGCAACGTCATCATCTGCAATATTTAACCTCCTGCCAGCTGTGGCTTTCTTTCTGGCTGTTCTTTTGGGGTGAGCATCTTCATTTTCATACTTCCATTATTTCCTTGTAATAAGATTGGAATTCTGGATCCACAATATACGATTTCGAGGATTCTGATTTTGGAGTAAACAAGGCAGAGCACAAGCTGTACCTTGCCTTCTATAGTTTACCTTGTGCATAATGCCATAATCTCCTATAAGATCCAGCTTATATGACATCAAGTCAGAACAATTTTGAATCCAGAAAGATGAATCTTGATTCTTAGATTACCGCTGCCTCAGGACTCCTGTTGGCACTCGGCACAAGCTAAGATTTTGTAGGAGTTTTATTTCAATTCCTTTTGACAGTAGCTGCCATAGGAAGTTAGGAAATCACCCACACACCAGCCCTGCAACCCCAGCACATACTGTTACTACCAAAGTAACATGCAAAGCGGCAAGACAAAGGGACTTGAATCTCTCTAACAGAAAAAACTTAATGTATGTTTAGATATAATTTCTTTTCAGAAAAATGTGTAATATGCAAAAAATAATAATAAAGTGACGGTCACACAAATGGATGATAATTACGTCCTGAGAAGAGTGCTGAAACAGTCATATCTTGAGTCAATTTTTTTGTGAATGATCTGGAAAAGTTATGAGTTCATCATGATCTGTGTTTCCGATCAGATAAACTTTAAGAGTTGGACTTCATAATTTTATATTTGGTAGGATGGAGACATTGAACTTGAAGAGATTCCACGGGATTGCAAAAGCTTCAGGCGTATTGTTTAGCATTGCTGGCGTGATTGTACTTGCATTTTACCAAGGACCTGCATTCAGATCATTCATCCACCATAACCCTTTTCATCACACAAGTAACTCCCATGCTGGGGTTAGTGCTCATCCTAAAAGGGTTTGGATATTTGGAATTTTCTTGACGACTTTATCAACTACATCATGGGCTCTTTGGACAGTTCTTCAGGTAAGAATGTGTCCCGGAGCTTCATTTATTTATACGTTCAGTGATCATAGCAGATGCAGATCAAATGTCACTCTTTGCTTGCTCAAGATATTTACCTACACAGTAATTGTTTCTCAGGGGCCTATGCTGGAAGCATATCCATCTAAGCTGCTCAACACAACCCTCCAGATGATCTTTGCAACAATTCAGTGTTTCTTCATCGCCCTAGCGGCTGAGAGGGATTTTTCAAAATGGAAGCTAGCGCTGGATATACGTCTTTTTGCTGTGCTGTACTCTGTAAGTTCAATATATATCTCTGCAGATTGTGTTACAAATGTCTGGTTTATTTTTAGCAGCAGACGAATAGTTACTTCTGAACTTGTCATATTTCCATGGTGTTGCATGAAGATGCGAAAAATAATAATATATAACATAGAACAATAAACTAAGAGAGTTTCAAGACGTAGTTTTATCCCTGTTGACCCAAATGGGACAAATGTAATGGTAGGCGGTAATATGACAAACTGTATTTCGGTGCTTAGCTCATTTCAAACTGAGCTTCACCGCTTTCTAAGCTCATGCACTGTTTGGACTTTGGAGTGTGAGGATTTCACATGAAAAGCTTGCTTACATACACTCGTATCCACTTCAATCTATTACATGGATTGAGGTGGATACAAGTGTCAAACAAGCCCGAAACAGATGTGAAAGGAATTACTACCTCAGCCAGTAAATAGTTGTGATTCCTGACCAGAATTTTGTACTGCGGTCAGGGAAAACCACATGAAACGTGATAGGTCAAGATAAAAATTAAAGTCATAGTATTAGCTTTATTCCTTTATAAGTCTTCATTCAAGCACATTCCATCCCAGGAATATTGGTATGTTTTCTTCGTGTTGTTACATATGCACTTGTATCACTGTGTTTCTCTAGCCATCAATCCCATTTCCAGACACATCCCGAATGACCTTTGGGAAGTAGAGCACGACCAATGTGAATGTGATGCTGGCATGTCTCAAACTTCTGAACACATGATACAGGGCATACTTGTCTCAGGAGTTGCATATTATATGCAAGTATGGGTCATCGAAAAGAGCGGACCTGTTTTCTTGGCCATGACAATGCCAATAACCTTGCTTGTCACAATTATTCTGTCTTTGTTTCTCGGAGAAGCGGTTACCCTGGGAAGGTACGGTGTGTGTTTTTTCTTCTGCTTACTAGCACCCTCGTTTTTCTTTAAACGATGGTGATGATTTACAATTTTGCATTGTAACCCGGAAACTCCTCATGTCCCCTGCAGTATCTTAGGTGGACTAATCATGGTTGGTGGTCTGTATAGTGTCCTTTGGGCCAAGAGGTCTGAGCAAGTGGATGCCAGCAAGCAACAAATGGCGCCTGCTCCAGCAGAGCCAACACAAGTTTAGGTTCAAATTAGCTTATTATGGCTCCACACCCATGCTCAATGGTAGTTAGTTTCAGGCTGGTTTGTATTTTGTAGTTTCTGAAATTGAGAGAACTGTAAAGTTATGTAGTCTTCTTCCAATATATGTCGTCTCTTCTTTAAGCTTGGAATGCTCAGGGCCTGTTTGGATTGACTAGAGCTAATTTTTAGCTAGCTAAAAGTAGAGCTAATAAATAGCTAGCTCAAATTAGCCCATCCAAACAGGCAGCTAATAAATAGATGGAATCTTCCAAAAAAAAATTCTTGCCTTTGGTTGCTCACTGTGTTGCTGCTGCTGCTCACTGCGCTGTACTGCTCACTTCACATACAAATTTATATTCAACTGATAAATTATATATAAGTGCAGAAATAAAACTAAAAATTATAGTGCATACAAATTTTGTTATTTTCATTACAAATTCCACATGTCCAACGGAGGCCTCCTGAGGCGCCGGTGCGTAGTGGGGTTCTAAAGCGGGCCGATAATGTAAAGAGCGGTAGAGGTCGACCTAAACTAACTTGGGATGAGTCCGTTAAGAGAGACCTGAAGGAGTGGAATATCTCCAAGGATTTAGCTATGGACAGGAGCGCTTGGAGACTGGCAATCAACGTGCCTGAACCGTGACCTCTTTCTGTCTTGTGCCTTTTATGTCCCTTTATGTGTCTCTCTATTTCTCGTCTCTTTTGGGTTTCATCTCTAGCCTACCCCAACTTGCTTGGGACAAAAGGCTATGTTGTTGTTGTTGTTGTTGTTGTTGTTGTTGTTGTTGTTGTTGTTGTTGTTGTTCATTACAAATTCCACTCCTCTCCCAATCACTCTCTTCTAGCTAGCAAACCATTAGCAATACTATCACGAAAAGCATTCATATTTTGTTCCTCATCTCCCAAATTGGTATTTTCAGCAACTTCTTGAGATGTAGACGACTCCGAGAATGGCATGTAGTTTTCATCAGTATCCTTCATTTGATCCCATCTGTTTCTCAGCTGCTTTCTTGAATGCTTCAGACCAAAATACTTCTCAGCAATGTTCTTGTATGCTGTGTTGATCAAGAACCCACTGCGGATGTTGCCAGCCCTTATTTCATCAAGACATAGGTCACAAAAAACATATGTGTTTGCTGAACACTAATTTGCTTTGTCAAATAGACCATTCATCAAGTAAAGATTTGGTTTAAGTGTCAGACATAAGATACTTTAATATAATTCAGTGTGTTCAATCTAATCTAGCAATAATGTCTGCAGCACATGATATACAAACAGCAGAGTCATGCAAAAAATTCTGGAAAAAGGTAGTGCAATCAGCAGCAAAACTGGAGCCTAGCAATCAGCATACAGGAAAACAAGAAAGGTAGACATGAGATAGGGGCATACAACAATCAGCATTCAGGAAAATTAGAACATTCTTTTTTTCTTGATTGAGAGAAGGGGCATGAGATAGTTAGACATGGCTCTGTATCAGTACTCAGCAGTCAGCCCATTTATTAGCAGTTTTTTTTCTGAATTTCTTTAGGATGGCTAACCGCTGTGCTTTCTGTTAGGATGCTGGAATTGAGTAACAACCTAGATGGACTAATATGTATTTATGTTGAGATACACGAATGATTAGTCCATAGGTACACTAGTGTGAGCAACCTATGCCATAGATGTGAAATGACATGGATATATTGCAAAGCTCAACTATGTGTTAAATGAAAGAGCTCGTTGTATATGAGACATGACATGGAGTCATGTGGCTAGGTGGAGAAGATCAAGGCATGGCTTGGCTACGATATACTAGTTGCAAGTGTGAAGGACAAGTCGGAGGCTTTGGAGTGGCGCACCGCATGTGACAGAGAAGCTTGAGTAAGGACTTAGCGCCGATGGACCAAGGCAACGATGAAGGGCAAGCGGAGTTACGATCGATGAACCAATAAGGCCACATGATGATATGAAGTGGATCAAGGCAACAGTGAAGGACAAGTTGAGTTACGATCGATGAACCAATAAGGCCACATATGATGATACGAAGTGGATCATATCATTCATGAAATTAAAGATCAATCCACATGTTAATTTGTGTTGATAATCAAGAAGCTTGATGGAGGTTGGTGCTTGTGTGACATCAACATTGGAGGAGATGAAATGGAACGTGCAAGGAAAAGGTATAACTTGTAGGGGCATTTTATTTCACCGGTTAAAAGTTGTGTAGACAAGTGCATGACCGGGTTTAGAATAGATGGTCATACTATCAAGAGGAGCAAACTTGTTTGCATATCGGTCATCTAGTGCCACTTGAGCAATCAGTGGATGACCGGTGCTGCCTGGCCGTGCGTGGGAATTTCAAAAGAGAGCACCCGTGTGCCCGGTGTGCACCGGTCAGGTGGCACTGGGCAGGGCACTCAAAGAGGTCGGTTTTCGGTGTGCAGGCATTTTCTATGCACCGGTCGTATCCGGTGCTGGCACCGGCTGCCACACCTGACGGGGAACACAAAGAGGTTGTCAGCGCGCGTTGGCAGCATTGTACGAACTGGTTTCCTCCGGTGGCATATCCGGCGTGAGCACCGGTGCTCTGATAGCACAACGGCTAGTTTTCAAGCCATTGGAATATAGCCGTTAGAAGGGGCACCGTGGTGACCGTTGCTAGCACCTGACACGTCCGGTGCACCCATGGCCTGCTGCCTTTTTGCCCAACGGCTTTTTTGTCCTTAGGGCTATAAAAGGGAGGCATGACCAGCCCTTGGCTAGTGTTGAGCACCTTGGGGATATGTTGCCCAAGTGTTGTGCTTAACTTTGGGCCTCTCTACCCACATAGGATTGATAGAGATCTCATCCGATTGTGTGAAAGTGATTTCTAGTGCTTTGCATTGAGTGATTGCATCGAGTGGCACTAGGTGATCGAGTTGCAAGCCCATGGTGCTTGTTACTCTTGGAGGTTGCCACCTCCTAGACGGCTTGGTGGCATGGTCTCCATCATGAAGCCCGCAAGAAGCTTATGCGTAGCACCAGAGAAAAGCTTGTGAGGGGTGTTGTGCTCGCACTGTGGGAGACGAGAAGAGCAACTCTAGGAGAACCGAGGTGCGAAGAGCGTCAAGTGGTCCGGGTGGGTCGAGTGCTAGAGCTCGTGGTGAGCACTCCACGTGGAAGAGTGTGACTTGAAGGTCACCACTAGCAAGAGGACCGGTGGCAACCTTGAGCTTGCCTCAACGGGGAGTAGGTGGTTGGCGAGCCACCGAACCTCGGGTGTCAACTTGGTCATCCTGTTGGTTTGCTTACTCCCAACACAAGCTTGCTTTTACTCTTTCATATATTGTGCTTGTGTTGTTGCTCTTGTGTAGCTAGCTTGCTTGTGTAGCATAGTTGTAGCTCCCGTGAGTAGCTAGTTGGCTTGTGTACCCTTGCTAGTTACATTGCTTAGTTTGTGTAGCTAAGTAGTTATTGAGCTCTCTAGTTTGACTTTGTGTAGCCTTGCTATTGAGTAGTGTTAGTGAGCTTAGGCTTTGTACGCTTTGTATATATATTAGCATGTGTAGGAGATCCCCGGTTGCTTGAGTACTAAGTTGTATAGGTTTGTGTGACCTTGCAAACTAGAATTGTGTAGGTGAGCTCTACCTTAGCCTAGCACCTTAGTTGCTCAATTAGGATTTCTTTTGTAAGGTGCTTGAAAACAAAGATAGAGATGTGTAGTCTTGGCTGGACCGAATAGTCTAATTCCATATTTGTTTCGGTTAGCCAGCGTGATTAAATTTTAGAAAAGACTATTCACCCCCCTCTATTCTGCCATCTCGACCCTACATTAGGGCAAAGGAGAGGAAGTAATGAAAGTAGATTGTAGATTGATTTGGTTCAATATTGTCCTCTGCTCAATCGACCGTGATTCTTGATATATACAGTGTGGGATGATCTAGGTCGTTATCAATTACAGATCATGTCAAAATACAACCCTAACCCCGGACTAGGTTGTGAAACCTAGCTTATTAGCTGCCTTCGAAACCCAACCTAGCCGACTTTTGCATGGTGAACCTCCATGAACCCATAATTTCCTCATCCGGACTCCAAATTATATTTGATGCCCTTTATATGCTTTTCGATCATCATCTCCATGAGAGAAACACAATGATAAAGTCCATTCTGTATTTTAACAACTTTACCAATCCTTGTCTAGTCGGGTTTGAAACCCAGCCTAGCACGTTTTCTCAGAAAATCATCCAGGATCGGTCTCTCTCGGACATTTGAACTGATACAAGACTTCTGAACATGACCTAAGAGACCCTTCCCATTAGGCTCTCACATTCTTTTTGGACAAAATGCCTTGACTCATGCGGTTTCAAGTTATCTAAAATCCCATAGCAAGATATATAGTGTTCAAGATATAGAGGACTGTAGTGCAGTTCAGGATCTTCATCATGTTCGTTAGGAAACTGGATTTACTTCGTGCTACTACAACAAAAAAGCAAGCAGACGATCAATCCAGTTGCGCACAGCATCCAAAAATATCTCAGGCATGACAGGTGTTTAAGCATAGACTAATGATACGAATCGCTGACGACTGTCTCTTGGGTATATCATCAAAGAAAAGACCAAGTAAACATCTACTCCCTTCATTCCAAATTATAAGATGTTTTAGGCTTTTATAGATACATAGCTTTTTCTATGCAAAATGTTTTATAATTTGGAACCGGAGTGAGTAGTTACTAACATGTTTTTTGTAAGTTTGTACAAACATTGTTTGTTAATCACTTAATTACTTATCCCTTCCAAGTCTTTTGTATGAAGTCCTCTCAACTTGACTCAATATTCTACAACCCTATTTATATGATAGGCCTGGCCCCTTTCCCCCTATCCCTCCCTTATGTTTAGGAGCGGGATCTGCCCAAGAACGACATGTGGTGGTACGGAAGGTAGGACTCCGCAAGCGTCCCGCACCCTTTAAGAAAGAAACTCCTCAACCATCACAAGATAAAGAAGTATGACGATGTCTAACTCTATTGGTCATAGTTCCTTCCTGCTGCGGCCGGTGCTCGTTTGCGTGTGTGTGAACCACCAGATCCTAAGGAAAGATGCCTCTTGGGGCATCTGAGAATGATTCGAGCCATATGAAGGGAAACTCCCACGTACAGTTGTTTTGGGGGGAAGCTCGGGAAGCGCTTCGACAGCAATTCGTTAGCCTGGAGGATCGAGCAACTGTCTTTTGCTTTTTATAACTCCAAGAGATAGGATTGGCTCCAAGGAAAACTACATAAGCTGAAGTGGAAGTACGATCATTAGGATCACCGGCCCAATCGGCATCTGCAAATGCGTGAAGAATGCAAGGAGAATTCTTACGGAGCAAGAGACCTTAGTCAAGAGTGCCAACTAGATATCGGAGGAGGCGTTTTACAGCACACCAATGAAGTGTGGATGGGCAATGCATGAACTGAGAAAGAGGAGACGTCAGGACGAGTCAAAGAGAGATATTGTAAGGACCCAAGAGCTTGATGGTATAATTTTGAATCAGCCGGTGGCGAGCCATCTGATAATTTAAGCACTTCAGTAGTAGTAGCAATAGGCGTTTGAGACAGCCTTGGAATCAGCCATGTTAAGTCGATGCAAAGGTCACTAATATACTTTCCTTTGAGATAAGAACAAGCCATTAGCAGTGTAGTGAGCTTCAACTCCAAGGAAATAAGAAAGCTGGCTTTATAGAGAATCGTTTGGCAAGAGTAGAGATAAAAGCATTCACTTCAGCTGCTGTGGGATGATTATATATATCATCAACATAAACTAGTATATAAATAACCTAAAATGGGGAGTTAAGTATAAACAATGAGGAATGTGAGATGCTGAATCCTTCGGATACTAAAAAGGTACAAAGCTCGTTATACCAAGCACGAGTGCCGAAGGCCATAAATAGGCTTATGCAACTTGCAAACATAATGAATGCAATTCCCGGTCGTGAAGTAATCGGGTTTGACTTTTGGATTCATATTGAACGATTCAAACATACACATTAGACTTGGTATTCATATACGTAGATATGCCGGCAGCAGCCGGCCATGGTGCAGGACATTTTCTAGATGCGTAAGTGCATAACAACTAGGCGGCAAAGTTGAATAAGTCTGCATGGATTTAGAACCAAATGGCGCAAGATAACAAGTTCAACGTACGGCACATATACAGGGTGGACCATTAGTCCATTATCGAATTCTATGTGAAGTAACTGGCCTGTTTCTAACTCGCGCATTTGTGGAGTGCTGAGATACAACAAGTGTCGACTGCTTGTCCTGTTGTCCGTGCCTGGACAGGGAAAGCATTCTGCGTAGCTTTCAAATAGAAACAGACAACTGGTGTGACCGGCCGGCCTGCATCGTTTGATGATATTGCGCTTATACAAAGTTTTATTTAATACACACACTTCAGGCGTCAGGGCAGGTGAAATTTATATATACAGAGGAACTGTAGCAGACTTCATATTCTCATCTTGTTCGTTACAGGAACCTCAAAGACTTCGTGTTGCTAGTTGCTACACCAAACAGACGATCAATCCAATCTGTACAGCTTCCCAAAAAATTCACGTTCTCGTCTTGTTCGTTACAGGAACCTGAAAGACTTCGTGTTGTTAGTTGCTACAGCAAACGGACGATCAATCCAATTTGTACAGCATCCAAAAAAAAATTACCAGGCTTCACATTCTCGTCTTGTTCGTTAAAGGAACCTGAAAGACTTCGTGTTGCTAGTTGCTACACCAAACGGACGATCAATCCAATATGTACAGCATCCTAAAAAAATTCACATTCTCGCTGCTAGTTGCTACACCAAACGGACGATCAATCCAATTTGTACAACATCCCAAAAAAAATCACATTCTCGTCTTGTTCGTTACAGGAACTAAAAGACTTCGTGTTGCTAGTTGCTACACCAAACGGACGATCAATCCAATCTATACAGCATGCTCATTGCTAGTTGCTACACCAAACGGACAATCAATCCAATCTGTACAACAACCCAAAAAAATTCATATTCTCGTCTTGTTCGTTACAGGAACCTGAAAGACTTCGTGTTGCTAGTTGCTACACCAAATGGACAATCAATCCAATCTGTACAGCATCCAAAAAAAAACGCCACACATAACGTTTTTTTTTCAAGTATAGACTAACTCTACCCCTACGATTACCTTCGAAGAACTGAGCAGTAAATCTTGAGATTCACGAAGTCTCGCTGTCAACGGGGACGTCGCCTACCATTAAAAGCATAGCGCCGTTAAATTCTAGAAAAAATCTAAAAAAAATGCAAGCATCTGTGACAAGGGAAGGACTTGAACCCATATAAGTAGATTTCACTAAAAAAACCCCAACCAACTGATCTATGAACAGTTTGCGAACAATCTTCATTTCTACTGCTTCTAAATGCAATCTCAACTTTCGTACTGACATGTGTGGTGGTCCGGTGGACATCAACAAGTGAAGTTGGTAGTCTTGCATTCAACAGTACAACTTTACAATAATTCATCATTAGGATCATTGATGATTTACCTCTAGTTTTCAGCCTGCCAACAGACTGTTGTAAATCTAGAAAGAACTACATATATATGTATGTACGTGTAGTTGCGAGTACTATGGATGTGAATGTCCTTGAGAACAGACGGAGAGCCACATACAAAAAGGCAACCCTTCAAAAGTTCATAATGAATCAATAAATACACAAACTGCAGTGCAAGAACCATTCTCCTTCAAATAAAAGTAAAAGGAGTGCGCTTTGCTTCTAAACGCCAAAGTTTGCTGTTTGATTCATCTACCATAGGAAACACCACTAAATACTTCGCCATCACCTCCAAGTGATGCTTCCCATTCAATAGAGGTGAGATGGATTTGACACAGAGTTGGCATGATGTCCCTCATCTCAGGCCGGTTCAATGGATCCTCACTTAGGCACCACATTGAAACATTTGCCATCTATAGAACAGAGAAAGGCAAGATTCAGTTATCTGAGATCGTTAAGTGAACAGTATTATGCATTTTCACTAACCTTGCACACTTCTTCTATGGGATAGCTGTCCTTCAAGTTAGGATCTATAATTGTTTCCAATGAGCTCTCTAGATCTTCTGATTTGATGACTTTCCTCATCTGTTCACAGAATGATGTATTTCTTTATTTCATTTTATTATAATACAACCTTGCTGAAAGTTAGCATGCAAACCACAAAAAATAATCACACCAGACATTCTAAGTGCTCGCAAGGACTCTTACAATTGAGATTATTGACTTCATCTTGTTGACTTCTTTGTTATCCCGGATAAGTGCACGGAGTCCAGTAATGAGCTCTGCAAGAACTACTCCAAATGCATACACATCAGACTTGGTAGTCATGTGAAGTTCAAGAACTGACCTGCAGTATTAAATTCATACAGTGAGTACTACATATGAAACTGTACCAGCTGGTTGGACTGAAAATCATATTCAAATGAAAACTAACTCAGGTGGAAGGTATCCTGGCGTTCCAACTAAACGAGTTGCCATACATTCTTCTTCATCACTACGCTCAACAAGCTTCACTAGTCCGAAATCTGCAACCTGTTCAACAGAGAATAATCAGATGCTCATGTCTCAGCAGATACAGAAATTTGGTCGTTTAAAAGAGACTTACTTTAGCTCTTAATCCATTGTCGAGCAGAATATTGCTTGTTTTGATGTCACGATGCACATAACAGGCCTTAGTATGATCATGAATGTACTCAATACCACGTGCTGCATCCAAAGCTATCTGTGTTCTAGCAGTCCATGAAAGAGGTTGATGGCCTGAAAAAATTATCTTGAAAGCAAGTTAGTGTATATCAAAACTCAACACCATGTACAGCCTCATGTAATACAGGAAATTTCTGCTTCCAGAAACTTCCTGTAAGAATGAATAATGTTATACCTGTTTCTTTTAAAAGTATTTGTAGAAAATAATAAATAAATAATCTTAAAAAATTATGAAGACAGCATACTTACTATCATGAAGACATATTAATTTTTAAAATATATTAGTTACATATTTTTACTGGAGGGGCACTGATTAAACTTAACCTACACGGTTGTTTCTCCATCGCATACCTTTCAGCAACGGATCATGTAGATGCTCACTAAGTGATCCATTCTGGACATATTCATACACAAGGTACAGGTGATCATCCCCAGCAGCATAACCAATCAACTCAACCTATTTGTAATTGAACGCATTAGGAAAGTATGTGTTCACAAGCAAAGAACCAATACAAAGATATCCACTTCCTATTGGATTTTAGGAATTAAGTACATACCACGTTAATGTGATGTACTTTGCACAGAGCTTTCAACTCAGCAAAGAATTCCTTCGATTTGCTTGCTTTCATCTTCTTAATTGCAATTTCCTATGAGGAAAGTAACACATAAGGATCTTTTCATGATTCTACATGAGACAATACAGAGATATCTTACATGTGCTCCTATGAAACCAAGGTACACACTGCCATATCCTCCCTCGCCGATCTTTCTTTTCTCATCGAAATTAGCTGTAGCATCTCCAACTATTTTCAAACTAAAAATGACAGGCCTCTCTGTTTGGAATGGGTCAATATCTGCAACCATTCAATTCAGAGTAATAAGATAAGATACGTTATGTTTAGCTAAAAATTTAGAAGCAGAAACATGTATCACAGGAGAAGACCATTAATTCTCATGGATGGAAAGAAACGGCTCTCCAGAGCAGCGATGCTGGTGTTGCTGGGAGCTCTCTCCATTTTTATTTCAGGTGCTTCAACATTTTGCTGAGAAGACCTCCTTCTCAGGCGAAGAATGACAGTGAAGACGCAGAAGAACAATATTGCAGCTGATATGGATGCTGCTATTATGATTGTCATACTACGAACCCCTAAAAAGGATCAAACAAACAACAGACAGAAAAAAAAAAGATCAGCTTAATGGGAGCAGAAAATGGCATGTATGATTTAATTGAATACCACTGAAGAGCACAAGAAACAAAAATTCAATTTCAAACACATTTGGATTGCAAGAAGCATCTGCATCTTGTGTGTTACTAGACATCAAACATCAATCATACAAATATCTTGTAGCACAAGCTTTGTGCATAAATTTTAAGTAATTTAGAATAATGTAAATATGAAAATATTTAGTTGTGACTTACTTTTCTTAGAAGAACCAGCAACTCCCATTGGAATAAACAAGATCCATCCTGGTTTAATGAAATCAGGATTTGTCACACTTGGATTCAAGTTTAAGATATCTTGTGGACTTGAATGGAACAAGCTTGCAATAGTAATCAGGGTATCTTCCTCCTGCACTGAATAAGACAATACTCCCTCTGATGCTGTTGAGGAACACCCGCATGGGAGGTGAACTGTAATTGTATTCCCAGGTGTCAATTGCAAACCATCACCAACATTCATTGCAAGCCCGCTGAAGGTATTACTCTTAACTTTGTCAGGTGTGTCATCCGACTCCACTTTATATTGAGTGTCATGAAAAAAAGCAGTTGTGGTGTTGCTGATAGCCTGACACTTGCATGCCACGCCCATCAACAGGTCCTCTGAACCAGAGAGCCGCTTGATAGTCTGGATGAGAGATGCATTACCGTTGAATACAGAGACAATCTCTGACAGGTTATGCCCTTGAGGAGTGACGTAAAGGAATGAGCCGCATGAAGGGTTGATGGACACATCATTGCAATGCAAGGGTTGCCATTCCGCAGTTGATGCTATGCTGCTTCTTGGCTGATCAATGAAAGAGGCGCTTGTATAGTGGTGTTGCAGAAACAAGGTGAGGAAGAACAGGAAACCATGTTTAGCCATGGTGAGCAAGCAGAGAGGCAAATGAAGTTTGGTTACAGAGGAGGTTTATTTCATAGTACAAACCTTGGATTCTAGGTGCTTGTACAGTACCTTGGGTGCCTGAATGTCAATTGCCTGGCATGGCCAGCTATTGCACGCCTGCCACTGTTGTTTCTTGTTAAATCCGCTTCTCTGAAGCTGTGCACTGGTTGGAGCATAGGAAAATGACATCATAGAGTACTAAAGCTTATTACATCGTCCACCAACTCATGTCCAAAACTAAACAAATTGGCCAGCTAGCTGCAGGCCTCATGGTTTGATGGAGTCAAGCATGTCTTTGGCTTCCAACATTTGGCAGTTTTTGCAAGGTTCAGTGTTGGGGCGCAATGGCTCGGTCTCGAAGGTTCCCCATCTAACGTAGTAACGTTAACTAAAGTTTGTGCGACCAGCTTCATGATTTCAGGAAATAGGCGGAGGAAGGCTTTGCGCCAAGAAGATGGGGTGGAATTAAGCCTTCGGAGGGTCCGGAGGCCACCGGCGGAGGCTCTTGCTGGAGGTGTACGGAGCTAAGCCTTCGGGTGGGGACCCGAAGGGCGGCGGAGGCTGGAAGAAGCGCGGCGCAAGACAGGAGCGGATAGGGCAAAGACCTCTGACCAAATGAGGAAGCCGCCCCATGGGCCTTAGCAGGGCTTACCAAAGGCCCACGAAGGACGATTGCATCCCAAGTCGGCTTGACAAAGGCCCATAAGAGGAAGGCGGTAACTAGAAGACAAAGACAAGATAGCCCCTGAGGGGGAATTAGGGGAAAGGATCCCAAAGGAATATACCCTGGTTAGCCAGGTGCAAAAGTGTAATCCGTGAATATGGTGTAATGGCCTATAAAAACGGAACTCAACCCCAAGGGAAAGAGGAGGGTTTTTGGGCTCAAAACCCTAGAAACACTGTTGCCTCGGTTATTCTGCAAATTCATTAACAGGGCCTTCGAGCATCGCCGAAGGCTCCTCTAACCGGTCGGGATCCCATATCCCAACATTCAGAGTTCATTTACTTGTAAATCAGAAAAACATAAAGCACCGAAAAGGACAGCATGATCTAGGGTATTTGCTAAGGGAGATTCAAAGAGCATGTTGACTATTCATTCATTCAATTTCAACACATATGGATGCAGATGAAAATGTGCTACCAATATTTCTCACAGATACTGCAGGGTGCGCAGCAGAACACGAAAAAGTAACTAAATTATACAAATAGTATAGTACATAAAGCCAGCAAGAACCTCCCCCACCCCCAAGTCTCACTTCTCTAATATAAAGTGAAAGTACTGCATTTCTAATCTTGTACCAAAAAATAGTCCAGAATATATCATTAATATCACAATTAGACACAAACAATCAGGTAAGGTTAAACTGGGAGTTCTAAAATAGTTGTTTTTAGAACGAAAATATGTTATTTCCAAGAGACACTATCATAATGTGGCAAACAATAGTTTTACCAACATGCCATTTTCTCCACACAGTTGGATAGGTTCGGTGTTTCCCTGCCTCGTATTTAGTTTTAGGTGTGGGAGTGGGTGTGTGAGTTGGAGTGTGTCGGAGGTGTTTCTGGGAGTGTGCCTCATGCCTCTCCCTTATTGTTTTTACCTTTTGTTTTCTCTTATCTTAATGAAATGACACACAGCTCTCCCGCGTCGTTCGAGAAAAAAAAAACTAGACAAAATGGACAACTAAATGCACCTTTACATTTTCTAAGCCTCAACTCTATCATCTGAACATTAGTAACATATATGTGACAGCACTCTAGAAATGGTAGAGGATGTACATCCAAGGGTATCATTTGAAATTTATTATCCAGTTGTCTTTCACTCTATCCGTAAAGATTGCATGAACGAGTGAACTCAGTGCAGCACACAAACAGAATTTAACGGTAGTCTACCTTAACTTTTATAGCTGTTTGGATGAGGGTCATTTGGGAAGTTTTAGGATTTTGTTCAAATTTAAATGAAGCCCTAGGATTTGAATCCAAATGCCCTCCTATTCCATCAGGCCCTAACCCTAAGCATGTTCAGTATTTTTTTAAAAACCTGAAAAAGAATATAGGAGGCATTAATAAAATACTGAGAAACTGCTAAATTCAACACTAACAGAAATGGTTGGTATTGTCAGAGAAGGAAGTGGTTGGAAGATTTGGTGGGTCAAACTGCAAAACAGACATGGGATTGGAATGTATTAAACATTACAATTACAAACTTATTGGCACAGGAGTGATCTTCATGTAAGACTACCATAGCAGAAAATAGGCAGCAGATTTCTCAAGTAACTAGCATTTCGAGGTGCAAGGAAATGCAGCCACAGGAGTGTTTACGGTAATTAGTTCTATGAATTTTAGGTTATCCCACATAATTAACATGTAAGCAATTTCATGTATGCAAATGAACCTTCCATGATTATAAGGAAAGACAGAGTACAGAACTGATTAAGATAAAACTGAATAAGTACATGTTTGACAGAGTTTCAGAAGATTTCGTCTCTACCAGAATATAACAATATAGAGTTCATATGTACTTGATATCTGACATGCTTTACAATGACAGATGCCAACCATCATTTCTTTACTTTGCCAACCCAACTCATCCCTGTGTTCTTGTATATATTTTCTTTTGATAACTCATCCCTAACCTCCTCAGCATCCCACCACATCTCTTGTGAGGCATACAAGTTTGAGAGCATAACCCTGTAAGCAGCTTTCTCTGAATTGAGTTCAAAGAGCTTTTCGGCAACAATCCTGCCGAGGCTAGAATCACGATGGACACAACAACCCCAAAGCAATGCACCCCACACACCACAATCTGGTTGTATTTGCATTGTCCGTATAAGATCGTATGCCTCCTTCAGCTGGCCAAATGTTGCAAGAAGCCTCACCATGTACACATAGTGCTCCACTTCAACAACTATCTTGAACTCATCCCTCATTCTCCTGAACAACTTCCATCCCTCCTCCAAGTGTCCCACATGACAACAAGCAGCAAGTAAAGCGGAGAAGGTAGCACCATCAGGCCTGAGCTTATCATTAACCATCTCATCGGACTTCAATAGCCTTAGTTGCAAACCCGTGAGATCCAAGGTTTGATATGACCGTGTTGTACATGACTGAGTTCTTATTAGGTAATTGGCGGAACACCCAGTATCCAAGCTCAGTGAAACCACATTTTGCATAAGCATCCATTAGTGAAGAAGAGACTCTTATGTCCATATCAGCTCCAAGCCTGACTGCATAACAATGGACCTCCCTGGTACAACTAACAGCAGCTGTAGAAGCACATACCGAGAGAACACTAGCAATCAATATGCTGTCGGGCCTCCTACCAGTAAAACACATTTTCCGGAACAAATCAAATGACTCCTCGTACTTGCCAGTTTGCATTAGCCCAGTAATCAGTGACGACCAGGTAATCAAATCCGCATCGGGCAAGCTACCAAACAAGCTCTGTCCAGATTCCATACACCCACACCTCATGTACATCGACACAAGTGTGCTTCTCACATGGTGTCCGGAGTCATAACCCCCCTTGACACACATTGCATGAACTGCTTGACCGAATGCAAGTATTTCCGGATTCCAGAAGCATGAGATTAAGCCAACCATTGAATACCCATCCGGCTGCTCCCCAGCTCTCCGCATTAAGGAAAACATCTGGAGACCATCATACCACATTCCTTGGTACCCGTATGCAGACATCATGGAGTTCCAAAGGACCAAGTCCGGCTCGCACAATCCATCGAACACGCTGCGAGCATTGTCCACGAGGCCAACCTTTGCGTACCCACTGACAAGCGCGCTCAGGACAATCGGACGGGAGCACATACCGCATGATGTGGCGACACCATGGACGACCTTGACGGCATCCGGGCGCGAGGATTCGGCGCAGGCGCGGAGGACGCAGGCGAAGGTGTGCGCGTCAGGCGGAGTGGCGGAGCGGCGCATGCGGGCGAAGAGCGCGAGCGCGGCGGGGAGGTCGAGGCGGCGGGCGTGGGCGCGGATTAGGGCGTTGTAGAGGAGCGGCGAGGCCGGGCGGGGAGCCTCGTCCAGCAGGCGGCGGGCGGAGGAGAGGTCTCCGCGGGCGGCATAGGAGCGGAGCACTAGGAGGCGGAAGTCGGCAGGGCCAGAGGCGGAGGAGGGGGAGGCGACGATGAGGCGCGCGTGGAGCTGCTTCGTGTGAGAGAGGGACAGAGGGAGGGCGGCGCCATTGCTGGCCGCGGCCGCCGCGGCGAGGAACGGGAGGTTCCCGCGCATACCATGGGCGGCTGGGCGCGAGGCTCACTGGCGCCTCAAAGCATTTGTCTTTGACTTTAAATTATGCTAACTCAGGCCAGTTTGAAAGCGTACTTGTAAATTCCATTCCGCTAGTTTTGGATTGGAATGAAATGTTTGGGTGCCGGTCCATTCCAGCCTACTGTTTTGGATTTATTATTTTATTAAATACTAGCAAAAGTACCCTTGCGTTGCAACGGGACTACGGGAGAGAAAAACTATCTAATATTTAAAGAAAACGATGATGAGAAAATGGTACCTAGTATTCGTGTTTCTATTTTTTCCCTAGTCGTCTGTGCTTTAATTTATTTATCCACTTAGGTAGTTTTAGGTTTTTTCCCTAATAAATTAACATAAAAATAACAAATGTAGCATTATGAGTCTTTTAGCCATAGACTCTTTTCTAAAAAAAATTCACCACCAAATTATCCACGTAGTTTTGATTGAAAATAAATTTTGTTGTTGGTGGACCCCTGGGTTTTTTAACATAAATAAATAAGAGTTCTAGTTATTGAAGCGTGTAAACCACTTTAATCATGCAATTTGGAAAACAGTGGGCTCCTCTTCTCTTTTGATCGCATTTTTTTTGTTAGTTATATGATATAGGGTGGATAGTATTTCTTATATATATACAATATATACACGCATAAATGGAAACGTGCAATTTTTTAGTCTACATTATTGCCCAGCCAAACATGCATGAAACATGTAGGTGCAGCACCGACTTGGCCATGTCTAGTAATATCAGACTCGAAAACAAAATTGGAAATCCTAGAACTATAAGAGAAAGATATAAAAAACCAAAACAAAGAATTGATTGATCGGTGTGGAATCGGATTTAGACTTAAAGACACCACGTTCGCAATGACATGGTGACCGAGGTTTCTCTCAGATTGATATCATATTTTTTCTATTTTATATCTATACTATTATTTCCTCTAAATCGGAAACAGCTACAAGAAAAAAAAACAGTTGCAAAACATAAATGCAAACCATCACGTACATTACATGGGAGAAAGACGAGAAAAAACGGTTTCACGCAAAAACAATTTGGAAAAATATAAAAGCCGATTTTCAAACAAAAAGTATTGAATTAGGATTCCTATTCAAATTACTCAAAATCGAAGAGATCTATTTGGATTAGAATTAGCATTCTTAGCTACCATAATTATCTAGGGTCATATAAGTCTAGACGGAAAAAACTCTCAACTACCAATAGTTAGGGGGAGGTGGACGAAAAAAATGGATGGACGAAAAAAAAGATCTGAAATTTTATCTCTTTATTATTAGGTAAAGATATCTTATATATACATTTGTACAGTAAAAAAAAAGAAGACGTTGGGACGCTGGGGCTTTGGGCCAGCCTGCTAAAATATACTGGGCCTTTGCCCTATAACACAAGTACCTATCACCAACACTACTTCAATCGAATTAAGAGCCTGTTTGGCAGAGATTCACCATTGAAAATGTGAATCTGGATCTGGGATCCACCATGGATCAGATCCACCATGGATCTGAGATTTAGCCTGGATTTACCAAGGAATTGTTTGGCAAAATAGCAACTTCAGATCCACAAAAATGTGGTTTTTGGTGGGAATGGCTTGTTTTGCACTTCTGCCATCTTCCTCCCAAAATCCGGCGAGCACCTCCATGGAGGGTAGGGTCACCATTCATCTTCCCCGGTAGTCCTGTGCTGGCCTTGGCTGTGCCCTGCAGCCCGGCCCCATGAGCACACCACGACGCCGCCCCAGCCATGCTTCCCCACGCCGCTCTCCCTCGTCGCACTCCTATGCACAGCCCTATGGGATCCGGCCACCGCTGGCAGCTCCGGCCGTGCAGGAGCCGGCCCTGTGGGAGCCCGCCGCCAGGGTGCTGCACCCAGCCGTGACGCTAGCCGCGCCCCCAGCGGCGAGGCTGGTCAGGGGGGTGCGAGGCCTCGACGGGAAGGAGACGGGCTGCGGCCATCACGGACTCGGCCATCACGGGCTCACCGGAGTAGGTCGAGGGGGTGGAGGAGGTCGAGGGGGACCGGATCTACTAGGCCTGGTAATCACGGGCTCGCTGGAGTAGCTGAACGGAGGGAGGAGGTGGGCGGCGCGGCCTTCTGAAAGTCCCTAGTTTGGTTTTGGCTAATTGATGAAACCTAGGACTAACCTTTGTATCTAAGTGGATGATTTAGATAAAGGTGGTCATTGAATATGAGACATGACATTGACTCATATGACCAATATGATGAAGACCAAGATGAGGCTTGGCTCGATGGACCGGTTGTGAAGGTGAAGGGCAAGTCGAGGCTTCGAAGCGAAGGACCATGCGATGGTGAAGCTTGAGCAAGACTTGGCGCCGATGGACCGATGCAACGGTGAAGAGCAAGTGAAGTCAAGGTCGATGGATCGAGATGGTCATGTGATGATATGAAGTGGATCATATCATTTGGAGAAACAAAATGGGCTCAAGGCAAAGGTATAACCATAGGGCCATTTTGTTTTACACTCAAGACACCATAGAGGGTGTGAGTGGTTTAGGGTCGATAGCCGAACTATTAAGAGGGGAAGTCTTATCGGTTATTCGACGCATGGGTGCCACTAGGTGAATTCATGAAGTGCATTGCATGTAGGGCCTAGTGAGCTAATTGGAAAACCTTTGAAAATGATTGAGAAAAAGCTAACACACAAGCACATGGAATTGTACACTTGATGGTGTTGGCACATTTGCAAAGGTGGCGTTGGTCGCGCTGCGGTTTGCGGGTATAGAGAGGTTTGGGTTCCTCTCTCCCTCCCGCCGAGCGTGCGAGCGCGGGATTCAGGCGATTTCGGGGAAATAAAATGCCTATTTTCCATTGCGCCGGAAGTCGGAAAGAAACGGAGGCGAACGCGGTCACAGAAGTGACCGGACGCTGCACCGGACGCTGCACCGGACGCGGTCACTGTGCGTCCGGCGCGTCCGGTCAGTACTGCGCAGAGGTCAGGCGTGCGAGCGAGGGTTTGCCACCGGCGCGTCCGGTGACTCGCGGGACCGGCGCGTCCGGTCATGCGAACAGCGGTTCACGAAGACGTCGGACGCGGTGCGCGTCCGGTCACACACGATCGGACGCGTCCGGTCGTCCAGGGAGCTTACTGGACTCCCACCGGACGCGGGCACTGTGGCGTCCGGTCAGTTCTTCAGCGCGTCCGGTCGTTGTTTCGCTGTGCGCGGCTCTGTGTTGACCGGCGCGTCCGGTGGGTCACGGGACCGGCGCGTCCGGTCGTGACCAGCGCGTCCGGTCGTTGCGACCAGCGCGTCCGGTCAGTGGATCGCGAAAGAACCGTTGAGCGACCGGCGCGTCCGGTCGTTGCGACCGGCGCGTCCGGTCGCAGTTTCGAAATTTAGCCGTTGGGCGACCGGAGCGTCCGGTCAGTGACGACCGGCGCGTCCGGTCGTCCCAAAAAACGGACAAGTGGAGTGACAACGGCTCTATTTGGATGGGATGCTTATAAATACTCGTTGGCCGGCCCTTGGGGAGGTCTCTTGGCATTTCTAACATTCTTGTGCATCCTTTGAGCTAAAGCAACTCCTCCCACTCATCTCTCTTGCTTGATTGCAAATCAAAAGTGAGATTGAGTGATCCCAAAGTGCATTGCATAGCTTGAGGGCATCTAGTGGCACTTGTGGGTGGTTGAGCCGGTGGATTTCTTATTACTCTTGGAGAGTACCGCTCCTAGCCGGCTTGGAGATCGTTGGAGGCGTTGGCAAGAGAAGGTGATTGTTCTTGGCCACCTCCGGTTGATTGTGAGAGGTTCTTGTGCTTTCCTCGGCGGGACGCCAAAAGCAACTCTAGTGGAATCCGCGTGTCGTTGAGTTACCTCACTTGAGAGTGGCGTCTTGCGGTGCCTTGCGGGGCGTGCCTTGAGGGGCAAGTGACTTGAGGGTCACACCGGGGAACCATCTAAGTGTTGGTCGACACAACCAGTGACGTAGCTTGTCGGTGCACAAGTGAACACCGGGTGAACAAAATATTGTGTCTCTTGTCTCCCGGTGATTGGTCTCCATATTGTTTTGTTGTCAATATTGATTGATTATATATCTCCTTGATGATTGGCAACATCTTCACTCTACCGTCGGTATAAGAATCACAATCCTATCTCTTGCATTTACTTTACTAGATTATCTTGTGTAGCTCTAGTAGTAGCCTTTGCTAGTTGTTGTTAGCTTGCTCACTAGTGTAAGTTTAGTGACCTAGCCCTTGTGTGAACTAGAGATTATAATCTACTAGACTTGTGGATAGAAGGCTTGCATCACAACCGTAGGCTAAGCAAAACTCGCTTTACGCCGTTTGTTATTCTAACAAGTTTGCTTAGTGGTTCTTGTAGAATTTTTTAATAGGCTATTCACCCCCCCTCTAGCCATCTAGGACCTTACAAGTGGTATCGGAGCCGTGGTCACCGTCTTAATCAAGGCTTAACATCCTTCGGTGTGAAAAATGGCTCAAATTATGTTTAATCATGTTGGGGGCAAGCCACCGTTCTTTGATGGTGTTAGTTCTTTTGCTCATTGGAAGAGAAAGATGACAATGTACCTTGGTTCTATTCATGAGAGAGTATTGGAAGTCACCGAGAATGATTTTGCTATCATTGATCCCGATCATCTCACCGATGAAGATAGAGCAAATAGAACATGCAATAGAATGGCTCTCAATACTTTTTACCATGGTATTGATACAAAAGTATTTGAGGGTATCAAGGATTTGGAATTTGCTAGTGAAGTGTGGACAAGATTGAGTGAAACTTATGAGGGCACTAAGGTTGTGAAGAGTGCCAAGCTATATGGGCTCAAAAGTGAGTTTGAGAACTTCAAGAAAAAGGATGATGAAACAATCATTGAAATGTTTCATAGATTGCAAGTGATAGTCAATGATCTCAAGAGCTTAGGGCACAAGACTCAAGATCAAGATTTTTGTCACAAGTTCTTGTTGAGCTTACCTAAAAGATTCAAGATGTTGATCATGATGCTACAAAGAGATGGGCTTGAAACAATGAAGCCCAATGATTTGCTTGGAGAGGTATTGACCTTTGACAAGTATGATCAAGATGTTGATGAGAAGGAGGAAGAAAAGAAGAAGAAGACCGTGGCATTCAAGGCCACCTCCTCCAAGGGCAAAGCTATCATCATAGAGGAAGAAGAAGAAGAAGAAGATAATAATGAAGGTGAAGATTTTGAAATTGATGATGAGGCACTTGCTCTTGTAGTCAAGAAAGTGGGTCACATGTTCATTAAGAGAAGAGGCTTCAAAAAGAGAAATGACAATTTCAAAAGCAATGAGCAACAAAGGAAGTGCTTCAATTGTGATAGCACCGAACATCTTCAAGCCGAATGTCCCTATGACAAGAAGAAGAACAACAAGAGGGGCAAGTTTGAGAAGAAGAAGAGAGAGGCCAAGATGACAATCAAGAAAGGCAAGAATGGTGCCTATATGATCACTTGGGAAAGTGATGATGAGGAAGAAGAAGAAGAATCATCTAACAAGGCTTTTGCTTCCATTGCTATCAACAAGAAGCCATCACTATTTGATTCATCCTCTTCATGCTTCATGGCTAAAGAAGCTAAGGTATTATATGATGAGAGTGATGATGAAAGTGAAATGGAATATGCTCATGATAGTGATAATGATAATGAAAGTGATGATGATGAACCAACTAAAGAACAACTATATGACTTGATGCAACAAACTAAAGACATAGCTATTGCCAAGAACAAGGAGTGTAAGAAGCTTTCAATGAAAGTAGCAATACTTGAGAAAGCTCTTTGTGAGCTTAAGACCACTCATGAGAGTCTAGTGGAAGACCATGAGGATCTTGATAAGGCTCATTCTAAGCTTGAAAAAGCTCACTCATTGCTACTTGAGCAACAAGCAAAGAAGGAGGTTGTTGTATCATGTGATATAGGTGTTACATGTGATATAATTGATGAATCTTTTAATGAACCTATCATCATGTCAAACACTAACCCTTCTTGTAGCTCTTCATCCACCACCACTAACTCTACCTCCACTACTAGTGATGGTTTCACTTGTGATGCCTCACTAACGGTTGAGAATGAGACTCTCAAGAGAAAGGTGGATGAGCTCACTCACGCCCTAGGCAAGGCCTATGGTGGTGAGGCCCGCTTGCTTAAGTGCTTGGGTAGCCAAAGGTTCTCTCTTAACAAAGAGGGATTGGGCTACACCCCCAAGAAAGGCAAGTCGGCCTTTGCAACTCCAAAGCCTAGCTTTGTGAAGGGCAATGGTCGGTTTTGCAATAGATGCAAGCAAGTTGGGCACCTAGAGCATAATTGCAATAAAAAGAACCAAAGCAAGAACCTTGTTAATGCTATACCTTTTGGTTCTTGCTATGTGCTTACCAAGGGTGTGAAGGGTGTACAAGCTAAGTTTATTGGTACACCAATTGTGGGCCCAAAGAAGAAGGCTATTTGGGTACCAAAGAGCTTAGTCACTAACCTACAAGGACCCAAGCAAAAATGGATACCTAAGCTTCATTGATTTGCTTGTAGGTCAATTACAAAGCCGGAGGAAGGCATTGGATTATTGATAGTGGGTGCACTCAACACATGACCGGTACATCAAGAATGTTTGATTCAATCAATGACAATGATAGTGGTGTTGATTCTATCACATTTGGCAATAACAAGAAAGGCAAGGTCATTGGCTTGGGAAAGATTGCAATATCAAATGACATAAGTATCTCCAATGTGTTGCTAGTTGAAAGCTTGGATTTTAATCTTCTATCCGTGGCACAAATATGTGATCTAGGCTACAAATGCATTTTTGGGGTTGATGATGTGGAAGTTATTAGTGTGGATGGTTCAAATGTGGCATTCAAGGGCTTTAGATATGAGAATCTCTACCTAGTTGACTTCAATGCTAGAGAAACTTCTTTGACAACTTGCTTAGTCTCCAAATCAAGCGTGGGTTGGCTTTGGCATAGAAGGCTTGGTCATGTTGGCATGCAACAATTAAAGAAGCTTACAACTCACAATCTTGTCAATGGTTTGAAAGATGTTGAATTTGAGAAGAATAAGCTTTGTAGTGCATGTCAAGCCGGGAAGCAAGTTGGAAGCTCACATCCAAAGAAGAGTACAATGAGCACATGCAAAGCATTTGAGTTGATGCACATGGATCTATTTGGACCAACAACATATACAAGCATAGGCGGCAATAAGTATGGATTTGTCATAGTGGATGACTTCACAAGATTCACATGGGTATTCTTTCTTAGTGACAAAAGTGAAGTGTTTGACACCTTCAAGACATTTCTCACTAGAGTTCACAATGAGTTTGAGATTAGAATCAAGAAAGTGAGAAGTGATAATGGAAGTGAGTTCAAGAATACAAGAATTGAAGAACTTTGTGATCATTATGGTATTGGACATCAATTCTCGGCCAAGTATACTCCAAAATCAAATGGCCTAGTTGAGAGAAAGAATAGAACATTGCTTGATATGGCTAGATCAATGCTTCATGAGTACAATGTGAGTCAATCATTTTGGGATGAAGCAATCAATACCGCTTGCTACTACATCAATAGACTATATTGTCATCCATTGCTAGAGAAGACCCCTTATGAGCTACTTCATGGAAGAAAGCCCAATATTTCTTATTTTAGGGTTTTTGGTTGCAAATGCTATATCTTGAAGAAGGGCACTAGATTGGGGAAATTTGATAAGAGATGTGATGAGGGATTCCTACTTGGTTATTCAACTACAAGCAAAGCTTATAGAGTTTGGAACAACTCAAGTGGCATTCTAGAAGAAGTCCATGATGTGCAATTTGATGAAACCAATGGGTCACAAGATGAAGAAGAAAATCTAGATGATATTGGTGGAACTCTATTAGTGGAAGCAATGAAGAACATGGACATTGGAGACATTAGAGCAAAGCAAGTAATTGATATTCAAGATGATGATAAAGATCAAGTGCTCAATTCACCATTCAAGCTAGTTAGTGACTCTCAAGTGCAAGATTATGGTACTAGTTCATCTCATCGAGATACATCAAGTGATCAACCAAGCTCAAGCAATCAAGTGCAAGTACTCCAACCACAACATATTGCAAGAGATCACCCCATTGATAGTGTTATTGGTGATATTAGAAGTGGTGTGCAAACAAGATCAAGATTGGCTATGTTTTGTGAGCATGCATCATTTGTGTCAACCATAGAACCAAAGAAGATAGAAGAAGCTTTGAGGGATGCCGATTGGATCATGGCTATGCAAGAAGAGCTTAACAATTTCACTAGAAATGATGTTTGGGAGTTGGTAGAAAGGCCAAATGACTACAATGTGATTGGAACCAAGTGGGTGTTCAAAAACAAGCAAGATCAAGATGGCATTGTAGTGAGAAACAAAGCAAGACTAGTTGCTCAAGGTTACACTCAAGTTGAAGGTCTTGACTATGATGAGACATATGCTCCCGTGGCAAGATTGGAGGCAATAAGGATTCTATTGGCTTTTGCTTGTGCACATAACATCAAACTATATCAAATGGATGTCAAAAGTGCATTTCTCAATGGGATCATCAATGAGTTAGTCTTTGTTGAGCAACCTCCCGGATTTGAAGATGACAAGAAACCCAACCATGTGTACAAGTTGAAGAAGGCTTTATATGGCTTGAAGCAAGCACCTAGAGCATGGTATGAGAGGCTAAGGGATTTCCTTCTCTCTAAGGGATTCAAGATGGGCAAGGTTGATACAACTCTATTCACCAAGAAGATTGGAAATGATCTATTCATAGTGCAAATATATGTTGATGACATCATCTTTGGATCAACCGATCAAGCCTATTGTGAAGAATTTGGTGATATGATGGCCAAAGAGTTTGAAATGTCTATGATTGGTGAACTTAGCTACTTCCTTGGTCTCCAAGTAAAGCAATTGAAAAATGGTACATTTGTGAGTCAAGGGAAATACATAAGAGACATGTTGAAGAAGTTTGGAATGCAAGATGCAAAGCAAATTTCAACTCCAATGGGTACAAATGGAAATTTGGATAGTGATCTTGATGGCAAAATGGTGAATCAAAAGGAATATCGGTCTTTAATTGGAAGTCTACTCTATGTCACCGCATCAAGGCCGGATGTCATGTTTAGTGTTTGCATGTGTGCAAGATATCAAGTCTCACCTAGAGAGAGTCATCTCACGGCCGCAAAAAGAATATTGAGGTACTTGAAGCAAACAAGAGATGTTGGACTATGGTATCCCAAGGGGTCAAAGTTTGAATTGATTGGATATTCGGACTCCGACTATGGGGGTTGCAAGATCAATAGAAAGAGCACAAGTGGCACATGTCAATTACTTGGAAGATCACTTGTGTCATGGTCCTCAAAGAAACAAAATAGTGTGGCAATCTCTACCGCCGAAGCCGAATATGTGAGTGCGGGGAGTTATTGTGCACAATTGCTATGGATGAAATCAACTTTGAAGGATTATGGCCTCAACTTCAAGAATGTGCCATTGCTATGTGATAATGAGAGTGCAATCAAGATGATACAAAACCCGGTTCAATATGGAAGAACAAAGCATATTGACATAAGACATCATTTCATTAGAGATCATCAACAAAAGGGAGATATTGCCATTGAAAGTGTTGGCACCGATGATCAACTTGCCGATATTCTCACTAAGCCACTTGATGAAAAGAGGTTTTGCAAGCTAAGGAATGAATTGAACATTCTTGATTTCTCAAACATGAGTTGAATGCACCCCATCCACTTATTGACATGCCTCTCCTTCGACATTGCAAGGTAAAGTTGGTTGACATGTCATTCATCCTATGCTAAGGACTTGCTAGAGCATGTAGACATATTAAGTGGTATGCATGAGCATTCATGATAAATCAAATGAATTTGATGGATATATGTTACCACTATTGCCTCTATGTTTGATTTGATCTAGTGGTGGCATATGACATGTTTGTGAGCTTGCACACCTAGTGTTGAATCTAGAAGATTTGCTATAAGTGTTTAATTCAACATAGGCAAGATAACCCTTATTAGGAGGTGTGAAGAAGCTTGTCTTTGGTTCAAATCGAATTAAATATCTTTGGCAAGTATTCTAGGTTGAACCAAAATTGATAAATCTTAACCTACTCCATCAAACATTTTTTCTTCTCTCCACAATTTGATCTCATTTTTGGGTAAGTTGTTGACAAAGGGGGAGAGAAAAAGATGATTCAACATGATAAAGGAGAAAAAGATGATTCAACATGATAAAGGGGTAAATAAAATTTTTTGATGCACACAAGTAGGGGGAGCAAGCTCATAAACAAAGTTGTTGCATTTGTATTGTGCATTCTCATATGACTTGCTCATTGCACATGTACTTTAAATTCAATATACATGCTTGTGTGGTGCAATGCTAGTATAGAACTTGGATGATGAAATGATCTACTAGCATGCATAGGAATAGTTTTACATGTGGTATCTAGACATGCCTAAAAGTTTTTACAAGTGGTCCAAGAACCTTTACATATAATGTTGATCTCACGGGGTTCTTGAGTTTTGTTGGATGTCTAGTTACTTCATGATGCTAAGGATGGTGTAAAAGGCAACTCCGATTGGTATCACGCTTCAAAGGTCCATTTCTTACACCTTAGCATCATTTTGGTAGAATTACTCTTCCAACACTTCTATCCATGCATATGTGCAAAGCTTTCAATCCAAACTCTATGCACATATGTAGGGGGAGCTAATGCTACCAAAACCGAGCTTGTGATAATTGTCCAAACTTTACTTATGAGCAAAATGATTGGACAAGTATGACAAGTTCAAAACTTTTATTATCAAAATCATCTTTGTGAGGGTTGTCATCAATTACCAAAAAGGGGGAGATTGAAAGTCCCTAGTTTGGTTTTGGCTAATTGATGAAACCTAGGACTAACCTTTGTATCTAAGTGGATGATTTAGATAAAGGTGGTCATTGAATATGAGACATGACATTGACTCATATGACCAATATGATGAAGACCAAGATGAGGCTTGGCTCGATGGACCGGTTGTGAAGGTGAAGGGCAAGTCGAGGCTTCGAAGCGAAGGACCATGCGATGGTGAAGCTTGAGCAAGACTTGGCGCCGATGGACCGATGCAACGGTGAAGAGCAAGTGAAGTCAAGGTCGATGGATCGAGATGGTCATGTGATGATATGAAGTGGATCATATCATTTGGAGAAACAAAATGGGCTCAAGGCAAAGGTATAACCATAGGGCCATTTTGTTTTACACTCAAGACACCATAGAGGGTGTGAGTGGTTTAGGGTCGATAGCCGAACTATTAAGAGGGGAAGTCTTATCGGTTATTCGACGCATGGGTGCCACTAGGTGAATTCATGAAGTGCATTGCATGTAGGGCCTAGTGAGCTAATTGGAAAACCTTTGAAAATGATTGAGAAAAAGCTAACACACAAGCACATGGAATTGTACACTTGATGGTGTTGGCACATTTGCAAAGGTGGCGTTGGTCGCGCTGCGGTTTGCGGGTATAGAGAGGTTTGGGTTCCTCTCTCCCTCCCGCCGAGCGTGCGAGCGCGGGATTCAGGCGATTTCGGGGAAATAAAATGCCTATTTTCCATTGCGCCGGAAGTCGGAAAGAAACGGAGGCGAACGCGGTCACAGAAGTGACCGGACGCTGCACCGGACGCTGCACCGGACGCGGTCACTGTGCGTCCGGCGCGTCCGGTCAGTACTGCGCAGAGGTCAGGCGTGCGAGCGAGGGTTTGCCACCGGCGCGTCCGGTGACTCGCGGGACCGGCGCGTCCGGTCATGCGAACAGCGGTTCACGAAGACGTCGGACGCGGTGCGCGTCCGGTCACACACGATCGGACGCGTCCGGTCGTCCAGGGAGCTTACTGGACTCCCACCGGACGCGGGCACTGTGGCGTCCGGTCAGTTCTTCAGCGCGTCCGGTCGTTGTTTCGCTGTGCGCGGCTCTGTGTTGACCGGCGCGTCCGGTGGGTCACGGGACCGGCGCGTCCGGTCGTGACCAGCGCGTCCGGTCGTTGCGACCAGCGCGTCCGGTCAGTGGATCGCGAAAGAACCGTTGAGCGACCGGCGCGTCCGGTCGTTGCGACCGGCGCGTCCGGTCGCAGTTTCGAAATTTAGCCGTTGGGCGACCGGAGCGTCCGGTCAGTGACGACCGGCGCGTCCGGTCGTCCCAAAAAACGGACAAGTGGAGTGACAACGGCTCTATTTGGATGGGATGCTTATAAATACTCGTTGGCCGGCCCTTGGGGAGGTCTCTTGGCATTTCTAACATTCTTGTGCATCCTTTGAGCTAAAGCAACTCCTCCCACTCATCTCTCTTGCTTGATTGCAAATCAAAAGTGAGATTGAGTGATCCCAAAGTGCATTGCATAGCTTGAGGGCATCTAGTGGCACTTGTGGGTGGTTGAGCCGGTGGATTTCTTGTTACTCTTGGAGAGTACCGCTCCTAGCCGGCTTGGAGATCGTTGGAGGCGTTGGCAAGAGAAGGTGATTGTTCTTGGCCACCTCCGGTTGATTGTGAGAGGTTCTTGTGCTTTCCTCGGCGGGACGCCAAAAGCAACTCTAGTGGAATCCGCGTGTCGTTGAGTTACCTCACTTGAGAGTGGCGTCTTGCGGTGCCTTGCGGGGCGTGCCTTGAGGGGCAAGTGACTTGAGGGTCACACCGGGGAACCATCTAAGTGTTGGTCGACACAACCGGTGACGTAGCTTGTCGGTGCACAAGTGAACACCGGGTGAACAAAATATTGTGTCTCTTGTCTCCCGGTGATTGGTCTCCATATTGTTTTGTTGTCAATATTGATTGATTATATATCTCCTTGGTGATTGGCAACATCTTCACTCCACCGTCGGTATAAGAATCACAATCCTATCTCTTGCATTTACTTTACTAGATTATCTTGTGTAGCTCTAGTAGTAGCCTTTGCTAGTTGTTGTTAGCTTGCTCACTAGTGTAAGTTTAGTGACCTAGCCCTTGTGTGAACTAGAGATTATAATCTACTAGACTTGTGGATAGAAGGCTTGCATCACAACCGTAGGCTAAGCAAAACTCGCTTTACGCCGTTTGTTATTCTAACAAGTTTGCTTAGTGGTTCTTGTAGAATTTTTTAATAGGCTATTCACCCCCCCTCTAGCCATCTAGGACCTTACACCTTCCTGATGGCCACGACGAGAAGGAGACGGGGTGTCGGGCTCCGGTGTACGCTAGAAAGGAGACGAGGAAACAAAAAAACGGATTGGTATGGGAAGGGAGGTATGTAACCAGTGGCAAAGGTGGGTAATTTCCACCTAAATCCACGAGGAGATACGAAATGTCCATTCGTGGATCACCTCCCTGAGGAGATACGAAACGTCCATTTTGGTGAATCTGAATTTGGTTGATCTAGACTGTTTGAGAAATATTTTTGTGGATCCGAACTAATGAATCTGAATCCCTACCAAACAGGCCCTAATATAGTGGCCACACGTCCATGGAGACATGAACCAACACAGCCGCCAATCCACCCTCGTCTCTCTGCCGAGGTAACACATCTTAGCACCATGGCTCATGGCACCGAGCTTTAAGGCTAGGGAGTGGTGTGGCCGCGATATGGCACTAGAGTGGCGAGAGCTCGATGCCACGATACACGATGTTAAGGCTCGGCCCCACATATCTTGGCGTCGACCTCGGTGCCATACACTGTGCCGTCGAGGTTTAAATTTAACCCTAATTAATCATGGCTTAGTTATGTAAAAATTTGGCTCTACGAAATTTTATCATGACTTGAACATTAAAAAATTTGGATTTTTACCATGACTTGGACATTGAGAAATTTGGCATTCTAATATGTAGTCACAATAAAAATTTAGTCAAATTTAAGGATGTCCGAGTTACAGTAAATTAGGGTTAAATTCAAAGCTCGGGGCCACGGTGGATGACGCCAAGCCTCGGCACTATGCATCGCGGCGCTGAGCTTTGGCCACATCAGCGCCACGTCGTCCTACCATGCCATCCAGGCCTCGAGGCTCAGCACCATGGCTCATGACACCGACCATAGGGTTCATATTCGGAATCGTGATAAGGTAGCATAGGAATTCAGGCATAAATATTTTTTTTCAAAAAAGAGTTAAAACTAAAAACAATCGTGCGCGCTACTATGAGAGCCTGACTGAAATAAACAAAAACCAGCACCCAAGGCAACTGGACAGGATCACTGATCCACAAATATCGGTCTAGGTTGGGCCGCACTTGCTATGAGCCTATGAACATGGATAGGGCCGGATCCAAATACGTGAAGTTTATCATGTGTTCGGTCGTGCTCCGCGTTGAACGTGCGACGCGGGGCGGCCCACGCGCCTGTGTCCGACATCGCGCTGCACCCGCGTTCAGGCCTCGCCGGAGATGAAGAAGACAGCGACGAAGTTAGGGTTCCGGTTCCCGGTGGCTCCAGAAGGAGGTTTGGGGGGAGGTGGCCGCGACACAATGGTGGTGGCGGGTTGAAGGACGGTGAGCGAGGCGGTCGGAGACAACCGGTTGGGCGGGGTTGGCGACTGGGGTGTCACAGTAGTGCTCGTCGTCGAGCTGTTGTGGTTAGGGTGGGTGGGGTCGAGGGGCGGGGGCGGGGGTGGGTTGAGGGTGGCGTGGCGAGGTGGCTCGCTGTCGGTGGTGGGTCGGGGGTGGGGCAGCGCGAGGATGAGGACGACAGAGCTCACCGACGCCCTAGGGTTAGCGGAAGGCGAGGCGGAGTGGCGGGGGGCGGGAGGTAGGCAGCGCGGCTGCTTCTGGTCGGGGAGGAGGCAATGGTGGGGGAGGAAGGGCACGGCCGCGTGGGGACGAAGCGTCACGAGGAGGAAGAAGGGATCGCGTGCTCCCTGAGTGTGCTACTCATTGTGCAGTAACTTTGTCCATTCAGATAATATCTAGGATGGATAAATTAAATAAAATTATATATGATTGCTTTAAGATTCGTACATAATATTCTGGGAGTACCACCGGAGCAAGTCTCTGACATCAGCGATACATCTTAGAAATGTTATATTTAAAGAGAAATTCTACGGTGCTTGGAAAAAACTAGAGGCATCCATCTAAACAAATCTAATAGTTATAAAATGAGAAGAACCAATACAAAAGAACTTAAGTTGTGGGCCGAAACCTATAATACATGGGCCAGAAACTAGTTTCAAATTTAATTGCAAGGGTACCATAGTACTTTCACAATAGTTATAAAATGAGAAGAACCCATACAAAAGAACTTAAGTTGTGGGCCGAAACCTATAATACGTGGGCCAGAAACTAGTTTCAAATTTAATTGCAAGGGTACCATAGTACTTTCACAATCTGAGCGGCTCCTCATCATCTCCCGTGTGTGTTATCTGTCTCTGTTCTTATCGTAGTCGCCCACCTGGCCCGTTCGTCCGCCGCCACCACGGCTGCCCACCGCCAGGCTGCTGCCACGGTCGCCCGACGACACCCCAACACCGTGCCGCCGCCGGCCAATGCCAGCCCAGGTAGGCGCGCCAGCCATGGCCGAGTAGACATCAACCCCAGCTCGAGCCGTCCAATCGTGGACCTCCAGTGCAGGAGCAGCGGCTGCGTGCTGGTGTTGGGGGCCGCGCAACGGGCTCGGCTCAGTAATTGGCTCGAGCTACCTCGGTAAGCCCATAAGCTAGAGAGAAAAAGTTTCACTCAGCAGAAATCAACGTTCAGTCGCTCACGCATCTTTGATTCAATATAGCAAATTAGGAAAATTCCACTTCAACGAACAAATCAACAAATAAATGATTCACGTGTCCTTGGTTCAGTGTCAAAAGCAAGCAGCAAATTAATGTATTTTGAGAGACTCAATCACAAAGCAAGATCCGTAGAATCCATGAAAGACATGACCGGAAGTCACGGCACAGCAGCTCAATTTCAAATTAAAAGCAAGCAGAGCTTTGAGGGAGCGGCCTGACTGCTCTGCACCTTGGCGCTCTTTGGGGCCGGCGGCGGCGGGCACCGGCGCGCAGCTTGCGCGGCCACATGGGGCGGGCGGCCGACGGGGTTGTCGCTTGGGCTTGGGCACTCAATCCAGCATCCGGTACTCGGCGTCGCCCGGTGCACGGTGGAGCCGTGGAGGTGCTGCTCCTGCTCGGCGGCTCAGGGCGGCGGCCGCTGGCGCTCGCGAAATCCAGCATCCGGTACTCGGCGTCGCCTCAGGGATCCAGGGAGTTGTTACGTAGGAAAAGTACTTAACTGCCCTTAAACACAATTAATTAGTTTTTCTATTCTTAAGAGAGGAACTGGTGGTTCCTTCCAAGCACAGTAACAAACGTCTTATTTAAAATTGCACAAAATAACTTAAGATGCAGTACACCAGTAAAAAACATAATTTAAAATTTGACGACACTGACTTGGATTCCAAAAAATGCTGCTAGTTCTTACAAAAATTGTAGAATGCAAAACAATAACAGTATACCTGTTCTCATATTCTAAGACTTGAGTATCAGTCTTAACTTTTATTTATTAATTTACTAGATACTAGAAATATGAAAACACTTTTAGTTGGCCGGTACCAGTGGCTCATCATTCACGGGGAATCATCAACTCCAATTGGGACAAACAAGATCGACCCTGGTTTAACAAAGTCGGGATTCACCAAGCTCGGGTTCAGGTTTAAGATATCTTGGGAAGTTGATCTGAACAGGCTTGCAATCTGAGGGAGGGTATCCTCCTCCTGCACTGCATAGGACACCACCACACCCTTGGATGCTGCGGAGGAACACCCACACGGAAGGTGAACCGTTATTGTGTTACCTGAAATCAGGGGGTACTCATCGCCAAAGTTCATTGCGAGCCCACTGAAGATCTCGCGATTGACAGTATCAGCTGTTTCTGCTGGCTTCACCACATATAGAGTGTCATGGAGGAGAGCACTCATGTGGCGTTGATCGCCTCACACGTGCAGGGCACAGCCACCAGCACGTGCACCGCACCGGAGGGCCGTTTGATCGGCCGGAGGAGAGTCGTCGTCGACGCAGTAGCGTTGAAGACAGCGGCTATTTCGGACAGAGGTTACGCCCTTCCGAGGTGGCCACTGCTGCACAACGAGGCGGTAGTCCCGATCCAAAAGGACCTCTAGTCCCGGACTGCGAGCCGGAACTAAGGTTTCGGGACTAAATGTCCCACCTTTAGTCCCGGTTCTCAGGCCCCCGGTTGGTAATACCAACCGGGATTAAAGGTGCTGCCAGGCATCGACGTGGCGCAGCACATTTTACGTGGCGCAGCACATTTTAGTCCCGGTTGGTATTACCAACCGGGACTAAAGGTTCTTTTTTCTTTTTCCTTTTTCTTTCCAATTCATTATTGATTTTGGTTTTCAGTTATATTGTTTTCCAATTTATTCTTCGCTGCTATTATCCGTATACGTTGCACCTATACGAGAGCGTTATTATTGCACACAAATAAAGTATAAAACTACATATATATATATATATATATTATAGAGCTATACATATACGTACATACACATTACATTTACAATAATATACAAGTAATCAAGTGTTCGGCCGCCGGTTAATGAGTTACACAAATGTTTGCCCGCCACTCAAAGCTCGTACAAGTGTTCGTTCTTGTTTGGACTATTCAAATTCAACCTAGGGTTGTGGTGGAACTCGCCGTCTTCCGGGATGACATGATCGTTGATGAAACCTGCGATCGTCTCCTGGATTGCGACGAGTATTGTGTGCTTGAACACTTGTTCTTTCAATTCTCACTCCTTCCATTTGCATTAATTAAATGAAAAGATATTAATATACATAAGATTTATTTAGTTTCAACAAATAAATAAGATATGAATTTACTGTATACACATGTTACTTACTTTTAGCATCTCTTTAGCAGGTGTAAATTTGCTACACCGCATGTACTCGCAAACGTAGTATCCACATAAATTGGTTCCGTACGGTTATCCGGAGACCCACTTATGTAGAATAGGAGGGGGAGTGACACTTTCAGATCCGTACGATATCTTTGTTGTAGCCAAGCCCAAGCCCTGCCCAATAAGTCGGTCGTTGATTAGGTATAGCATAGTAAATTAAAGGAGCAGGCAACGATAATTAACGAATGACAGAACTTACCTCTGGATCATGTCTATCATGTCTTGGTACATTGCCAGCTCTTTTCTCATTGAGTCCCACACATTTATAGTTTGTTCCTTGATCTTAATCTCAATGAGTATCCAGTGATCCCTGCATTTGTTTATAGAGTCAACTTATATATATATTAATGTTGGATTGACTAAGACATAATATAACACAACACTTTACCCCATATTGTAAGGGAAGAGTATCAACTCCTTATGTCTTTGGTTATAAAAGAACCTTCGGAGGTTTTTCTCCATTTCCTTGATCTTCAGATTGAATGGATCTTTAGTCTTTGTGTCCTTGTACACGACATACGGATCGATAAAACCAATTCGATCGTCTTGTTTCAATCTGAGTTCTCTCATCATGTGTCTACACATCGTGAGCTTAGTTATTACGAATACGTACATATGCTAGAGTGGGATTATTGATTAAAAGGAAGAATCACTTACAGACAGTAGCAACTTATGAGAGATTTGTCAAGAGCATCCATATAGAGAAGCTGGTGTATTTCACTAAACTGTACCCAGATGACGTCATCTCCACGGAAGTAGTGACGGTCTCTGACTTGGACACCTAGATATTGTTCACTTTGATGTTGTGCACAGAATCTCAAGTAGTACTCGTCCAGCTTGTACATTTGTGTACCAAGACTTTTTACCTTTGCAGGGTCGCATAGACTCCTGCCATATACGTATTTCCTCCGCCATTCATCAACAACTTCGGCCTCTTTAAGTTCCTCCCGACCGAAAAGTTATTCTAATGAAAGCCCAGTCACATTCATCCACTTGACGAGTTCATCTAAGTTCACATCATCAGGTACCGATATTTGCATCAGTTCATGTTGGAACCATATTGATTCTCAACCACTAGTGGCGGCACTGATTGCTGCGCTTGTTGGCCGAGCTGTGCAACATCTTTCCCGACCGCCTTCTGTTTCCTTTTGTCCTCCTTGATTTTCTTTGTGATCGTACGCTCATAGTCTGATAGTGGCGGCGCTGGTTTTTTACTAGCGGCACGTTTCTCGTCTTGCATAGCCTGCACCACTTGACGTAGCTTTACACGAGGATACATTAGGTATGGCTTCTCTTGCTTTGCTCGTGCGTCAGCTTTGGTCTTTTCGAAGAACGCTTTCACTTCTGCCTTGACTGAAGCATTAAGTTCTTCATCAGTCTTCTCGTATGGAAGCTTGGTCATCTTTGGGATCTTCGTGACCACGACTTGTTTCTTCTGCGGAGGTGGTGGGACCGATCTCTGTGAGCCAACGGGCCTCTTGTTCCTCGATGGACCAGCCGGTGCCGATGAGGCGGCCGTTGTCGGCATTGGCGGAGGCGGCGGCGGCGGCGCGGTTGGAGCTTGCTGTTGTGGAGGAGATTGGGCCGCTGGCGGCGTTGGAGTATGTCGTGGAGGAGATACGGCCAGCGGTGGGGATGCAGCCTTGTCTGCTTGTATGAAATCGTCATCGTCGTCGTGTCCCACGGCACTGTGGTCATGTGTGAATGGATAGACGGACTTGGGGAGGTCCTGGATTTGAAAAAACAAACAAGGTATATACATGAGTGAACCGTAATTACATACAGTACATAATTATTGAAAAGCAATTGCGTTCACAATCATCCACACCTAGGGTTCGGTTGTGGTGGCGGCGCCCCAGGAATAATGATGTAATGTTTCTTCCAACATATGAATGTCTTCTCCGCTTCACCTAGGGTCTTCTCCCCATCACCACCTTCGATATCCAGAGCCACATTTTCATGGCCTTTGACCACTCTATCCATTGAGACACTAGCATACCCGGGTGGTATTGTGACCGAGTGGATCCTTGGTGTCTTGGTGGGGTCGATAGGAGATATAACACCGGTAGCCACCTTGACTGTGGCATTCCCCTCCGGAATATGCAGCTCACAGGACGTCAACGGAGAGGTGACATCATCCACCGGGAAGCGCATCCCTGCGTCATCATCTTGCCTCACAGGCACCTCCGTAGAAGCACAACTGCTTTTCAACTGAGCTGAGCCGGGGCTGATGTTGGCGGCCGGCTGTGACAAGCTCTGGAGGCGGGAACTTACAACTTCCTCCATGGCCTTTCTGATTTGCTCATTCATAGTGGCCTTAAGCGCTTCCTCCCGCTTTAGTGCCTTATGAGCCACTTCACTGGTCTTCATAACAGCCTCCTCCAACTGGCGTAGCCGTTCCCTGTCCTCTTCCTTCTTTCTCTGGCGGCTTCTATAAGTTTCTCTGTCCTGAGGGAAGGCATGCTCCCACGACACGGAGCCATAGCCTCTCGTCCGTCCACCGTGCTCAGGGTTCCCCAGGGTGATGTCAGCTCATCTTTATCTTTGTTCGGCTGCCACTCTCCACTTTGAGCGACGGAGCGGGCTTGATGAAATCTTTCTACTACAGCTTGGATGCGTTCCCCATACACGACCGCTCCGGTCTCTAGGTCCAGGCGGCCTCCGTGAGCGAAAAACCAGTGCTTGGCGTGCTCAGGCCAATCGAGGGATTCTGGCACCAACCCCCTGTCAATTAGCGCTTGCTCGGCTTTTTCCCACTTAGGAATGGCAGTAGGGTAGCCACCTGATCCCATCCTATGGTGGTAGGTCTTGTGTCGGGCATTCTCTTGGTTCCTTCTCGCCCGTTGCTGACCCTCTTCCGACGTCTTGAACTGTATAAACTCATCCCAAAACGGCCGCAGCTTGACAAAGTGCTTACAGTTGAAATCCGCAGTCTTGTTCTTCTTGATATAGTCGTTATATAGATTCTTCTTATAGCACTGGAATTGTGTGGCCATCTTCTTCATAGACCAATCCCGAACTCTTTCCTTCAACTGTTCATCGTTTGTGTCTAGCATGAAATGTTGCAACACGTCACCCCAAACTAGTTCCTTGTCACGGTTGGAGACATAACTAATTTTTGGGCGTTGCTTATTTTTCTTCCATTCACAGACATTGATCGGGATCCTATCCCGGGCAAGGTACCCTAAGTGGTTGATAAAGGCCCTTGCATGGGGTCCACGTGGCTGGCCTGTTCTCTCGTCGAAATCCGTTATAACCAACCGGCCCTCCATCGGCTTCTTCGGGTCTCGTACTTTTCTGCTGGTCCCCGTGGTTGTTGTTGAGACAGAGGGCTATGTAGGCAGAAACAAGACAATTAATAAAGAATTTTTTTTTGAATTTCATGTATATAAACATAGGAGGCTGCATATATTACAGACCTCGCCAACATTATCTTGGTCATTCGGGTCGACCAAGTACTGAGAACCGTCATCGATGCCCTCAGGGTTCTCATTGCCTTCACGATCATCATAACGACCTTCTTCAGCGCTACCGCGGATCATGTTCAACAATATTTCTTCGTCTTCTCTCGGCCATTTCTGCAAAAATAATTAGGGTTTAAGGTTTACAGTTCAGGATTTAGGGTTTAGGGTTTACAGTTTAGGGTTTAGGCATTACTAAGCATAAGAGATCGACTTACACATATTAGTGGGATATTATCTGGATATAAGTGTAGATCCAGGTAATCATGCAGCAACGGTATCGACCAACTCCTACTAACTTAATACATATAATAACAAGTAAGTCTATCACGAGTTGTATTTCTTAATTAAAATAGATAATTTTAACTCATGGAAAAACTATTCAAATTTCAAGTTTAATAGTCGATGAATAATCGTTCCAAAATAATCGATGCAAATATACAATATATATAAATATATACATATATACATATATATATACACATATATACATATATACATATATATACATATATATACATATATATATACATATATACATATATATATATATATACATATATACATATATACATAGATATATACATATACATATATGCATATATATACATATATACATATATATATACATACATATATAGATATATACATACATACATATATATATATATATATATATATATATATATATATATATATATATATATATATATATATATATATATATATATATATATATATATATTGCCGCAGGTGGGCGCCGGCGCCGGAATTGAAGCGCAGCAGCGTGGCGGCGCCGGCCGGAAGCAACAGCGCGCGCGCTCGCGGCTCCGACAATGGGGCACAGCAGCGCGCGGCTGTTGTCGGGGCGGCGCTCAGGGCGACGCGCGGCGGTTGTCGGGGCGGCGCTCGGGGCGACGCACGGCGGTGCTCGGGAGATCGAGATGGACGAGGCGGCGGTTCGTGTCTGCGCGCTGGTGGGGAGGAGGAGGAAGAAGGCGGGCCTTTATAGGTCAGGGACCTTTAGTCCCGGGCTTGGCCACCGCCCGGGACTAAAGGGGCTTTAGTCCCGGTTCCAGCCACGAACCGGGACTAAAGGTCACCCTTTAGTCTCGGGCGGTGGCCAAGCCCGGGACTAAAGGTCCCTCCACCAAATTCTGGCGCCTGTTTAGACGTCAAAATTTGGTGGATTTTATTTTTCACCTTTTTTCCTTTCATCTTTCTAAATGCATAGTAAATTAAATATTTATCATAATTTTTTTCAAAAATACACATTAGTTTAGTTTGACTCTATTGTGCATTACATAAATTATAAACACTATTTTTTTTAAATATTTCATATTATCCAAAATAAATGTTATTTATATTGAATATTGTGTTAATGCAAAAATATAATGGGCAATTAAAATATATAAAATTGTTGGCTTTCGACAGAAAATTTGTTTTTGGGTCATTTGGACGTTAAACTTTTGTTTCTTCGATAATAATTATCCAAATGCGCGACATTAATTGTCAAAACATTGGTTTTTAGAAACACACTTTGACCGAACCCTGGATGGTCTCGAATGGAAAACTCATGAATACAAAGTTTGTTCCACTCATCAAGACCTACATTTGGTCTAATGGTCAACTTTTTATTTGTAAAAGTTTGAACCACTCAATTTTGAATTTTGAAAGAATTCATAGCCAAACGCCGGTTTTCGGAACCCTGGATGGTCTCAAATGGAAAACTCATGAATACCAATATTGTTCCACTCATCAAGATCTACATTTCATACATGGACCATTTTTGCATTTGACAAAGTGTTGATAAAGTGTAGTTAAAAATCCACAATTCCCACATATAGTTTCATATAGTTTGTGTGAGATTCAAGATTTGGTGAGTATTGTTTATTTAAACTTTTTCAAATAGAAAAAATGGTCTACATATAAAGTTTGGATCTTGTTGAGCTCTAACAACTTGGTATTCCAAAGTTTTTCATTTCAAGTCATTTAGTCTGTCATTTGACCAAGTCTGACCAAAACCCGTCTTCGATTTTGAAAACATGTGCCTGGGAGGTCCATGTATGAAATGTAGATCTTGATGAGCTCTAACAACTTGGTATTCAAATGTTTTTCATTTGAAGTCATCAAATAGGTCATTTGACCAAGTTTGACCAAAGTCAAAACATTGGTTTTTAGAAACACACTTTGACCGAACCCTGGATTGTCTCGAATGGAAAACTCATGAATACAAAGTTTGTTCCACTCATCAAGACCTAAATTTGGTCTAATGGTCAACTTTTCATTTGTAAAAGTTTGAACCACTCAATTTTGAATTTTGAAAGAATTCATAGCCAAACGCCGGTTTTCGGAACCTTAGATGGTCTCGAATGGAAAACTCATGAATACCAATATTGTTCCACTCATCAAGATCTAAATTTCATATATAGACCATTTTTGCATTTGACAAAGTGTTGGCAAAGTGTAGTTGAAAATCCACAGTTCCCACATATAGCAAAGTTTGAACCACTCAAATTTGAATTTTCAACACATAATGTTACAATTATATTACACAAGATGTCAAATACACATTATTAATTTGAGTTCACTACCTATATCAAGCGGGCACAGTGGTAAACTTTTTCTTGACGTAATGCCCTTGGTTACGATCATTCTGTAACCATGGAGTGTCCTCAGCAGCGAGCAGGATGCTTGGGTCTTTGGCCACACAGAAGGGTGGGATTCGTTCATCCTTTTCATAATCCTCTGACACGTCTGACTTGTCTTCAATTCCCATGATGTTTCTTTTCCCTGTAAGAACTATGTGGCGCTTTGACTCGTTGGTTTTTTTCTCGTCGTGCTTCCCTCTCTTGGGTTTTGTAGACATGTCTTTGACATAGAACACCCGATTCACATTAGCAGTAAGGACGAATGGATCATTTCTATACCCAATATTGTTGAGGTCTACTATTGTCATTCCGTACTCCTTATCGACTGATACCCCTCCGTTCATCTTCACCCATTGGCATCGGAATAGAGGGACTTTAAAATTATGTGCATAGTCTAATTCCCAAATCTCCTCTATGCGACCATAATATGTGTTTATGTTCCCATTCGGTTCCGTAGCATCCATGCGGACACCACTGTTTTGGTTGGTACTCTTTTTATCTTGGGATACGGTGTAAAATGTATTTCCATTTATCTCGTACCCTTTGTACGTGAGGACGTGCCACGCTGGTTGCCTAGCCAACAAATACAGTTCATCTCCAATAGTTTTATCACCCTGACATTTTTTGTGCAACCAATCACCGAATGTCTCCATGTGATGATGCGTAATCCAAGCCTTATTCTTCCCAGGATTCTCGGATCGTACAAAATTCATGTGTTTCTCAATATACGGTTCCACCACAGTGGAGTTTCGAAGAACTGTGTAGTGCGCTTTATTGAAAGAATCATCACCCTAGCTGAGATATGTTTTCTTTCCTAGTGTACTCTTTCCACCAAGTCTCCCCTCATACCGTGATTTAGGAAGACCAATCGGGTCAAGGTCAGGAATGAAGTCCACACAGAACTCAACGACCTCCTCTGTCCCGTATCCCTTGGCAACGCTTCCTTCTGGCCGACCCCGCTGGTGAACATATTTTTTCAGTACACCCATAAATCTCTCTAAGGGAAACATGTTGTGTAGGAACACAGGACCCAGGATATTAATCTCTTTGACCAGATGAATTAGGAGATGTGTCATGATATCAAAGAAGGATGGAGGGAACACCAACTCAAAGCTGACAAGACATTGAACCACATCATTCTGTAGAGTAGCTAGATCAAAAGGATTGATTGCCTTCTAAGAAATTGCATTGAGGAATGCACACAGCTTCACGGTGGTCAGACGTACATGTGGAGGTAGAATTCCTCTTAAGGCAACCGGAAGCAGCTGCGTCATAATCACATGGCAGTCGTGCGATTTTAAGTTGACAAATTTCTTCTCCGGCACATTTATTATATGCTTTATATTGGAGGAGAACCCAGATGGGACTTTGATGCTGCTTAGGTACTCAAACATGCTTTCCTTCTCCTCATTGCTAAGAGTGTAGCTAGCAGGTCTTAAGTAATGACGTTCATCATCTGTCTTCTCTAGATGTAAGTTGTCTCGTTCTTTCATGCGCTTCAAGTCCTCTCGTGCCTCAAGGGTATCCTTAGGCTTTCCAAACACACCCATGAACCATAGGAGATTGACACAAAGATTCTTTGTTAGGTGCATCACGTCGATCGAGTGGCGGACCTCAAGGTCTTTCCAATATGGTAGGTCCCAAAATATTGACTTCTTTTTCCACATTGGGGCGCGCCCCGAAGCGTCTTTTGGAACAGGTTCACTGCCTTGTCCCTTTCCAAACACTACTTTCAAATCCTTGACCATCTTGAATACCTCTGCCCCATCTCGGTTGCCTGGCTTGGACCGGTGTTCTGCCGTACCTTTAAAATGTTTGCCTTTCTTTCTCAACTGGTGGTTCTTAGCAAGAAATCGACGATAGCCAAGGTACACGACCTTTCAACATTTTTTCTAAATAGACATCCTCAAGGTCACCAAAACAATGGGTGCATGCATTATATCCCTTATTTGTCTGTCCTGAAAGATTACTTAGAGCTGGCCAATCATTGATTGTCACGAACAACAATGCTCGCAGGTCAAATTCTTCCTGTTTGTACTCATCCCACACACACACCTGGTTTGCTCCATAGCAGCTGGAGTTCCTCAACTAATGGCCTCAGGTAGACATCGATGTCATTGCCAGGTTGCTTCGGGCCTTGAATGAGCACTGGCATCATAATAAACTTCCGCTTCATGCATAACCATGGAGGAAGGTTGTAGATACATAGAGTAACGGGCCAAGTGCTATGACTAGAGCTCTGGTCCCCAAAAGGATTAAATCCATTCGTACTCAATGCGAACCTTAGGTTTCTTGCGTCATCTGTAAAGTCTGGGAATTCTCTATCTATTTCTCTCCACTGGGACCCATCTGCAGGGTGTCTCAACATGTTGTCCACCTTACGGTCTTCTTTGTGCCATCGCAACAACTTTGCGTGCTCCTTGTTTCTGAACAGTCGTTTTAGGCGTGGAATTATTGGAGCATACCACATAACCTTGGCAGGGATTCTCTTCTTCGGACATTCTTCATCCTCAACATCGCCAGGATCATCTCGCAAGATCTTGTACCGTGACGCATGGCAAACAGGGCATTCATCTAAATTCTCGTGAACGCCACGGTACAGGATGCAGTCATTAGGACATGCATGTATCTTTTCGATTTGTAATCCTAAAGGGCAGACGATATTTTTTGCTTCGTATGTAGTGGTGGGCAATTCATTAGGCTTTGGAAGCCTCTTTTTTTGGATCTTCAGTAATTTCTCAAATGCCTTGTCAGATATACCATTATCTGCCTTCCACTGTAACAACTCCAGTGTCATGCCTAGCTTTTTCTGCCCATCTTCGGCCGACGGGTAGAGTAACTTCTTGTGATCCTGTAGCATTTGGTCAAACTTAGCCTTCTCCTTTTCACTTTCACAATCTCTCTGTGCGTCACAAATGACATCACCAAGAGCATCGTCATCTTCAGCGATACTGTTTTCTGCATCCGCCTCTTCTTCAACTTCCTCCATCGCGAAGTCACAGTATTGAGCAAAAACATCGTCAGGGTCCGCTTGTTCTTCTTCACCTTCTTTCATCATAACCCCGGTCTCTCCATGCTTGGTCCAACAAATGTAGTTTGGTATGAAACCCGACTTGAACAAGTGCAAGTGAATACTTCTTGAGCTACAAAATTCTTTTAAATTCATACACACGACACATGGGCAGCACATAAAACCATCCCGCTTGTTTTCCTCTGCCACTCTGCAGAATTCTCGCACGTCCTCAATGAACTCGTTGGAGCGGCGATCGGCATTGTACATCCAATGGCGTGTCATTATCTGCATTATATGGCATCACATAATTAAAAGCCCAGCATGAGAAAAGAGCGCGGCACAACCTTGTCTAATTGAGTTCAAAATTTTATAAGTGGTTCATCATTTCATAAAATTAATTTGTGGACGTTAATAAAAAGATAGCAAAATCATAAAATTTGTATTTTTCTATTAAAAGGTGTAATTTTATCTCTAAATAAAATTAATTTGAAGAATTTTTAAAGTTAAAATAAATTTGTTTCAAAATTATAAAGAATCAACATTATTTAATATTTTAAAATGAGAACATGAACAAATTAAAGTAAAAAGTATCCTAAAAAGACTATAATAGAACTAAACATTATATGTGTATACTACTTTCTAGGTACTATAATTAGCATCGTTCATAAAAATTCAAACATGAAAAGTGATTGGAGCTAGCAATATGAAATAAAATAGCCATATATAACATGGATTTACATATGGTGCTGCTAAACCATAGGAGGATGAAGCTAGCAACCTTTCAAACAAATCGACGATGACGTAGAAGCGTTTGAAGTGGATTGATCGCCGGAGATAAGACAAGCGAGAACAATGGAAGAACAAGCAACAAGAACATGAACAAGGAAGGGCTCGGGCAGGGAGGAAGCAGAGGGATGTTCAATTTATAGGGGGAGGTTTTAATCTCGGTTGGTAACACCAACCGGGACTAAACCCAGTCCTATAGTCCTGGTCGGTGCCACGGACCGGGACAAAAGCTGTAGTCCCGGTCCGTGGAACCGACCGGGACTAAAGGCAGGGCTTTAGTCCCGGTTGGTATTACAAACCGGGACTAAAGGTCCCTCCAGACAGCGCCTGACAACAGAGCCGTTGGCGAGGGACCTTTAGTCCCGGTTGGTAACACTAACCGGAACTAAAAGTCTATTTAGTCCCGGTCGCCAAAATCGCCAAGACTAAAGGTATTTTGGACGATCGACGAAAGGTCAGTTGTGTAGTAGTGGGTGTAAAGGAACGAGCTGCTGCATGAAGGTGGGTTCATGGATACAGCGTCGCATTGCATGGGGTTGCCATCCCGCTGCTGATGCTACGGCTACGCTAGTATCAAGGAGTTGCAGAAACAAAACCAGGAGGAAGAAGATGAGGCCATGTTTACATGAACAACGCTGGTTAGCCATAATGAGTATAGGCAAATGGAATTTGGTTCAGAGGGATCGGAATTTATTTGATACTCCATTGGCTTCTAGTGCTTGCAGCCTTGCAAGATGCTTCCTGAGATATCATTTGCCTCTAGGGTCTCGCCGTCTCGGCCTGCTATCATACTTCATACAGTTGGAACTAGGCCGCCCCGAAGCTTCACGCGGTTAACGTAGGAAAATGAAATCACTGTGGACCTTTTTTTTTTCTCGAATACGCAAAAGATTTGCGTATCATTGTATTAAGAAGAAAAGTTTAAACATACAGACAACGCGCTTCTACCGAGCGCTAAAGGAGGTCGACCTAAAATAACCGTAGCTGGACCATCCTACCAAGAGATCTCTAGTTTCAATATTACATAAAAAAAACAACCAATACCGGCGCAGTGTTGTGACCTAGGAGGTGGCCATGCGTCTACGCGGTTGCTTAGATGGGCCCTTTCCACCGTCTGGGAAGAGCGCGTCCAGCGCTTCGACGTTGGACTCAGTCGGGTTGTCTTCGAAGATCTTGTCAAGACCCGTACGCTGCATGATCACTATAGATTAATATAATATCACGCTAGCGATGACCGGCAATGGCGAGCTGCACAAACTCAAGACATATGACTACTAGGAAAAAATTGTGCATACTGTATCTACAGCTGCGTGTAATGCATACATGGCGTAGATGCCTAACATGTGTCAGACTTCAATAATCCAACACTAGCTAAGAGTGGTCCTCAGCTAAAAATAGACTCGACTCTAGCCAGGCTCATTCGTGCAGCCGCACCCAGCGGCCGCATGCCCGAATATACCATAAAGGCCATAAAGACCAACAACACGAGTCAGGCATCCACGTATGTATGTATGGGGCAACTGTGCGTACAGTTTCTATAGAAAATTTTTCCGACTACTACGAGTGGATTTTGGTGGAACGCTTACTCTGCAGTGCAGTAGAGTAAGTGGCCGATGGACTTTACAATTAATCAGGTAACGTGCCAGTGACCTATTAACTGCGAGAGGAGACTCGCGTCCGACTCTAGTTGCTACTACAACCGCAACATTACGTTTTTTTCAGCTGTAATTTTCTATTTATTAGCATTATTTATTCTATGCTCATGACTCAAACACTTGATACATGACGCACACGATTTCGCCAAGATAAAATACCGGAACAACGACCAAAGAGAGCGATAATAGTGTTGAGAAATCGAGTTCTTCCACACGAGCACAAGAACACTCACATAGGAGACAGATGCAGAGAGGAAAATGAGCTCTTTTTTTGTGGTTGTTGTAAAAAAAATGTACATGCTGGTTATTCAGTTCAACTCTTCATTCGCCACGGTTATCTTGCTGCCAGCGGGTACATTAAATATGTTAAATGGGGTTTAGAATATTGTTTCGAAGAAGAGAATAGGTGCCAAAGACACATGCATGATCTATGTCATGGGGCATGGCACCTGCGGTGCTGAACCAATTAGTAGCCTACCACTTTGCTAGTTAGGGGAGCTGAGAGGGTTGGTCCGAGGCCCCCGCGTCGCTCTCCCTCGGGGGCGACACGGGCGGCTTCCTCTCCGCCGCTGGCGTAGGGCCCAGCCACGCGCCTCCTCGGCTCGGCCGCCGCCAGAGCTCGACGCCGGAGGTCCAGCGGACAGCAAGGATGGCGGCGGCTGGGTTGTCTTCCTCCCTCCCCCTCTCCCATGGAGCTTCTGCAGGCAGTCTCGACGCCATCGTGGGAGAGCCGGCCAGCGACGCAACCGGCGCTGGTGAGGGCGGATCCGGCTTCCCCACGCCCTGATCTACCATCTCCTTCAAGCGTGGGCGGCCTCTCTCTCCCATGGAGTACCTGCGGGCGGACTCAGTGCCGTCACGGGGGAGCCGGCCGGTGGCGCGACCGGCGCCAGTGTGGGCGGATCCGGCTTCCCCTTGGCTAGATCTGCCGTCTCCTTCATGTGCGGGTGCCTCCCCCCACTCGTTTCCTGTGCTAGGTAGCGAGCCCGGTAGGTTTCCCGTGCTTCGACCCGCCGGTGCCCGCCTTCGCGCGGTCCGGCGCCAGCCCCTCCTCCCTGGTGCTCCCCCATGTCGTGGAGCTCTATTCCGTCGACCCACCGGCGCTGAGCTCTACCGGCCGTCCCCGTGTGGCGTCCTTGTCGTGGGCTCCCCATGCCTGGTCTCACCATCCTCGTGTGGCGGCGGCCGGCGCCCCTCCCTCTTTCCCAGGTCGGCCACGCATGTCGTTGTTGTGGGCTCCTCCTTCGTCCGGTTAGGGGGCAGCGGGCTTGCACCAGCATGGGCTAGCGGTTGACACGGCCTCCAACGGCCAGATCTGCCTAGCCCGAGGCTAGGGCTTTCTGCATTCCTCCGGCTTCGGATGGTTGCAACAGGCTGTGGTTGAGGCTAGGGCGAAAGCCCGAATAGCGACGTCTGCGGACGTTGCTACCTCCTTGGAGGCGTCCTCTTCGTTCCTCTACCCCCATCCTGCTGGTGCAGACGCTTGGCGGTGCGCACCTCCCACCGTCGCGGGCGAGTCCGAGTATGGCTCCGCGTGGTGTGGCGGCGGCTGCCACCTCTCCCTCGCCATGCGTGGACACTTGCTGGTGCACGCCTCCAACCTATGTGGGCGAGTTCGTGAATGGCTCCGCAAGGTGTGGCGGTGGCCGGCACCCTCCCTCTCTTCATCCGGGCGCGGACGCTTGCCGGTGCGCGCCTCCCATCATCGCGGGCGAGTCCAAGAACGGCTCCGCGCGGTGTGGCGGCGGCCGGCGTCACATACCTCCCTCCTTCCAGGCATGGATGCTGGCCGGTGCGCACCTCCCACCAACGTGGGTGAGTCTAGGATCGGCTCCACAAGGTGTGGCGGTGGCTAGCAACCTCCCTTTCTCCATCCGGGCACGAACGCTTGTCGGTGCCCGCCTTCCATCATCACGGACGAGTCCGAATGACTCCGCGCAGTGTGGCGGCGGCCGGCATCACCCATCTCCCTCTGTTCAGTTGTGTGGACGCTTGCCGGTGCGTGCTTCCCACCAATGCGGGCGAGTTCAGGAATGGCCCTACAAGGTGTGGCGGCGGCCGGTAACCTCCCTTTCTTTGTCCAGGCACGGGCGCTTACCGGTGCATCCCTCCCATCGTCGCGGGCGAGTCCGAGAATGGCTCTGTGTGGTGTGGCGGCAACCGGCATCCCCCACCTCCCTCTATCCAGTCAAAGACGCTTGCCGGTGCGCGCCTCCCAACGTCGCGAGCGAGTCTAGAAACGGCTTCGCATAGTGTGGCGGCGGCCGGCACCCCTCCGTCGTGGTGCAACTACCCCTTGGCAGAAGGCTCAGGTGAAAACCCCGCTAAGCTCCTGCTTGGCTGACGATGATTACGTGTTAGCATCATTCACCTATCTGGCATCATTCACCTATCTGGAGGCATCGTCGAATAGTCCCTATGTCTTGTGGTAGTTTTTTGCATTTCACTTGTTTATTTGTGGTTTATGCCACTCCTCGCCCTGGTGCTTGGGTCGTCTTCTTCCTCAACTTTGTAATACATAATACGACCTGATTTGGGACTATATCAATATACATTCAGGTGGAGAGTAATCCCTCGATGACATTCAAAAAAAACTTTGCTAGTTAAGTATACTTCCTTTGTTTTTTTACAATGCATATTTCATTTTGGTCTGATATCACAGTGATTTCAGTCATAATAACCCCATCAATACTTGAATTATTATGTGAAAAACTATGACCATAAATAAGTATTTTTAATATCAAACCAATGACGTCAATTTTGTCTGAAAAGTTATGTATTATTAGAGCAATTGTTGCTCCATAACTTGTCCTATAATGATTTTTCCCAAACACAGTTCCTAACTAAATGAGATATACCTTAGAATTTTCAAAGAGACTAAGGGCTTGTTCCGATACACTCGTATCTTTTTTAGAAAATGGAAAATATCCTGCCTCTGCATCCGCACATAGCCAATTCTTACGAGATTTCCAGCTCAAACACTGGACAAATGAAATGGGGAAAAGCACACTCAAATATAAAGAAATCAAAAGCGAAGTCTATTATTGTTTTGCCACTCATTCTTGGCGAAGTTGTCTAACGCGATAACCTCCAAAGCTTTGCTTGCCAAATGGATTTTTCCCCTTGTGCCCTCACGCTGCAACGTGCCCAAAACCGCAACCAATATGATCCTCTGGATATAGCCTGCATAAAAGAAGTATTTTGTTTTTTTCAAAAATAATGTCATTATGAGTATACAACACTAAGTAGACAGATGGGTTTCAGTCCCGGTTAGAAAATCCCTTCTAGTCCCGATTTCCTAATCGGGAGTGCCAATCCGAGACTAATGGCCTCCCTTTAGTCCCGGGCCTCCAACCGAGATTGATTGGGGGATTTTAATCCCGGTTGGTTATACTAGCCGGGACTAAAGGGGGGCCAATTCCGGTTGGTACCAATCGGGACTAAGTAACCCTCGGCCTGTTTCTTTTTCTTTTTCTTTTCTTTTGCAGTTTCTTTCCATTCAATTTGTCTTGATTTTAAATAGTTTTCGTACACGTATTATATATGTTATACTATTGTACGTCATCCATAAATAAGAACGAAACTAATGAAGAGCTTAGATATATATTACAATGATCATTCCCATTCATCAAGTTCATACAAAGCATCACAATTTAAAACAAGTCATTACAAACTAGATGCATGTCCAATACATTAAGTACAACACAAAGTTCAACTACACACAAAGTTCATGCAAGCACAAGTTGACTAATCGAATTATGTAGCAGATCAAGGTTAACACATGAGATTCAGGATAGCAGTACAGAAGGTGCTTCATTTAACCATAAATTTCCAGATCAATCCAGAAATTCCATAGAGCAAGATAAATCTGAAGATCCATATTTTCTGTAAACACATGGCCATATTAAGTATTCTTAGGTCATAACATCATCATGCAAAGGCAAAGGAACCACATTTCATATTTTTGCAAACATAAATTATTTATAAACCATTTAAAACCATTTATCAAGCAACATGCAAGTTAAATCAATAACTCAACCATACTATAACCAATGCCCTTGAAATGTTTACCACAGCACACACATAGTCTCAGTAACCTACCATAAAAATTTCATAGCAATTAGAGAATTTATCCCTAATAAACATAGATAAATAAAAACAGCAAAAACCTTCTACTAACACATATTATTTATCACTCTAATGTGTAGATCTACACTTAAGGATTCCAAAAAGTCTTCATTTAATATTTTATGATTTTTCTATGAATTACTATGAATTTTCAAAGTTTAAGCCATTTAAAAGCAAACATGTCCTTATTGGCACTATTCATCTGAGTCTATGGGTTTGCACTTAGGTCCTTCCCTTTGGTCGAATTTGAGCACGAGGTCCTCACGCGAATTCCGAGCAGGGGAAGTGGCTCACCGTGGGGCTTGTGGGGGGGTAAGTGGCGGTGCGGTGGCGAGCTGCTACGCCGGTGTAGACGAATGGAGCGTCGTCTCCGGCTCTGGCAGCAGCTCGGTGATGGCGAATGGCGACGCAGCAGCGGCGCCTCCTTCCTTCTCCTCGGCTCTCCTCTCTGAGGGACGAGGACGACGGTGGCGATGCTGGCGGCGGGGGTGAGGCGAGGCAGGTGGGGCTGACGAGGACGAGGCCGAGAGGCAGCGGCGCTCCGGCCGGCGAGGACAAGCACGAGGGGCCGGCCGCGCGTAGGCGAGGCCACGCACGCGGGGTGACAAGGCGTGGACCGGCGAGGACGCGGTGCTCCGCTCCGGCGAGGACAATGACGAGGAGCGAGGGTGACGAGGATGACACCGAGAGGCAGCGATGCTCTAGCCAACGAGGATGGGGAAGATGGTGGCGGCCAGCGATTGAAAGGAAGATAAGGAGTGAACGAAGCGACGACATATATAGTGCTGGACCTTTTAGTCCCGGGTTAGGCTACCAACCGGGACTAAAGGTTATCACTTTTACTCCTGGATTGAGCCTCCAACCGGGACTAGAGATGTTTTAGTCCCGGTTTGTAACCCAACCTGAGACTAAAGGTAAATTTTTGGCGCACGGCTAAAGGACTGCCTACCCGACAGTTTCGTTTCCGGCCCATACTAACATATCCATTAAAATAAATAGGCTAAAAATTAGAAAATGCGTAGTTCAAAAATATAGCACAAATAAAAAAGTTGTCAACTACAAAGTTGTATAACTTTTCGAGCACAACAACTTTCGTTTTGGTTGTTTCTCCATTTGAAGTCATTTTAAAAATTCAAATTTTAAATTCGAGAGATTCATACATAATTTTTCTTGAAAAGATGAATTCAAATGAAAAGTTTTCAACTACAAAGTTGCATAACTTTTCGAGATCTACAACTTTCGTTTTGGTTGTTTCTCCATTTGAGGTCATTTTCAACATACGCATAAAAATAAATAACTGGTCCATACAAATAAACCTAATGAAACCATAAATAACTTGTCCGTACAAAAATAATTAAAATATCCATACAAATAATCCTAGTTAAAGTACATAACCATTTGAATTAAAGTACAGACGCATAAAAACCAAACTAAAACATAGATCCTAAATATTGCCGGCTGCAAACCTCTCATGTCTGCACTGCAAGTAGCGTATGTCCTAGATGGTGTAACCACGGAAAATGTCTATGTAATGCAAGGCCCGCGCTATAGCACTCTCAACTACCTCACAACGCCGAGGACATGGCATCCCATAGATGTAGCCTACTGATGGACTACCAATATCCGGGCTCTGCCTCATTCTCATGCAATACTGGTAGCCTGTTGTCGTCCTTTGGCTGATCGCTTCCACGAAGTCCTAGTAATACCCTAGTCGTTTAAGAGCTTGCATGAGAATGGGATACAAGCCACACGTAGCATAGGTGTAGTCATGGAGCAAATGTTGCAAGCGGACAAACAAAAAAGTATCATGAAGCGCTCATATAATAATAAGAATAAATAAACATTACTATCATATCATACACGCCATACCACATCTATTAAGTTGTACGACACATTCCTCTCGGTTACTAGTGGCACATTCAGAGTACACTGAACTAAAGCTTGTATCTTATTTGGGACCAATCAGGAATACGGTACCCAATCCGCTCAAGTGCATGCAAAGTAAAATGCAAGGTGTCGAGCTGGGCACCTACCTTGGTCACCGACTATCGTCCAACCTAGACGATCTGCTGGCGCACCTAATTATTGTACCTAATAGGGATGTTGAAGGAGAGACTGCACGTCCATATCTCGCCCCCATTCGCCAGGGTGGAAACCTGGTGCCTGTGGGTGGGGAAGTGATCTGTCTCTATTCATCATAACTAAAAAACTAAAAAAAACATCCCAATAAATATAGAACCCCATATAAATATACCATGCAACATTACATATTAGAGAAACATATAAACAATAAATCATCAAGAGATATATGCATACCAAGTAAACCTAAACATTTTGCACTTATTTTTTGAACGATTATTAACTCTCATGAAGAAATAATGTTGCTAACAAAGATCTAGAAAACAACCACATATTCATAATTAAAAAACATTAAAATCCACATATTTAAATATTTCTATGCTTATTCATAATCTAAAACAACCACATGCTTAAATATTTCATAATCTTAAAAACCAACCACATACTCATAATCTAGAAAACAAAGATCTACAAATGATGTATAAATAAAAATAAAATCCACCACTGCTATTCATAATCTGCAAAAACCACATATTTGAATATTTCTATGCTTATTAATAAAGCATCAAACGATCTACATTATTAGCAATGAAAAATTAGAAGATGAAGTTGCTAACCTTTGGAAGATTTGGAGATGAAGCCGACGGCACCCGAGAGCAAGAACTTGTTCTCCCAAGCAAGAACAGGATGAACACAAGGGCAGACGACTGATTTGACCACCTGGTCTCGTCCTATGAGGACAGTGCAAGCGGATATATATAGGTGGGGCCGGTTCGTGGAGCCTACCGGGACTAAGGGGTCAACCTCTAGTCCTGGTTGGAGCCACCAACTGGGACCAAAGGTCGGCTGAGCCTTTTGTCCTGGTTTGTGGCTACAACGGGGATTGAAAGTCAACCGGGACTAAAGGTCCCCAACGGATAGTGCTGCAAAAACCTGTTGCACTATCCGTTGGACATGGGATTCTAAATCTTCCATCACTCCTAAGCCAAAATCCGGCCGGGACTAAATTCAAAGATGAAAAGTTTGTTCTCTAGTAGTGCAAATTGTCCAAATAATAGCAGCAACCCCACAAAAATCAAATTTCTTTCCACTCTCCCAGTGCCCGTTAGCCAACTTCCAAGCATATGGGTGGTGGATCTAGGAGGGGTTAACCCAATTGCTATATAAACAATGTTGCAAATAGTTTTCGCGTGCTAGCAATTAAAAAAAGGTGTTTAATTATTTCATTGCAATCATAGAAACAACACTTTTTTGTTACTGGTTCAATTCCTTTTAATTAAATTATCCTTTGTTAATATCACACCTCACTAGAGGTACCGAAGGAAAATTTTATGTAAAGGGTGAGCTTAAACCTCCAGATAAATTTATTGGTAAAAGGGTATCTTGGTTTATCAAATATTGGTACATTGACTGCACTGAGAACTGACCACGATTATGTAGGTCCCAACTAAAGCATCCTCTCATTAGAAAGATGAAGTTGGCTATTTTAGCTACTAAATTTAGCCGAGCTGTCCACTTATCCCAAGCTAGAACTCTGCGAGAGGATACATTAAGAGGTACTCTTACTTGATATTCATGACAGTCCGCACAGTTATATATGGGGATGATTGACTATGTCAATCTAGCTTAATTTCCACCGCAACCCACTCCAATAGACAACACACGTAGATCGAGGTGGATACGAAGTTGCGCTCGTATCCACCTGAATCCATCTAAACCAGCCCTAACCGGAATTACTATACACGTCCCCCACCAAGCTTGATATTGACTATCTCCTTGGCTGTGACAAACTAATCCTGGAGACGAGCAGCTAGCTTTGACAGTTACGTCGCGGGATTGTTGTGTGGGAGTTAAACTCCTCCGTACGGACCGGACTTTAGCGGCATCCATCAACAGCGAAACGTCGGCACCTATCTGGATATCTCCAGTCAGCAAGGTAAATATAATTATATATAATTATTAATTAGACTTGTTTATAGCTAGCTAGGTAGCTACTACTAACTCACATGGCCTGGTAGTAGAGTTGGTGGTCTGAAAGCACCCTATCGCAGATATTTCTGCACGGATGCTTCATGCTGCATGCTTCGAGATGATCTATCGTAGCCACGCTGACGCGCGCGTGAGGAACTCGCTGCGGCGATGCGAAGATCTCGGGGCCTTTTGCATCAAGACATGAGCACTGGTACGGTATTTGCATGACAACTCGACACGGACGACGACGTACAGGTCTACAGGATGATAATTTAAGATGTCTTGCTTGCACGCTGTGTTTCCTTAGCTTGTCAAAAATTGTAACTACAGTAGCTTCTAAATTTATTTGCTATGATGGAGATTTCTATCGAGTGAAATTAATCGCAATAGATCTCGGCATATTTCAAGAATTGAAGCCGCTGAGATTGACGGGATCGGAGGCGAGGCACAGAGCAGCGACCGGCCGGACCAGGGGTGAGACGATGCGACGGTAGCGCGGCACAGGCACTGTGGTCGGCAGGCTGGCAATAACAAAGGCTGTGTTTAGGGCCTGTTTAGTTCCCCAAGAATTTTGCAAAATTTTTCACATTCTCCGTCACATCGAATCTTTGGACGCATGCATGAAGCATTAAATATAGATAAAAAATAAAACTAATTACACAGTTTAGACGAAATGGACGAGACGAATCTTTTAAGCCTAATTAGACTATGATTGGACACTATTTGCCAAATAACAACGAAAATGCTACAGTGCCCATTTTGCCAAAAAAATTTGGAACTAAACGCTACCTCAGTTGTCTTGAAAAGGCTGAAAAGTGTACTGTAGCATGTTTTGGTTTTATTTGGTAAATAGTGTCTAACCGTTGACTAATTAGGTTTAAAATGTTGGTCTCGCAAAGTACAACCAAACTGTATAATTAGTTTTTGATTTCATCTACATTTAGTACTCTATGCATATATCACAAGTTTAATGTGACATGAATTTTTTTTATAGTGCATTTTTCAGGTAACTAAACACAGCCGAAGGGCAGCGCCAACGACAGTACTACGTAAGTCGTTATTGGTACCTTTAGTTTGTTCCAGCTAATTAGCACTAGGCAGTACTCTCCCCTCCCCCTCCATCTTGCATTGCAAATTCACACCAAAGTCGTGGTTACGTTGATGAGGCGCCCATTGCATTATTGCATGCATGGCCCGACAAGCTGCTAATAAGCTAGTAGTAGTGCTTAGATTTTTTTAAAAAAAAAACAGCCTGCCTTTGGCGACCTTGTCGTTATTTGGCGACTGTCGTCTGTAGCGACGATGGTGACTCAACACGATTTATGATATGCCTCTGCCCTCTGGAGGGGACGACGGTTATTATGCTGGTCATTAAATGAAACACAGTGCTCAGGGATCAGGGCAACTAGTGTACGTACGTACTACGTACTTGTCATTTAGCTTCCGTTGGTTTTGGTTTGTTAGGCTGTACGTCCATCAAAAGTAGTCAACCTCACCTAACCAAAAATCGTGCATTCATTCAATAATACGGCCAGCACGCAGTACTCGAAACAGAAGTACTAGTATTTCTTTAAAAATATTATTAGCAATAATTATTTGTGGGAGTTAATATATATATATATATATATTACCCTACAGCTGGCTACAAAATAACTTATTCTGTAGCCACTTTGAGTTACAATAATTGCTATGCTAATTTATGAGATTATAATAACTCCTTACTATGTGATTTACTATAATATTATGGTAAATATCCTCATGTGTTATAGTAATTCAACTATCGTAAATATATACAGATTTTGTCGTAAATTAGTATATAAAATTATCGTAAATAGAGGTGGCTATAAAATAACTTATTTTGTAGCTAGGTATAGAGTATATTCTCCATATATATATATATATATATATATATATATATATATATATATATATATATATATATATATATATATATATATATATATATTGGCTGACCTTGCCCATTGATGACAAATTAAGGTGGATGTGGTGACTTCATCAATCTCAAAATCTTATGTTATTACGTGTCGGCATTTGCATATATATGGCAACATTTTGAAGAGAGTATAAATCAATTGACTAATAAGGAACTTAGAGCATCTCTACTAGATTGAGAAAAACTCAATCCCCTTTCTCAATAAATAGTGTTAAAGAAGATTTAGTAGAAAAAACTAGCTCAAACAGATCAAGGTGTGCTAGATTGCTTAGCTGAGTCTTTACTAGATTCCTTATCTATTATATCTCCCCTTTCGTTGAGTTGTCTAATTTCGGGACATGAGGATAAGTTATCTATTATATCTTCAACAGGGAATTGGTCGATATCCTTGTTTTGAGAATACCTTAGTGGTGGTACATGGATATGATATACTGCTGTCGGTGTTCGGTCCTGTGAGGGTCCTAAGCCAACGAGTGAATTTGTGCTGTGTGTCCCTAATCTGGATGGTGATGCAACGAGAATACACGGGGGTTTATCCTGGTTCAGGCGAGGGGGGAAGTATTGTATTTCCTTGCACCTAAGTGCTTGCGTAGGGGTTACAAGCTGTGAGAGAGGGAGCCAATCCCAAGTCTCGGAGAGAGAGTACAAAGGAGATTGCTTGAGATGTTGATCTTCTACGGTGAGGTGATGACTTGTTTCGCCTTGTCTCTTGTGTTCTCCCGTGTTGTCTCGTGTTCGTAGAGTCCCCTGCCTTCCCTTTTATAGGGTCAAGAGAAGGCAGAGACGCCGGGGGTGCCTTAAAAGTGAAGTTTTGTCGAGTGAAGTGGAAGCTGCTGTAGCGACGTGCTCCGGGAATGGCCGGCCATCCCTGGACACCATGGTGACGTAAAGGATGGGATGATGAAAAGACCTCGGGTCCTGTGGCGTGCAGGCCTTGCTCCTTTGTTGACCGGCGGTTGGTCGAGGCCGGGTCGAGGTGGGTCGACGGGGAATGGATAAGGCCGAGCCCCGGGAATTTCGGGGTACAACACTCGTCGTATTTTGCCTCGAGGGGGATCAGTGGCGGAACAGTGCCCGATATGGCGTGTGTAGTGACAGGTTTTCACCGCCCATCCCGGGATGGGCAGTAAAAACTGGGATTTGACACTGGTACTGCTTCCATGCTGGCAGCGTTGTAGCCATGGGGGTAGGAAGTGGTTGGTGGTTGCATTAAATGCTTTGACTTTTGTTTGAGAGTTGGTGAGTGAGGCGGGTCGACCGGCTCGACCCAGGGTCATACGAGTCAGAGATTTCCTTGGGGTCGAGGCATCCTGTTGAGCAAGCCTCGTGCGAGTCGGAACGTGGTCGAGACGTTCCTTGTGTGGTTTTGGCTCGTTCTGCCTTCGTGGGCGGAGCCTTTGGCGTGGTTTTCTTAGGGGTTTGTCTTTTTTAGTCATTGAGTGTGGGTACCCCTTGTTTAGGTACCCGACAGTAGCCCTCGAGCCTTTGTGTGAGTGTGGTCACTCTTGCAGAGGCTCAGTGAGTCATGAACTGGAGTCGTAGCGTCGTAGCTCTTCTGGTGGGTGCGTGCGAGCGCACCCGCCGGGTGTAGCCCCTGAGGCCTCGGTGGAGTGTTTTGACTCCTCCGAGGTCTTTAGTGCGTTATATCGAGGAGTGCTTCCGCATTTGAGCCCCCGTGGCGTGCTTGGTCCTCTTTCGTTTGGGTTTAGCTTTTTGCGGTCGAGCCCCCGAGCCTCGTGCGCACGAGGTCGATCAGGGTCTTGCCCGTCTTTATCATACGGCCCTCACGCACCTTTTAGGAAAGGAGGAGGGGTGGGGAACGTCGTACTACCCTCGACGGGCGAGTTCTGATGATCTCTGGTGAGCTGTTAGCGGGGAATTCGAGTGGGAGTCGTGCCCCATTTGGTAGGGGTCAGCTAGCGGCCGCGGGGGCGCTCTCCAAAAATGCCAAAGAGTAGTCGTGTGGATCTCGGTTCCATGCGATAGGATCTGAGGGCTCGATGCCTCCCTCCGAGGGGATTCCACCGTCGACCTCTCTTCTAGCCTCGAATACGTCTAGGGGCATCTCGAGAGAGTGGCTCGAGCCCTGGCCTTGTATGGACACGTCCCCAGTTGTCCCTGACTCTGTTACTCGAGGGCAGCTGTTGAACCCCGATCGAGGGCCAGCTTTCGATCCCTTGAGGTTTATAGTGGGCTCAGAGCCCGTTATCCATTCATCTAGAAATATCCGTCTGCGGATCCTCTTCCGGCCCGTTGGGGCGCATCTTTTTAGGAGGAGAAGCAAGAACAGCGCGGTAGTGGGCGGCGTGGCGCGACAGTTGCGGAGTGAATGGCGGACACGTGCCCTTACCCACGGATTTTGAGGGAGCAGTTAGGTAAGGACATTAAATGCGGGAACTGTTCCTATCTTTTCACCGGATCCGCCCGTTGGTCTTCCGCCGGGGTATGAGTACAGGGCCCGGGGTTCAGCATGCCCCCCACAGGCCTTTTGCGATTGCCCTTTTCTCCTCATGCGCTCTTCAGCCATTCTTCGCCGCCGCCGTCATCTCTTCCCTCGTCGCCGCCACACGCTGATCTCGACACCCAAGGCGGGAAAGAGCCAGATTCTTCCCGCGGACACGTGGGTCTGCTCTTCGGTGACAGAGAGGAAGCTGGAGGAGTTAGTTCGCGATGGTCTTCTACTACCGAGGGCGAGCCAGAGCTAGCCAGAGTGGAGGGTGCCGCCGTCCGACCACCGGGAGCCAGCGCCCCCGAAGGTGTACGTGGTGAGCTTCGTCGCTTTCCACGAGAGGGGGCTCGGGATGCCGCCGAGCCGGTTCACGCGGGCGCTTCTCCACTACTACAAGGTGGAGCTCCATCATCTCGCCCCCAACTCCATCTCGCAGGCCGCCATCTTTGTGGCGGTCTGCGAGGGGTACTTGGGGATGGAGCCCTATTGGAACCTGTGGCTCCACCTCTTCAAGGTGGAGCATTTTGCCAAGAAGGCGGGTGAGAGGGGAGTGCGGCACGCGGTGCACGCTAGGAGCTGCACCCTTCAAGTCCGGGCGGGTGAGAGGGGAGTGCGGGTCGAGGAGGAGAAGCCGCAGCTGCAGCCGCTCCTCGACGCGCTAAGGAGAATCCGACAGCACGGATTGATCACGGGGATGGTGGCCGCCGTGTTTCCACTATCAGAGAGTGCTATCGTTGATGCAGCGCCGTTTCCAGATTGACTAGATGACGCCGGAGGTCTCGTTGGAGGGGAGTCGGATGTCGCACGAGACCCTCCCCCTCGATGAGGTTGCCCGGCGCGCGCGGTGGATGGTGGGCAGCTTCAAGCAGGAGGACATCGACAGGGTCCCGATGCGACCCAACTAGGGTTTCGAGCCTCTGGTAAGCGTTGTTCCGTTAGCCTCGAGTCCTTTTGCTTCCTGGTTCTCTCAATTTAGTCCGTCGAGGTTTCCATGCAGGATCTGTCAGCGGTCAAGGACTCGCGGCCGCCGGTTCTGGAGGATCGCGCTGCTCGAGAGGCGAGACGCATCTCGGCGGCTTAGAAAAAGGGAGAGAAGGACACCGTGAAGAAGCGTCAGGTCAGAAAGGCCCTCGAGAGTGAGGCGTTGAATAAGCGCCGCCGCCAGCAGAGTCTCGAAGGTCTCCCTATCGAGGAATCCCCCTCTGAGACAGTCTCTGGGGAGGATGAGGATGAGGATAGCGACGACGACGACGCCGGGTCACGGTATGACACCGTGACTTTTCTGGCGCACCTCCCCGACGTGCGGCCCCTCCTGGAGCCTATTGGCGGAGGGTCGACCTCCCAGGCATCGAGGGCAGTCTCGGCGCCCGTCGAGGGGGAGGAAGAGCCAGCAGAAGGAAGAGCCCGAGAGGGACCTTCAGAGAGGGGATCTGCCTCACCTGGGGTCCCTCAGGGGAGGTCGGTGGTGCCGCGCCCGCGAGTCCGATCGCCCCGGACTTCGTCGACGGGCAGAATAGCAACGTCAACGTCTGAGGCCAGGGCACCATCGTCGGGCGTGAGGACTCGAGGCCAGATAGCCTCATTGGCGCAAAGGACCTCAGGCGCCCCATCAGCCCAGGCTCCAAGGAGCACCAGGCCGACCGGAGGCTCGACGGAGGGGCCATCACAGAAGCCGTCGAGTGGCTCAGGGAAGCCGGAGATTAGGCCCTTAATTCCCCTGTCAGGGTAAGCACCTCACCTTGCCTTTCTGACAAAGTTATCTCACTTTTTGTTCTGACATGGTCGTTTACTACTCAGCCATAAGCGCAAGGTGGAGCTCGCGGCTATGACTCCTGTCAAGGCGCTCAAGTCTGGTACTGCCCTGATAATGCGGACGCCCGCTGATGACGCCGCCTGTGTCGCAAAGTACCAGGCTGCCACAGAGCGGCTCAAGACGAAGGAGGCCGCCGCCAGGGAAAATTTTATCGGCGATAAAATTTCGATAAACCCGATAATCCCGTTTATCGCTGAGGTCCGATAAAATTTATTTATCGCCGAGATTCCAATTTTCACTAGTCCACCTACATAAAAGTATGATACTCTATTATACCAATACTATTATGTGTTAGCTCTTGATGTTAAATGCTTTACATACAACTTATATAATTTTCTAGTGAAATTAGGTATTATTTTGTTTTATTTTTGACCGAGAAATTTTCCGATAAATCCGATAAACCCGTTTATCGGTGACCTCTGGTATTTTTTTTCTACCGATAAATTGAACCTTGGCCGCCGCCAAGGTGGGTGCAAGCGCTCAGGAGGTCGCTGGAGTTGGTGACACCGCACAGGAGCCAGAGCCGGTTGAGGCAGCCCTGGGCGGTGCCGGGCTCGACGCGCCTGGTGTTGGTGGGCCAGAGCCGGGGTCGACCACGAGGACCCAGGCGACCGTCGAGGTTGGTGAGGCCGAAACATCCGTCCGCGATGCGGGGCGGGCGGATGTTGAAAAATCAAAAGAGGTGGTGGAGGCCCCACCGGATGCGGGGAAAGAGGCGGAGCAGCCAGAGCTGCAACCAGAGCGGGAGGAGCCACGGCCGCAGCCGCAGCAGGACCAACTAGAGGAGCAGGCGGTCGAGGCAGAATGGGGGGTGGTCGTGCCACCGCCCAACGTGCAGGCGGTGGCACCAACAGACGAGAGGCCAGCCCCGCCCCAAGGGTCGACTCCGGCTGTGATCGATCTCACCATCGACGACCCTCCTTCCGACAAGGGGAAGCAGAAGGAGGACGTCGAGATGGTCAATGCCCCGGATCAGCCCGGGACTTCCATAACATCGGGGGACGACATAGCTAAGGCGTCCGCCAGGTGGCCCAATTTTGTGGGGCTGGTGCTTGCACGGGCGGAGGAGGAGCTCCCACACTGGGGTCGGTCGACCCTCGAGTTCAGGGATGCGTCTAACCCCAACGCCAAGTCATTCTTTGCCCTTGACAACAAGGATGAAGTGCAGCACTAGGAGTACATCAAGGTTCTGCGTAAGCACTCCGTGCAGTCCCTGCGGATGGTTGTGGACACCTTGGTGCGGCGTATGTCGGAGGCCTTTGAGGTGAGCCATGTCTGCTTGTTTTTTCTGGCGTATATCCCCCTTTTCTCTTTGGTTTTGATCTTAATTTTAACTGTGGTCAGGAACTCAAGGAGCGATCTCGCCGTAAGTCGCTCTTCATTCGTCATGAAAGCGGCGTATGGGCAACGCTCACTCGTCAACGGGCTCTAGCCGAGGAAGTCAACAAGCGGCTATCCAAGAAGAGCGCCGAAGTAGACGAGCTTCGCGTCGTCCATGCAGCGGTCAGGGAGGAGGCGGCGCATGCTCGGGAGGCCGAGGCCAAGGCGCGATGCGGCCAAGGCTCGGGAAGAGGCGGCCAAGGCTCGTGAGGACCTCGCACCGCTATTAGCGCGCGTGAAGGAGCTCGAGGAGGATGACGTCCTAGTCAGCGGCCAACGCGACGCCCTTAACGTCCAGATTGGGATGGCGTCCGCTCGCGTCGGGACCCTGGAGAACGAGGTTGCGATGTTGAAGGGGACCGTCCGAGAGAGGGACGAGGCTCTCTCAGGCACCGGTCGGGAGATCGAGACGTTGAGGGCGATGGTCCGTGACAAGGACGAGGCTCTTCAGGCGGCGGAGAAAGCGTGCGAGGGGTTGTGCGATGAGGTCATGGGTTGGTAGACCCACGCTAAGGGTAAACCTTTTGTCACATTTTGACCTTGGCCTCGGGGTCCCAAGTCTTTGCTAACTTGGTGTTTGTATTTCAGAGCTGGAAAAGCAGCAACATGCGGCCTAGGCGATGGCTACCTCATTCCAGAACCTCTTCGAGGCTAAGGCCGGCGGACTCAACTGCTCCAGGGTGTGATTATCTCGGTGTGCGATGGCCTGGGGGTCAAGCCCGATGCCGATACCGAGGAGGATGTGCCAGGGAACTCGTTTGTTCGCCGGATGACGGCGCTGGGTTGCCTTGTCCACGAGAAGATTCGAGGCGGGTTGCATCATGGTGTGAAGAGGGCCATGGCGGTCATCTGGTCTGGGTTTGAGTATGACATGGGCCTCATTGCTGATGGCTTTATCTTGGATCCAGACAGACTGACGAGGAAAACGAGGCAGCCTTCCTGGAATTGATCGAGGCTACGAAAGAGCCCGGGGTCGTCTCACGAAGCTGTTCGAGGTCGAGGTGGTCCCGCCTGCCGACGACGAGGGCCTGTAAGCCAAGCCTGGGCATGAAGGCCCATGTAATAATTTAGTTAGTATTCGTGACTTGCGCTGTGATGGCCTCAAGGGCCCTGAAACATTTATATGTAAATGTATACTAAATGTTCGTTTTTGTTTGAGTCTTTTGTTCCCTTTCTTGCTTGAATCGTATTCTTCCATGTTTTTCTTAGCGCGTGGTTGCACCCCTTGGCGTGAGGGAGCGAGTGGAGGTACCGTAGCCTGGAGGCGTAAGCGATCTCGTGGCTCGGCGGCCTTTGGACCTTAGGGTGCGCTTGCGGCCTCGTGGATTATGTAAGAACTCGATTCGAAGCGTATGGGAACGTTAGACGTGAGCTTTTTCAAAATCGTGAACTTTTATTAGGTCTACTTAGCGCGCAGTTGCACCCCTTGGCATGGGGGAGTGAGTGGAGGTACCATAGCTCGGAGGCGTAGGTGATCTCGTGGCTCGGCAGCCCTCGAACCTTAGGGTGCACTTGTGGCCTCGTCGACTATGTAAAAGTTCTCTTGTTTTTTGAAAAAGTGCGAGTTTTTTGGGGACACAGGGGGTTCCCCCTTGCAGCCCCCGAGGGAGGTTCGACTCTGAGAAGACAGGGTCGAGCCTCCCTGGTTTTTATGAAAGAATGCTTTGAACACCGATGTATTCTTTATTCTATCATGGGATTGTGAAACAATTTATAGAGCCTCGAGGCTTTAGGGGAGAAAGTGACGTAGCTGTTCGATGTTCCATGCATTGGTGAAGATTTTGCCCTTTTCGTTTGATAGCTTGTAGGTGCCGGGCTTCAATACTTCCGCGACGATGTACGGCCCTTCCCATGGTGGAGTGAGCTTGTGTCGTCCCTTGTTATTCTGGCTTCGCCGGAGCACTAGGTCACCGACGTTGAGGTCTCGTATGCAGACGTGTTTGTCATGGTAGCGTCGGAGACTTTGCTGATACCTTGCAGAGTGTAACAGAGCCACATCGCGAGCTTCCTCGAGCTGGTCGAGGGCGTTCTCTCTTGCGGCGTCATTGTTTTGCTCGTTGTAGGCCTTCAGCCTCGGGGACCCATACTCTACATTGGTTGGGAGCATAGCCTCGGACCCGTAGACTAAGAAGAATGGAGTGAACCATGTGGCCCAGCTCGGCGTCGTTCTTAGGCTCCACAGGACCGAGGGGAGCTCGGCGGCCCATTTTTTACTGTGTTTGTTTAGTTTGTCGAAAATTCTCGGCTTTAGGCCTTGTAGAACCATGCTGTTGGCACGCTCTACTTGGCCATTTGTTTTTGGATGAGCTACGGCCGACCAGAGCACACGGATGTGATGGTTGTCGTAGAAATCCAGAAACTTTTGGCCGGTAAATTGGGTGCCGTTGTCCGTGATGATGCAGTTGGGAACCCCAAAGCGGTGGACGATGTCGGTGAAGAATAGCACGACTTGCTCAGACCTGATGCTAGTGATAGGACGGGCCTCGATCCATTTGGAAAACTTATCAATGGTGACGAGCAAGTGGGTGAAGCCACCAGTTGTCCTCTTTAGGGGTCCGACCAAGTCGAGTCCCCAAACGGCGAACGGCCATGTGATGGGAATCGTCTGCAAGGCGTGAGCTGGGAGATGAGTTTGTCTTGTGTAGTACTAGCATCCTTTGCAGGAGCGTACTAGCTTAATAGTATCGGAGACTGCGGTTGGCCAGTAAAAACCTTGTCAGAACGTGTTTCCGACGAGGGTTCGAGGCGCCGCGTGATGACCGCAAGCCCCCGAGTGTAGATCCTTGAGCAGGTTCTTGCCTTCCTCGTTTGTGATACAGCGTCGTTGTAGGATGCCCATAGGGCTGCGTCGATAAAGTTCTTTGTTGTTGCCATATATCACAAAGGTCTTGGCCCAGCGAGCGATCCGTCGAGCCTCGGTCTTATCCAAGGGGAGATCCCCTTGAGTGAGACGGTCGAGGTACGGAACACGCCAGTCGGGCTCGAGGTCGGCTGGTAGGGTCGAGCCTTCCGTCTGCATGACTTCAGCCCTAGTCGAGGGAGCTTCCGCCTCAGGTGGAGGATCGAGTGATGGACCGTCGGCCCCCTCGATTGCCCCGGTGTCGACGAAAGGTTGATGGAGATCCCTTGCGAAAATCTCAGGTGGAACTGTGGCTCGACTAGACGCGATTTTCGCGAGTTCATCGGCAGCTTCATTATATCTGCGTGCAACATGGTTGAGCTCGAGGCTGTGGAATTTGTCCTCAAGGGGCCACACCTCCTTGCAGTAGGCTTCCATCTTGGGATCGCGGCAGCTTGAGCTCTTCATGACCTAGTCAATCACGAGTTGGGAGTCACCGCGAACGTCGAGGTGTCAGACCCCGAGTTCGACGATGATGCGCAGGCTCACGATGAGAGCCTCATACTCGGCGACGTTGTTGGAGGCAGCAAAATGAAGCCGGATTACATAGCGCATGTGGACTCCGAGGGGTGAGATGAAGAGCAAGCCCACGCTTGCTCCTGTTTTCATCAGCGACCTGTCGAAGTACATGGTCCAAAGTTCGGCTTGGAGCTGAACCAGAGGAAGTTGAGTGTCGGTCCACTCCGCTAGAAAATCTGCCAGCACCTGGGATTTGATGGCTTTGCGTGGCGCATAAGAGAGGGTCTCACTCATGAGCTCGACCGTCCACTTTGCTATCCTACCCGAGGCTTCCCGGTTCCAGGCTATCTCTCCTAGGGGGAAAGAAGAAACCACGGTCACCGGGTGGCCTTCGAAGTAGTGACGAAGCTTGCGCCGCGTTGAGCCGATGGCGTATAGCAGCTTCTGGATTTGCGGGTAGCGAACCTTAGTCTCCGAGAGTACCTCGCTGATGAAGTAGACTGGCCTTTGAACGAGCAAGGCGTGTCCTTCCTCTGCCCTCTCGACAACTAAGACCATGCTGACCACTTGTGTCATTGCGGCGACGTAAAACAGGAGGGGTTCCCCTGTGGCCGGAGGGACGAGGATTGGAGAGTTAGACAATGTAGCTTCGAGCTTCGTAAGGGCTTGTTCTGCCTTGAGGGTCCATGAAAAGTGTTTTGATTTCTTTAGGAGACGATACAGTGGGAGCGCCATTTTGTCGAGGCACGAAATGAAGCGACTAAGGGCCGCGAGGCAGCCCGTGACCCTCTGTATGCCCTTTAGATCACGGATGGGGCCCATTTTGGTTATTGCAGTGATTTTCTCCGGGTTGGCTTCGATGCCATGTTCAGAAACGATGAACCCTAAGAGCATGCCTCGAGGAACGCCGAAGACGCACTTCTCGAGGTTGAGCTTAATGTTTTTTGCCTTAAGGCACTTGAACGCAACATCGAGGTCGTTAACCAAATTGCTGACCCTCTTGGTTTTGACAACGATGTCATCAACGTAAGCCTCGACGGTGGGTCCGATGTGCTCTCTGAAAACATGTTGCATGCATCACTGGTACGTAGCACCTGCGTTCCGTAGCCCGAAGGGCATAGTAACATAGCAATACATGCCGAAGGGGGTGATGAATGAAGTTGCGAGCTGGTCGGACTCCTTCATTTTGATCTGGTGGTAGCCGGAATACGCATCTAGGAACGACAGAGTTTCACATCCCGCAGTGGAATCAATGATTTGATCAATGCGTGGTAAAGGAAAAGGAACTTTCGGACATTCTTTATTCAAACTAGTATACTCTACACACATCCTCCATTTTCCATTCTTTTTCTTAACTAATAAGGATTAGCCAACCACTCGAGATGATGAACCTCCTTGATGAATCCAGCCTTCAAAAGCTTGTGGATCTCCTCGCCGATGACCTTGTGCTTCTCTTCATCGAAGCGGCGCAAGCATTGTTTCCCCGGTCTGGAGCCGGCTCGGATCTCTAAGGCATGCTCAGCGACTTCCCTGGGTATGCCTGGCATATCCGAGGGACTCCATGCAAAAATGTCAACGTTTGCGCGGAGAAAGTCGACGAGCATGGCTTCCTATTTGGGATCGAGGGTGGCGCTGATGCTCAACGCCTTTCCGTTCGGGTCGGTGGGGTCGAGGGGTACGAGCTTGACGTCTTCCGCGGGCTCGAAGTTGCTGGCGTGGCGTTTGGGGTCGGGGATCTCTTTAGCCAAACCGTCAAGGTTTGCCGCCAAGGTTGCCGACTCCAGGACGGCTTCCCCGTGCTCGACGCATTCCACATCGCACTCGTAGGCGTGCTCGTAGGAGGGCCCGACAGTGATGACATCGTTAGGGCCCAGCATTTTGAGCTTGAGGTAGGTGTAGTTGGAAACCGCCATGAACCGGGCGTAGCAGGGGCGCCCAAGAATGGCGTGGTATGTCCCATGGAACCCAACCACCTCGAAAGTGAGAGTTTCCTTCCTGAAGTTGGCGAGAGTACCAAAACAGATAGGCAGGTCGACCCGCCCGACAGGTTCTGCTCGTTTTCCCGGCACGACTCCATAGAAGCCCCTGACACTAGGTCGGAGGTGTGTCCTTGCGATTCCCAGAAGGTCGAGGGTCTGGGCGTAAATGATGTTGAGACTGCTTCCACCGTCCATGAGCACCTTGGTGAGGCGTGTATTGGCGATGATGGGATCGATGACGAGTGGGTAGACTCCAGGATTAGGGAGGTAATCTGGGTGGTCATCACGGTTGAAAGTGATGGCCACCTCGGACCAGTCAAGGAAGAGGGGGGTTGCGAGTTGCACAGAGAAGACCTCTCGACGTTCCCGTTTGCGCTGCCGTGTTGAGAGGCGCGTCGAGGGTCCTCCATATATCATGAAACAATCATGAATCTCGGGAAACCCCTCGTCCTTGTCGTCTCCCTTGGGATCCTCCTTCTTGTCGTCTTTCTTGATGCCTAGGCTTTTAAAGTATCTCTAGAGCATGTGGCAGTCCTCGAGGTTGTGGTTCATGGGCCCTTTGTGGTAGGGACACAGTTCTTAAGCATTTTGTCAAAAATGCCCCCGCCGGGGGGTCCTCGAGGTTTCTTGCGATCTGCAGCGGCGACAAGGTCGTACGCCGGGGCTTCTTGTTTGCCCTGCTAATTCTTCTTCTTGTTGTTGTTGTTCCTCTTCGAGCCCTGGCTGGAGCTCGCGGGATCCTTGTCCTTGCGCTTCCCCTTGTCCTGGTCGCTTCCAAAGATGGCACCAACCGCCTCCTCACTGGCGGTGAAGTTGGTGATGATGTCCATCAAGCTGTTGGCAGTGATGGGGGTGCTGCGGCCCAACTCTCGGACCAACTCTTTGCAGGTGGTACCAGAGAGGAAGGCCATGATGACGTCGGAGTTGGTGATGTTGGGAAGCTCGGTGCGCTGTTTGGAGAAACGCCGGATGTAGTCCCGGAGGGATTCGCCTGGCTTTTGTTTATAGCTTCGGAGGTCCCATGAGTTACCAGGGCGCATGTAGGTCCCCTTGAAGTTCCCCTCGAACACTCTCACCTGGTCGCTCCAGTCATGGATCTGTCGAGGTAGGAGGTCCTCGAGCCAGGCTCGAGCGGTGTCCGATAGGAATAGGGGAAGTTGTCGAATGATGACCCGGTCATCGGTAGCCCCACCCAACTAGCAAGCCAAATGGAAGTCGGCGAGCCAAAGTTTGGGTTTGGTTTCGCCGTTATACTTGGTAAGAGTCATGGGGGGGCAGAACCGAGCCAGAAGTAGTGTTTCGCGAATGGCCTTGCTAAAGACCCGAGGGTCTGGTGGCTCGGGTGATGGGCTTCGATCCTCCAAGCTGTCATAGCGCCCGCCTCTGTGCTCGTGGTAGCCTCGAGCTGCACCGTCACCACTCTTGCGCCTACGGCGCTCGTTGATGTTGTCACGGGCATCTCGAGGTTCGCGGTTGTCGACGATGCGTTCATGGACAGAGGCTGCCTTGTTCCGTCGGGGGGCGGGCTCAGGATGAACCGAGGCCTCTCTCTCCTATCGGGAGGGCTCCGCAGGCTACTCTGAGGCAAGCCCGCGTCGTCTCGAGGTGGAACTCTCGGCTTGCTACATGGCAGCAGCCTCGAGGAGTCCTCGGATTTCATCGTGGGACCGACGGGCCTCGGGGTTCGATGGCTCGGGCATATTTCGAAGAAGCATGGTGGTTGCGACAACATTCTGGCTGGCTCGGTCGAAGATCAGGGGTTCGCCTGCCCGATCCTCGATGATGCGACGATTGACATTGCGAGCTCTTTCTCGAGCTCCTCCGCCGTGTGCGCGTGCTGCACGCTCTTGCTCGAGGGTTTGCTGAAGTAGGCGCAGATTTTCTCGTTCCTCATCGAGCCTGTCCTGCAGTTCGTGGATTTGTTTGAGTTGCATTCCTTGATCTGCAAGGAATTGAGCTTCATCTCGTGCAGCAGGGGCTCAACATGAGGTGGCGTGGCGTTCCTTCCTCCAACGGCTGCCTCATCCTCCAAATCCGACGCGATAGCCCCATCGATATTGAAGCATTCGCGAGTCAGGTCGTAGCTGTCATCGGCAGAGTCGGAGTCTGGAGTGCCAAAATAGTAGTACGACGGATGCATGTGAGGTCATGTGTCTCTGGGGTTGTAATGACGAAAGGTAGTCGTACGGAGCTCCGCACCCGTGGTCTCCGTGGAGTCTAGGTACTCGGAAGCTGGCGTGGACGCAACGAGGTCGAGGGTGGAACGTAGATGGTGTCCGAGGAGTTCCTCGTAAGCGCTCTTGCTGGTGCTTACAGAAGAATCATACGCCTGGGCAACCGGGTCCAGCCCATATGGGAATGCCGATGAGGACATGGTTCCTGGCGCCGGAGCAATCGATCCCGAACTGGCTGGTGGTGGCGCCGTGCCGGGCGGTGGAGTGATGGGACACCCCGTCGGCATCTTACCCTCAGCCAAGCTCATCCTACACAGGTCCTCAGTGAGGAAATCTGTGTCGGCGTCCGGCTGAGGGGCGCCGGATCAGGGAATACCTTCACCCCTGCGAGGCGATGATGGCGGTTGCACTGGGCACGCCGTCGCCTGGCGGCACGTGCCTGACGAGAGCAACGGTACCGGCGCAGCGCTCCCCCCAGGCTGGGAGAGCTCATGGTCACCGTCGGTTGGGTGCCTGGGCGGGAGGAGGACCATGTCGTAGCCGTGGTCAAGAGACATGAACTCCAAGCTCCCAAACCAGATCACCGTGGCGAATGGAAGTGGACGTTCGGGGTTAGCCATCCAGAAAAATGGCGGGAAAATGATGTTGGCACGCAACATCCCCTACCCGATGCGCCAACTGTCGGTGTTCGGTCCCGTGAGGGTCGTAAGCCAACGAGTGAATTTGTGCTATGTGTCCCTAATCTGGATGGTGATGCAAAGACAATACACGGGGGTTTATCCTAGTTCGGGCAAAAGAAGGCCCTACGTCCAGCGAGGGGGAAAGTATTGTATTTCCTTGCACCTAAGTGCTTGCGTAGGGGTTACAAGCTGTGAGAGAGGGAGCCAATCCCAAGTCTCAGAGAGAGAGAGAGTACAAAGGAGATTGCTTGAGATGTTGATCTTCTACGGTGGGGTGATGACTTGTTTCGCCTTGTCTCTTGTGTTCTCCCGTGTTGTCTCATGTTCGTAGAGTCCCCTGCCTTCCCTTTTATAGGGTCAAGAGAAGGCAGAGACACCGGGGGTGCCTTAGAAGTGAAGTTTTATCGAGCGCTGTGGAAGCTGCTGTAGCGACGTGCTCCGGGAATGGCCGGCCATCGCTGGACACCATGGTGACGTAAAGGATGGGATGGTGAAAAGACACCGGGTCCTGTGGCGTGCAGGCCTTGCTCCTTTGTTGACCGGCGATTGGTCGAGGCCGGGTCGAGGTGGGTCGACGGGGAATGGATAAGGCCGAGCCCCGGGAATTTCGGGATACGACACTCGTCATATTTTGCCTCGAGGGGGATCAGTGGCGGAACAGTGCACGGTATGGCGTGTACAATGATAGGTTTTCACCGCCCATCCCGGGATGGGCAGTAAAAAGTGGGATTTGACACTGGTACTGCTTCCATGCTGGCAGCGCTGTAGCCATGGGGGTAGGAAGTGGTTGGCAGTTGCATTAAATGCTTTGATTTTTGTCTGAGAGTTGGTGAGTGAGGCGGGTCGACCGGCTCGACCCCGGGTCGTACGAGTCAGAGATTTCCCTGGGGTCGAGGCGTCCCATCGAGCAAGCCTCGTGCGAGTCGAAACGTGGTCGAGGTATTCCTTGCATGGTTTTGGCTCGTTCTGCCTTCGTGGGCGGAGCCTTTGGCGTGGTTTTCTCAGGGGTTTGTCTTTTTTAGTCGTTGAGTGTGGGTACCCCTTGTTTAGGTACCCGACAACTGCATTGATACTTGTCACACAATCTCATTAGGAAAACTACAAACAATTCCTCTTTTATTAAATTCCAACATGGCTCATAGGTGCCAAATGGCGAGTATTTTGGCATCCACATACTACTCTTTTTGTTCCTGTTAGATTATGAGCCTAGATATGACTTCAATGATGATGAGAATGACCGAAGTTTAGGGGTTTCATTTGCACTCAAGTATTTTCGTGGAGATGAAGATATACCTTTGTTCCACTATTTTGTTTCACTTTCTTGATGTAATCTGCATGATTTACTCCAATGGATTTCTCCCATAGACTTTTAGGGCTTATGGTCATGTAACAATGTTATATAATTTCTACATTGGATGTGTCAATAAATTTGTACATGATAGCCTTTTCCTAGGATTATCTCAAAGGTATAGAGATCTGTGTTCTCTTGAAGAAATTGAACTATTAGTTTAAACTACAAATCTTATGTAGTGTTCAACAAGAACTTGTGATGACAAGGTCCAAACTTTAATACTATGTTGTATTACATATGTAAAGATTAAGACAATACATGTCAGCACCTTGAATTGACCTTACACATTGGTCTAGTAGAACCAAAGTTCAAACCCTGATATACATTCCTATTCACTTCAGGGCATAGTGGATCTTCAATTTCCACACCAAGACGGAGACACATTACCTTCATGACACCTACTAACTAATATGAACATAACCAACTTCAAAACAGATAATCAAGGCTATCACTACCTACTATCCGCAATCTTCCATGGGGCTAGTCTCAATTTATGCTATCACCAGAGAGAGACATCACATCTAAGCCTAGCCTAACATAATTCACATGATCATTGAAAAAATAACAACCATAGTAGTTCAGTGATTAAAATCAACTAAGTCTAGGCGGGAAACATGTAAAAATGAAATAAATGCAATTGAGGAAATTAAATCTAATAAAATGAGCAAAGATAACTTAGCAAGCTCAGCGGTCTAAGAGACCACTAGATTCCATGAGGTACATAAAGTACTTGAAGTTAATGCAAAATAAAAGCTTGAATCAAAGTAAAATAGAAAGTCCAATTTACCATTATGATAAAACTATCTTACAACTTAAAATAAGATACAAGAGGGACTCTGCCAAACTCCAAAGAAGGCTATTATGAAATTGGGCTTGAGTTGACGAGGACATGATACCTATGGATACGTCCATGAAATAAAGTTAAACACAAGGTGAGCTTGTTCCAAGGATTGCACAACGAGCAAGAATTTGTTGCTACTTAATGTTGGCACTTTCAACGTGTTAAGCGAATGATTTGAGGATGCTAGGAACCTTGGAGAGACTTCATACATGGCCTATATAACTTATAGGACTTTGATGCACCATGCTCAAGACACATCTTGGGGTACAAGACCATTGAAGCATAACATTTGGTTCGTCAGCAGCCCGATAGTACTTTATTGGGAAGGCCATAACTCCTCCAACCGGAGTGTGATTGAGGTCAATGAACACTTAATGAAAACCATGTTTGATAAGCTTTCGAATAGATCTAGTCCCACATAAATATTGCATTAGCAAGGTTTTCAAATCATCATGACAAGCTGCTGTTATTTCTGTTGAGTGTTGCAACGTTGTCTTGGGCTTGACATTTACCTTTGGGACCCTAGCCCAAGTTGGAGCATGCCCCAATCATGTGTAGAACACCTCAAAGATACCCAAGTATGATCTCTTCCTTGGTCATCACTTTAGGAGGCCAGCGTGCATCTAGGCCAAGTTGGAGGCCCAATCCATACAAGTTCGAGTCCATCTCAGACTCCAGGAGTTGCCTGCACTAAAATGGACTCCCAGGTCGCATACGAACTCTATTTTTTATGTTCTACATCCGGATGGAAGATAATTTCATACGCTAACCAATGACTTTGGCCCTACATCAAAATTCCTTGGAAATCAAAGATAATCGTTGTCAAAACAAGTGGACATCCTAAATCGATTACGGTGCTGCGTCACCATCTTTTAGGTGGGCCTTGTAACTTCTTGAGATACCTTAGGGACGCCAATAGGGGGTCCTTGTTTACCCCTTAGATTATATGTTCAGTAACCATTGCCCAAATTAGGGTTAGGGTTTTGCTTTAGATCAATCTGTCTTTGAACAGTCACCGTTATCATCGATTTGTGAGACCCTAACTTTGAGTTCTTAATAACCGTCGGCTCTCAAAAAATGTGCGGTGAAGGTCCTGGTGGTGATAACACAATATGTAGTAGTGTTGTCTCCTAAAACCGCTTTTGTGGTAGTGGCAATTTGAAGTATTTCATATCATAGGGCATAGGAGTCTAGGACAGAAATATATTTTTAGTGAGAAAGATGTGTTGAATAGTAGTGCTAGAACTAAAGAGAGCAGGATTAAGTAAAAAAAGACAATGCAATAGAGCCCCAAGAATGAATGGTGCCCATTGTATTAGTTTATTTCAGTTCATAATGTTATCTTGATTTGTGAAGAATGCATGGCATTTTTAATTTATGTAAAATTAAGGACGGTGGTCAAAGTGGTGTGGAATTGTAGAGTCATACAGAATCGCTTTGGTTATCAGATGCTCTTTATTTCATAATATTTTTTCTATCCTCGATGTTCTATATATTGCTTGAGCATTTTGAATTGGTATCGTTATATGCGTTCTTTATTTTAAATGTCTATTATATCGCATTAATTTAGACTAGTAAGATTTATAGCTTATATTATTTAGCCCTTTCTCCTTAGCATGTTTTTCTAGATTCATCACTGCATGTACATATGCATGTGTGTGTAGTAAGCTTATATACGTAGCGTGTCATATCCCAACCACCACCACCACCACCCGGCACGGAGAGAAGGGAGATGGCGATAAAGGGAAAAGGGGCAACGGAGGTTAGCTAATGACAATAATAATTAAAAAGGCTAAGCACCTTTACCCCGTACAGGGACTGTTGCTGGGAGCTGACGAATTGGCAATGATGACGACGAGACGGCGATAATGCATGTGGTGTGGTCGACTGATGCTGGTTGCCATTGCCCCCGGCCCACATGCAGCTAGCTAGCTAATAGCATGCATTGCATTGACATGCCATTATATTGCTAGCTGCCGATGGGTCGATGGAGTTTGTTGGCACATCGTGGGATTATTGTACTTGATCGCCTCTCTTCCCCGCACCTCAAGCTACCTGCTTTATTTCCTTAAATCTCCTCCAACCCACCCCCCATCCATTAGCCCACGGGGGCCTTGCCCTTACCTTGCTTCAAACTCACTTTATGAGTAGCTGCTTCAGACAGTGAGACAGACCACTGCTGGTTGCTGCTTTTTTTTCTCCCCTTTTATTTAGTTACAAGCTATGGTTTCTTCAGCTCCACTTTAATAAGATCGCAGTCGGTCTGTTATCTCTAGCTTAAGTCTCAAGCATCGAACTGCCTGCTGTCCCCTGAGAGCTGAGCTGAGCCGAGCTGCTGAGATAGCGAGCCAACCGTCGCTTTTAATTTATATCGCCCGCCAGCGCCAGGCCGTCTCATCATCATTGTTGCCATCACCTGCCGCCAACTGGCGCCGGCGGCGGCTGCCTGCGACCTGCGGTACTAGTCTTGAAGAAACTGATCCATGATCTGATCCCACAGGGCACAGGCCACAGCACAAGCAACGGTAGATCCGGCCGGCCGGGCGGTGGCAAAGAGCAGCTTAGAGCGTGTTAGTTGCCCGGCCAGCAGCCGCCGGCCTCGCTGCCCCGTCCATCCGATTGATCCATGGGGCGCGAGGCGGCGGTGGCGAGGCCCAAGCTGCGGAGGGGCCTGTGGTCGCCGGAGGAGGACGAGAAGCTCTACAATCACATCATCCGATATGGCGTTGGCTGCTGGAGCTCAGTCCCAAAGCTCGCAGGTATGTACTGTGTATAGTGTAGTACTACTTCAATTCAATATAATCGTCACTTAACTGGCATTATATATTCATCTAATTATTCATTATTAGTCTCTTTATTTATCTCTTGCACAAAATATGATGCTTAATTTGCTTGGTATATATTCACCAGCCGTTGCCAACTCGCTAGCTCTTGCATTGTGATATATACTTATGTTTTGGTACGTGTAGGCTTGGAGAGATGCGGTAAGAGCTGCAGGCTGAGATGGATCAACTACCTGAGGCCTGACCTCAAGAGGGGCAGCTTCTCCCAGCAGGAGGAGGATCTCATCATCAGCCTCCACAAGATACTAGGAAACAGGTAGTCGTTCGTTACCCGATAAACTTGAAGTAATATATATAACAATTAACAACACACACGTAACTAGCTCCTTCTTAATTTGGAGCAGGAAGCCACACCCGCACTTGCTCATTTATTTTAGTGTTGCACTCAAATGAACAATGGCAATCTCACTCAGAGTTTCTTATGTCAGTTGCGACCACATACTACATACATACATGTATAACTATAAGGTAGCACACATGCATCATGTGAATATATATGTGATTGTACGTGGTCCATCAGGTGGTCCCAGATCGCATCGCAGCTGCCGGGTCGGACGGACAACGAGATCAAAAACTTCTGGAACTCGTGCATCAAGAAGAAGCTCCGGCAGCGGGGCATCGACCCCGCCACGCACAAGCCGCTCAACAACGACGACGTCGTCGCTGCAGACGACAACGCCGTGGCGCCGCATCGTCATCAGGACGACAAGCAGCTCGCCTCATCAACCGACGACCACTGTTTCGCCGCTATGGACGCCGCCAGCAGCGACGACCCTCTCGCGCCACACTCCCCGACCGTCAGCTTCGACCCACTTTCCGTGACCAACGTCCCGACAATGCAGCAGGGCTCCTACGGCGCCGCGCACTCGTTCGGCCGGTCCGACAACCACCTCTGCGACTACGGCGGCGTGGACGTGGTCTCCGACGCAGCGACGACGTATAACGCCTACACGGGCGGCGACAGCTCCAGCAACAGCAACGGCACCTGGACCTGCGGCGGAAATGTGGTCGGCGGCGAGCCGATGCCGCCTCACATGGACATGTTCGGCCGCGATGCCGAGGCGGCATACCAGTTCGACCCGGCCAAGTACAGCCCCTGGCAGCACCAGCAGCAGCACCCGGCGGCGGCGAGGCTCCATGGTCACAACGTCAGCGGCGGCGGCTCTGCGGGCTTCCCGATCCGGCGGGACCTGCCGGATTCCTGCTTCGACCTCGCCCGTAGCGCGCTGGAGGACGAGTTCAGCGTCGACTTCCTCTAGCTGACGACGACTCCGCCGACGCGCGCCGGCCGAGAGGTCGCGCTGATGCATGTCGTCGTCCAACACTCACTCGAAACTCGACAGACACACAGATACACTTCATTCACTACAATTACTACTACCTCAGAAGATCACCCAACAAAAGACACTCCTGAAGCATCTTTGTCTGGCATGTTCGTTCGTTATTTTTCCCCATTTCTTTTCATCAGGTCCGGTCCTACTTATTTGGACCGATCGATCAAGTTGTTTAATTAACCATGGTGGTATGGTATACTGTGTTTATAATAAGTGTTATATATATTTATATATTATTATACACTTCAAATATATGTTAATATTCGTAGTTCATATGTTCATTAGATCGGGGTTCTTTACAGTAGGAACAGCGAGATCTTGATCCACAGTGTATGCAACAAAACCCTAATACATCCTGTACTAGAGAGACAGAGAAGGGAAACGATAGAAGTCGCAAACCATCCGACGGAGCGGGAGTAGCCGATCCGGAGGAGGCGCCGGTGTTGGGGTCGTTCGCCGGCGCCATTGGATCGGTGATGAAGGTGTTGATGTCCTTGGCGACGTAGCGGAGGTCGGGGTGGCGTTGCCGGCGTCGATGGAGCTTCCCGTCGCTGGCAGCGCCCCTCTCTTGATCGGGTTAGGGTTAGGGTTAGGATGTCGGTGGGGTGACTGGCGGCGCGGTTAACCTCGTACCTCGAGCCCCGGTCCCCACCTTCCTTTTATAGCGCTGTGCGACGGGGGCCCACCAACCATATCGGGTTGGGCGCCCCCGATCAAGGCGCGAGAACAAGGCCCAAAGGCCGTTGGGCCTAATGGAGGGAGATCAGTTCTAACATTCTCCCCCTTGATCTCTCATCACTTTCTTTGTTCTTTAATTTCATACTCAAAACCTTCGATTCATATTTTTCTTGCTTCTATCCTATTCCATTGCAGATTAGTGCATTGAACTGTTTTATCGTCACAGCAATTAGTGCTGTTAGACTAACAGCCACAACACATTTCTCTGTTTTGGAATGAAACTTTCTTCTGGGCCCTTCGTATGTTTGGGAATCATAGGCTTTCCCTTAAACCCATGCCGGCTACGTGTTCTCTGAACACGTTGGGTGGTAAGCCCTTTGTGAGCGGATCCGCGAGCATTTTCTCTGTACTTATATGCTCAAGATTTATAATATGATCCCGAACTTTATCTTTCACAACATAGTACTTTATGTCAATGTGTTTGGCAGCACCACTTGACCTATTGTTGTAAGCATATTGTACCGCTGGGTTGTTATCACAATACAACCTCATCGGTTTATTTATATCATCAATCACTTTCAATCCGGGTATGAATTTCTTTAGCCAATTCACCTGCCCCGTTGCCTCATAGCATGCTACAAACTCGGCATACATTGTCGAGGATGTAGTTACGGTTTGTTTGGAGCTTTTCCACGATATAGCCCCTCCTGCGAGAGTAAATATATATCCTGACGTGGATTTTCTTTCTTCTCCCGCATAATCGGAATCTGAATACCCCTCTATCTGTAGGGAATCAGATCTTCTATACGTTAGCATGAGGCATTTCGTACCCTGCAAATAACGCAGGACTTTCTTCACCAATTTCCAATGTTCTATTCCTGGATTCTTTTGATATCTGCCAAGTAACCCGGTGACAAAAGCTAAGTCAGGGCGTGTACACACTTGAGCATATTGTAAACTTCCAACTGCTGAAGCATACGGTACCGCTTTCATTCGATTAATCTCATATTCGTTCTTGGGACATTGATGTTCCCCAAATCTATCACCCTTGACAATAGGAGCAGGTGAAGGACTACACGCATGCATACTAAATTTCTTCAAAACCTTTTCTATGTATGCCTTTTGTGATAATCCTAGTACCCCTTTCTTCTATCTCGGTGAATCTCTATTCCCAAAACAAACGAGGCCTCACCGAGATCTTTCATATCGAAGTTTGAGGACAAGAATTTCTTCATTTCCATTAGTAGATTGACATCACTGCTAGCAGGCAGGATATCATCCACATACAAGATTAGGAATATATACTTTCCATTCTTGAATTTTGCGTAAACGCAATTGTCCTCAACATTTTCCTTAAACCCAAAACCTTTTATTGTTCTGTCAAATTTCAAATACCACTGTCTTGAGGCTTGCTTCAATCCATAGATTGATTTCTTTAGGCGGCATCCCATATTTTCTTTTCCTTTTACAACAAAACCTTTCGGTTGTGCCATATAAACATTTTCTTCCAAATCCCCGTTAAGGAACGCCGTTCTTACATCCATTTGATGTAACTCCAAATCATAGTGGGCTACAAGTGCCATTATAATTTTGAAGGAATCTTTACATGAGACTGGAGAAAACGTCTCATTGTAATCAATCCCTTCTCTTTGCGTAAAGCCTTTCGCCACAAGTCGCACTTTAAATCTTTCTATATTCCCTTGGGAGTCATATTTTGTTTTGTAGATCCATTTACAACCTACTATTTTGGCTCCTTTAGGAATAATTTCCAAGTCCCAAACTTTGTTGGTACTCATTGATTTCATTTCATCTTCCATGGCCTTAAGCCACTTTGATGAGTGGTCGCTTCTCATGGCTTCTTCAAATGAGGTGGGATCATCCCCCATCTGAAATTCTTCTGTTTCATAAACTTCATAGTCATTAGAAATAGCTGACCTTCTTGTTCTTTGAGACCTTCTAGGGGCCTCTGGCACTTGTTCCACATTGGGCTGTTGTTGTTCTTCCTCATGTGCGACATTTGGTTCTATAGGTTCCTCAAGGACAGGCTCCTCAAAGACAGGTTCCTCATGTTCATTTATTGTCGCCACGGAAGAACTTGCAACAGGTGTTGGCACTATAGTGTCCTGCACTGTCGGCTCAACAGCAACAGGTAGCGTAAAGAATGGTTCTTCAACCATCGGAGTGGGTGCATGTACCCGCTTCTCCTGTAGGCTTATTTCTCGTGCTACCATGCTCCCCCTGATCATGTTATCCTCCAAGAACACAGCGTGTCTTGTTTCTACAATCTTCGTATGTCTGTCAGGACAATAAAATCGATATCCTTTCGATCTTTCTGGATAGCCAATAAAATGGCAGCTGACTGTCTTGGAGTCTAACTTTCCTATGCTTGGGTTAAACACTTTTGCCTCAGCTGGACAGCCCCACACACGCAAATGGTTAAGTGAGGGTTCCCTTCCTGTCCATAATTCATACGGTGTTTTAGGCACCGATTTGCTTGGTACTCGATTAAGTATGTGAATGGCGGTTTTCAGCGCCTCCATCCATAAACTAATCGGTAATGTGGAGTAACTTATCATGCTTCTTACCATATCCATTAAGGTACGGTTACGTCTTTCAGCCACTCCATTCTGCTGAGGCTCCCCCGGTGTGGAGTACTGAGCGACTATGCCATTTTCCTGTAGAAACTTTGTAAATGGTCTAGGAATTTGGCCATATGGGGTATGTCGCCCATAGTACTCTCCACCTCGGTCTGATCGTACTATCTTTATTTTCTTATCTTGCTGATTTTCAACCTCAGCTTTAAATATTTTGAATTTATCCAATGCTTCCGATCTTTCTTTAATTGGATAAATATAGCCATAACGAGAGTAGTCGTCTGTGAATGTTATAAACGAATCATAACCATCCATGCTTTTCATAGGAAATGGACCACATATATCAGTGTGGATTATTTCTAAAGTTCCTGTGCTTCGTTTGGCATTTTTCTTAATTTTCTTGACATACTTTTCTTTGATGCAATCAACGCATTGTTCTAAATCTGAAAATTCTAAGTGCGGAAGAATTGATTCTTTAATCAGCCGTTCCATTCTTCCCCTCGAAATATGGCCCAAGCGATAGTGCCATAATTTCGAAGAGACATCATCAATTCGCTTCCGCTTCTTAGTTACATTCGCAGATGGGAAATCATTCATATTCTCATCGCATACATTGTTCGCATTTTCATCAAGAGATAACAAATAAAGCTTGTCTTGTCGGAAGGCAAGACCAACACATTCATTATTAACAAGTATCTTACATTTGCCATTACCAAAATGGCAATCAATTCTGTCATCATCAAGTTTTGAAACACTTATCAAATTTCTACGCAAAGAGGGAACATAAAGTACTTCTTTAAGTCTAAGTACAAAGCCATTGTTCAATTCTAAAGATAAATCTCCAATTGCTTCAACATTGGCTTGCACTCCATTTGCAACTTTAATCGTTCTTTCTCCTCTTTGCAAGGTTCTCGTCCCACTTAACCCCTGTAAAGAATTTGCAACATGAGTAGTTGCTCTTGAATCAACCCACCAAGTGGATTTAGCATAACATAAATATAGGGATTCATCTACAAATGTAATAAATTCATCACCTCTCTTTAGTAGAGATTTCAGGAAGTCTGGACAATCCCTCTTGTAGTGTCCCTTCTTGAAGCAGTGCTTGCATTGATCTTTTTCAGCTCCACCATAGGAGTTGCTCTGCTGATTTTCAGAGTCCTGGGGTTTCTTTCCCTGTGAGTTTGAGGAAGAGGCCTTATCCCACTTGGGTTTCCCTTGTGGTTTAAAATTCTTGCTATTAAAGTTCTTTCTTTTATTATCCTTCACAAAGTGAGCGGACTCACCCTGTGAGGACTTTATCCTCTCCTCTTCTTGAGCACACATTGAAATAAGTCTTTCTATGCCCCATCTTTCAGGTTGCATATTGTAGTTCACAATGAAAGTATCATATTCTTTTGGCAAGGAAGCAAAAATCAAATGAATCAGGAAATCATCTTCCTTCAAATTCATTTCCTTTAGCTTAGATGCCATAGTATTCATATTCAAAATGTGCTCTCTTATGCTACCACCAGTATATTTCTCATTCACAAGCTTCTTTATCAGTGAACTTGCTGTGGCCTTGGTAGACCCAGTAAACTGACTCTTGATTTTATCAAGATATTCTGTGGCAGTAGCACATTCAGGGATTGTGATGGGGACGTGATTCCCGATCTTCCATCAGGTTTAAGATAACTATCGATTTGGTCGGAAGCGACACACCGATCCAGCTTCAGATCACAAAGACCCAAACCCTGCAACCTTAGCACTACGTCTCCTCTGGTTATCAACCGTGTCACAATCCGGTTGACCTCGCCACGAAGGCTAATCCCTGCTGCGAATCAAAAAACACAAGCAAGAACAAGATAAAACGCAACTCAATTAAAGTGACAATTGTGGATATATGATTAAGCACTCGAAGTTGGGGTCTTGCAAACCGATAGACGGCGACTGTCAATGGATAGAATGATCTAAGCAAAACCCAAATCCTAACATAGGTGGCGGCTACTGATTATAAAGCCTAAGGGGCATCCAAGGACCCCTACTCACGTCGCTCAGAAGTCTCGACACGTTACAAGGGCCAAACGGCCCAAAAGACGGCGACGTAGCGCCCTGATAGATTCTGGACGTCAACTTATTTTATCGATTCCCGTTGACTCCAATGGAATTTGGGCCTCAAACCAAAGCCATTGGTTCGCTTATGAAATTATCTTTCTATCCATATGTGGATCATCGAAAACGGAGTCCAGATGCGTCCTATGCGTCCATTTTACTACAGACTGATCCTGGAGCCCAAGATGGACTCAAACTTGATATGGATTGGGCCTCCAACTTGGCTTGGACGCCCTTGCTTGACTCCTAAGGTGGTGGCCAAGGAGGAGGGCGTCCTTGGGCATCTCTTAGGTGTTCTTTATCTTCTTGGGGCGTGCTCCAACTTGGGCCTGGGTCCCAAGTGTGAATAACAAGTTCGCGACGACGCTGTAGCACCCGACAGAAATAGCGGCGGAATGTCTCAATGATTTCGAGGCCTTTCCAATGTGATATTGAGGTGGGATCAGATCTATTTGAAAGCTTATCAAATAAGCTTTCCATCAAATGCTCATTGACCTCAATCGCACTCCGGATGGATGAGTTATGGTCTTCCCAATGAAGTACTATCGGGCTACCGACGAACCAAAAGTTCAACTTTGATCGACATATACTTTGAGACACGTTTGTACCTACATTCAAATAACGACATGTACATGTGGAACCAAGTGAATTGTACCCAAAATTACTATGCAAATGTAGGAACGAGCGCACCTTATAATCAATGGTCGTATCCGATGGTGTCATGTCCTCATCATCCTCCCCTTCTTGACAATAAACCGTCCTCGGTTTGAGCTTAGTTGGATGACAGATTGTAGGTAGTAGCCAATATTGCTCCCCTTCTTGAAATTTAACCTGTTGCTTTATAATAAAACTTGGGGATCTTGACATGACATGATTATATCTATTGTGGGCCTCAAAATTATCATATTGTTGCACAACAAAAGGAGATTTCAGATTTGAACAAATATAAACTCTGTGTACCATATACTCTCCTTTATTATTATATTTGCCAATAAAGTGAAATGTACATCTAGATAACCATGAAAAATCAGTAAACGTAAATTTCTCTTCCAAAGTAGTAAGAGCACATAGAGTATCAAACTCAATATAACCCAAAGTATCTAAAGAATATAATAATTTTAGCTCATCTTTTTCAGTAGCAATGGAAAGTAAATTCTTATTTTTAGCACAAGTATTTGGTTCTAAAACAAAAGCATCATGCTCATTCAAATTCTTATTTTCAGCACAAGTATTCGGTTTCAAAACAAAAGTGGCATGCTCATTCACTAGTCGTGGTATATGTATATTAAAAGCATTGTCACACAACTCTTCTTTATCACAAGCACTGTCAGAACAATTATTTTGTGACAAAGGAAATTCAGATTTTGTGTCCACTAAATGTTGCTCTATTATAGCATGAGTGGTGGACAAATTCAGCACATCATCACCAATTTGAACATTATCATATTTTGTAGCTAGCATAAAAGGGTCTTCTAGCTTAGATACTTGGTGATTTTTATTTTTAATATCAACCTCTTTGTTCTTAGTAGAAACACCCTCTTTATGAAGTTGTACAATTTTAGTCGAGTTTAAAAGTTTACCATACTCTAAAGTGGGTGTGGGAGATGGTGGTGAAGATGCTGCTATAGCGGTGGAAACGGCCACTCGTCTTCTTATGGCAGTCTCGATCTTCGTGAATGCTTGCTCCACCCTTGCTAAAACCTGGTTGAAGTTGTCACCAATGTTGGGCTGGTTCTTTTGTTGATGTCCCTGCAATTCTTTTTCTGCAAGCATAGCTAGCTGAAACAACTGGTTGGTAGTGTTAAAATCTTTATAATAAACAATATCCTGAATTTCACGTCTCAAACCACCATAAAAACGACACACTTTATCCTCCGAATCCTCCTCTATCCCACAACATATTGCACACTTTTGAAACTCTACATAATATTCCTGGACAGACGTATTACCTTGCTCTAAGCGTTGCATTTTATGTTTATAAGATGGAGGAATAAAATGATCACGCATTGCTTCTTTAAGTCTATCCCATGATTGAGGTTGTTGATGCAAATTGCCTAGTTCTCGCCACCAGAATTGAGCAAAATCTTTAAATTCCCTAGTGGCATATTTAACTCTATGTTTCTCAGGAATGAGTTGTGAATTAAACTCTTGTTCTACAACCACCTCCCAATCAAAATATTTTTCTCCATCATAAAATCCAGAATAGAATGGTATGGTTAATTTACCTCTCATACCTTGATGATTATAGTCAATATGTTATGGCAGATTGTTCGTCATACGGTCCATCCTTGCAAACATCTGGGCCATGATTTCCTGCAATTCACTCTTAAAAAGAAACTCGTTGTTTGGCATATATTGTTAGAATCAAAATAAATACCCTATCAACTATTTATGGGTCAGTGGAATCACACCCTCACACACGTCTTATCGAGTTCTTACCAAGTTCTTACCAACACAAGCAGTGGATGGTACAACCGACGGCTGGTTCATGATACCGATGAGGGCGTGGCACTGAGATTGCAAAGATCTTTTTCTGTACTGATCTGGAGTATATATGTGGAGCTTGGAAGGCACACAAAGAACAAATATATATATGTGGCACACAATTCAGTAACAGATAGCAATATTGAATAAATGTCCAGAGCACTTGTCCTAGTTGCTGGCCTATACGTGTTCCTAGCACAGTTGTGACAAACAAGGGAGTGAAACAAGTATGAAAGGTAGCAATGGAAATACGGACAAGGCAAAAGGTATCACAAACAATAGAGCTATCAAGTGTTCCTTATGTGCTCCTTTTTTATCTCTTCTCTTCTCTTTTGCTATTTTTTTCTTTTTTTGTCCAAATTTTTTTCCTTGCTTTTGCTCTTTTGATATTTTTTCTCAGCAAGGAGCACACAAGAATAAACTCTAAAAAATTTGAGCTCAATTGGACAAAAGATGTGGCCTATACAAATTCAGGATTGTGATAAAAAAGCTGGCCAAAACTTGTGGGCCCTGAAACTCGATGTTTCTGATCGAATTTCGCAATTCTAAATTTTACGAACCCAAACAGATCTAAAATTTACTGGCGTTCTCCGTAGATATAAAATTTGCCCCGTTTCGAGTTCGGATGCAAAAGTTATGACTGTTTTATGAAAACTGCTCGAATCAGGGTTTTATGTGGACGCAAGATGCAAACTGATGATCTGACGGGATGATGGTGGATGGAGGGATCAATACAAATTAGAAAAGAACACAAACTAAACCAGCAACAAGACCTTGACCTAGGACACAAACTCAACGCGACGGACTCTGAAACTGAAATATACAAAGGCTATGGCATGGATGGTTGTAGGACAGGAAACAAATATGGCGGTAGACTATAGGACGAAGGCAAAAATCAACTAAACTACGATAAATATGAACTTGACGGTATACCTTAGCTCTGATACCACTTGATGGGGACGTGATTCCCGATCTTTCGTCAGGTTCAAGATAACTATCGATTTGGTCGGAAGCGACACACCGATCCAGCTTCAGATCACAAAGACCCAAACCCTGCAACCTTAGCACCACGTCTCCTCAGGTTATCAACCGTGTCACAATCCGGTTGACCTCGCCACGAAGGCTAATCCCTGCTGTGAATCGAAAAACACAAGCAAGAACAAGATAAAACGCAACTCAATTAAAGTGACAATTGCGGATATATGATTAAGCACTCGAAGTTGGGGTCTCGTAAACCGATAGACGGCGACTGTCAATGGACAGAATGATCTAAGCAAAACCCAAACCCTAACATAGGCGGCGGCTACTGATTATAAAGCCTAAGGGGCATCCAAAGACCCCTACTCACGTCGCTCAGAAGTCTCGACACGTTACAAGGGCCAAACGGCCCAAAAGACGGTGACGCAGCGTCCTGACAGATTCTGGACGTCAACTTGTTTCATCGATTCCTGTTGACTCCAATGGAATTTGGGCCTCAAACCAAATCCATTGGTTAGCTTATGAAATTATCTTTCTATCCATATGTGGATCATCGAAAACGGAGTCCAGATGCGTCCTGTGCGTCCGTTTTACTACAGACTGGTCCTGGAGCCCGAGATGGACTCGAACTTGATATGGATTGGGCCTCCAACTTGGCTTGGACGCCCTTGCTTGACTCCTAAGGTGGTGGCCAAGGAGGAGGACGTCCTTGGGCATCTCTTAGGTGTTCTTCATCTTCTTGGGGCGTGCTCCAACTTGGGCCTGGGTCCCAAGTGTGAATAACAAGTCCGCGACGACGCTGTAGCACCCGACAGAAATAGCGGCGGAATGTCTCAATAATTTCGAGGCCTTGCCAATGTGATATTGAGGTGGGACCAGATCTATTTGAAAGCTTATCAAATAAGCTTTCCATCAAATGCTCATTGACCTCAATCGCACTCCGGATGAATGAGTTATGGTCTTCCCAATGAAGCACTATCGGGCTGCCGACGAACTGAAAGTTCAACTTTGATCGACATGTACTTTGAGACACATTTGTACCTACATTCAAATAACAACATGTACATGTGCAACCAAGTGAATTGTACCTAAAATTACTATGCAAATGTAGGAACGAGCGCACCTTATAATCAATGGTCGTATCCGATGGTGTCATGTCCTCATCAGATTGAGCCCCTTATCTGTTCTTCTATGGTGGCCTTAGCTACCAATAAGCACTTGCGGTTGGAGAGGGTCCATTGCCTATGTTCGAGGTCATATTTCATTCTTATTTCAGCATGATCACGCTTTCGAGCAGTGAAATCAGCGTCAGATTCATTTTCATCTCTAACTGGATCCACTGGTTCAGTGGGACGCGGTGAGATAATGGCAAAATCGACCTCTCCCAACGCAAGTTCTAGTTCATACTTCTCCCGCCACACACGGTAATTTGTCCCGTTGAGTGTCGGGATGTTCGCGATGTTCACAATGCATTTTCCTCCTGAAACCACACCAGAGTAAGTGAGAAAACATTTATACGCAAAATCGTATGCTTTAACTCAACGTTGGTCAAATTAAAACATATGATTCATCCATGCAAAATTTTACATCACCGTTGGGCAGAAATAAAATTAATGCACAATTTTTCATGGATCAAAATTATAATATTGTTATTAACAACGTTGGTCAGAAAATAACAATACTATAATTCATCTTCAATTATTATTCATTTTTCAAAATCAAATTCTCCCGTTGGTTCGAATTTGATAATGAAAATAATAATATCAAGTACGCAGCGGAAACAATAAAATTCTCATATTATTATTTTCCAGAAGCACTAAAAAAATTTCACTATTTTCTGAGCAAAATGTCGTTGGACAAAATTGCACAAAAAATACCTGTCAAAATTCCATTCAAATTCATCAAATACATGTCAAAACTGCTTCTGAAAAAAATAAAACAAAATTTCTTTTTCTTCTTCAATTTGGCCCGAAGGCCTTTCTTAGACGCGCGGCCCAGTCGGTGGCGCGCGGCCCAGCCGGATTCGCGCGGCTATGCGAGCGATCTCGCGCGCACTGCGCTGAGCGGAGGCCCAAAAACCGTGGCCCGGCCTGCTCGCGCGTCGCAGGCTACCCCTTTTTTTTGTTTGTTTTCATCAAATCGGCCAGCAGGCCCTAACCTGGGCCTAGGCCTTGATTGCGCTCGCCCGCATGGGCCAAAAGAGGCCCAGTTAAGACCCCGGCCAATACCAGCCGTTGATTTCCATCCAACGGTGGTCCGGTAAGATCGCCGGATCAAAACCCGAGCGGCTCACCCTGAGAACCCTAACTTTCTATTTTCCTTCTTCCATTTCTCTCAGCCGCAGCCGCACGGGAGAGCGGCGGTGAGCATGGCGGGCGGCGGCCGCCGGCTAGGGGTGGGCTCGCCGGAGCAGATCTGGCCAACCCACCTTTCTTCTTACTCCCCTTTTTCCGTTAGCCACGCATAGAGCAGCAGCAGCTAGTGGCCACCTATGGCGGCCGGACATGGGGAAGGAAGTTCGGTGCCGCCGCGGGCCCTCTCACCGGCGCGCGCGTTCCCCGGTGGGAGAGCGCGCCGCCATCGAGCGGCTTCGCTGCGGTGCCCTGTTCCCGGTGTTCGCACACACGCGCGTCTCGGCGACCGTGCTGCACAACGGCGGTGATGCCGACGGTGAGTGGGCCGCGTAGTTCTTGTTCTTCTTTTGTTCTGTTACCCTGTTAGGGTTAGTTAGGGTTCGGATGAAGTTTCCTTTGCCCGATCTGAAATCGGGTTGTTTTTCATTTCTTTATTTCTTTCCTCGATTTGGAATCGGTTTACCCGATCTAGGTTTCTTGTCAATAGACCGTGGCTCCGGTACCAATGTTAATATTCGTAGTTCATATGTTCATTAGATCGGGGTTCTTTACAGTAGGAACAGCGAGATCTTGATCCACAGTGTATGCAACAAAACCCTAATACATCCTATACTAGAGAGACAGAGAAGGGAAGCAATAGAAGTCGCAAACCATCGGACGGAGCGGGAGTAGCCGATCCGGAGGAGGCGCCGGTGTTGGGGTCGTTCGCCGGCGCCATTGGATCGGTGATGAAGGTGTTGACGTCCTTGGCGACGTAGCGGAGGTCGGGGTGGAGTTGCCGGCGTCGGTGGAGCTTCCCGTCGCTGGCAGCGCCCCTCTCTTGATCGGGTTAGGGTTAGGATGTCGGTGGGGTGACTGGCGGCGCGGTTAACCTCGTACCTCGAGCTCCGGCCCCCATCTTCCTTTTATAGCGCTGTGCGACGGGGGCCCACCAACCATATCGGGTTGGGCGCCCCCGATCAGAGCGCGAGAACAAGGCCCAAAGGCCGTTGGGCCTAATGGAGGGAGATCAGTTCTAACAATATATTCATGGGAACCATATTTTGTCATTGGAAATAATTAATACGTAGCCCAAATTTGAGCTCTCTCTCTATATATATTACCCTACAACTGGCTATAAAATAACTTATTCTGTAGCCACTTTGAGTTATGATAATTGTTATGCTAATTTACGAGATTATAGTAACTCCTTACTATGTGATTTACTATAACATTATGGTAAATATCTTCATGTGCTATAGTAATTCAACTATCGTAAATATATACTGACATTGTCGTAAATTAGTATATAAAATTATCGTAAATAGAGGTGGCTACAAAATAACTTTTATATATATATATATATAGTTCTTTCGATGTCTGTTCACAACGTGGCCATTGCAAGAGTTTGCACTGTTGCATGAATGTCTTCGTTCCGTCCACACACTGGTTTACGAGGAGCCTATAGCTAAGCTATATCAAATGGTAGCAAGCAATACGGCAGGTCTCATCGGTAGCAATAGCATACGTGGTTGGTGTGTTGAGAGCTAGCGACCTCATAGCACGTACGCATCATCAGCTCCAGCGCCATGTGAGGTCCCTTTCCCTTTTTCATTTGGCAACGACATTGGCAGAGGCTTGCATGCAACATATAGTTACTACACCACTACTACAGAACAGGCCTTTGGTCACTTGGACAAAATGAGCAATAGCTCCTAAAAAATTAGCGTCCGGGACTAAAAACACCTTTAGTCCTAGTTGGTAACACCAACCGGGACTAAAAGTCTCCCGTTGGGCTGGGGACTTTTAGTCCCGGTTGGTGTTACCAACCGGGACTAAAGGTCTTTAGTCCCGGTTGGTAACACCAACCGGGACTAAAGGTTTTGTCCCGGTCTGTGACACCAGCCGGGACTAAAGATGGGACTTTAGTCCCGGTTGGTGTTAGGGACCGGGATTAAATCCTTCCCCCATATTTGAATCCTTCTTCCTCCCCTAGCCGAGCTGTCCGAGCTCACTTTCTTTTTTGTTCTTCATGTTCTTCATGTGTTCTTACTTGATTTGTGCTCACATCTCCGGATATTGATTCATTTCATCACTTCTACGCCGTCATTTACTTGTTTAGAGGTTACTAACTTCATCTTCTTAAGTTTTAGCAACAGCTTATCTCATTTTGTGGTGTTATACATGTGGTTTTTTATTTTTTGATTTCTACACAATTTTAAACTCCAATCACTTCATCGTTTAAATGATAGGCCACATTTGCACCTACGGATCTATTAGCATCTATTAGTAGGAGAAAGGTTGCTAGTAGTTACTAAAAGTTAGCAGCATCTAAAACCAAAAGATCCAAACAGGGCTACTCCAATGATAGGATTTGCAAAATTATTCTGAAGCCCTGATACAAAAGTTGTCACGCCACCTTTGGCCCCCCATCATTTGCTCCTCTACGTCCCCTTGTACTTCTCGGCCTCCCGTATCATGCCTTGGATCTCCTCCTTGCTCAGCCCGATATTTTCGTTCCTTATTGTGATGCTGTTCCTCGACCCCGTTGTCTTGTCCTCAGCTGACACGTTCAGGATGCCGTTCACATCAATGTCGAAGATGACATGGATGTCAGGCTCACCACTCGGCGCCAGGGTGATGCTAGCGAGCACAAACTTGCCGAGAAGATTGTTGTCCTTGGCCCTCTTGTTTTCGCCCTCATACACATAGACGATCACCTCGTCCTGATTGTCATAGTAGGTCGTGAACACTTCCTCCTTTCTGGTGGGAAAGGTGGTGTTCCTCGGGACCAGCACTGTCATGTTACCAACATCGGTCTCAACTCCGAGAGAGAGTGGTGTTACGTCCAGCAGCAGCAGGTCCGGCGCCTTCTTACCATTAGACTCACTACTGAGATTGGCAGCGCCAATGGCGGCTCCAAAGGCAACGGCTTCCAAAGGCAACGGCAAGAGTCTGTGCAACCCTGCGGCCCTCAGCAAACTTGGCACGCAGATGTACTTGCTAAACAAGTGGTACCTCGATGCGTGTGGCAGAAGAGCAGATGACTATATTTGCGTCCGAATTAGAAACCATCATTACTTCCGTGGTGATGATGTTATTTATGTTCAATTTAATGAGCTACACCAGCTATGCCACATGGACGCTCTGGACAAAGCTCTAATCAGCTGCTTCTGTCTGTAAGTGATACTTTCTTTTAATAATGTCACTGTAACTTATCATGTATATGTATAACTAATTACAGAAACCGGCTATACATATGCAGAAACATGATGAGGGACCTCAGAGCTAGAAATGACAAGGAGGTTGGATTTGTAGATCCTTATGTTGTATTCAAAGACCCCAAGACTCCGTATGCCATATGGAAAGTTCAAACGGAGAGAAATCTACGGAGGTACTTGATCAATTAAGAGGATAAAAGATATATACTCTTTCCCTGTAACTTTAAGTAAGTATCATTTCGTGTGTACGTACATTCTATTAACCCAATTGATGAGATCAGTGTGAAGATAAATAATTATTTTGCCTACACACAAATGCTGCTTTCATTGGATACTAATTGTGATTGATCTCTGGCAATCTCATTTGATAATCTATGACTCGTTGAGAAAACCACTGGAAGATTAACAAGGAATGACAGATATTATCTAAGGGTAACTTCGATCTCTAAATATTACTTTCAGCTCTTTAACTCTGTAATAGATAATTAATAATGATCGTTTTATTGCTAGGGTTTGGGCTTGGTTCGTGCAGAAACACCATCCAGATTTAAAAGCGCCACTTTCGAAGCCTATCCTACATCAGTGGATTCTACGGCAGCCACAGGGCAAAAATTTGTGCGGATACTATGTCTGTGAATTTCTAAATGTCTATGAAAAAAGATCAAATCTTAAGCACGCAAAAGTATGTAACATGTATATATAATAAGTTCATTTCAATTATTTGTTGCTATTTAATAAATCTTATACATACCTAAAACTTTTTTCTTTAATGATTACTATAGGAGACGTGGTTGAGGGAGAAGGTGTTGACTGAAGTCCGCCTAAAAGGAATTCAGGAGACAATCGCGGGATTTCTTAACGACCAAGTCCTAAATCCCGCCGGCGAGTACTTCTTCAACCCTGACGAGCCACTCAAACCAAACCAAGATGATCATTTGTATGATGCTTGAGTGGCGGAGAACAATTAAGTTGTAAATACTTTATCCGTGACGGAGACATGTAAATTTTTTATATCATAGATCTATAGATATGTATAATATATAAATAGTGTTATGTAATTTATTTATATGTAATGATCTAAATTATAAATTATAGGTGTGCGTCTACATAAACAAGCAGCGAGCAATACGCATTCGAAAATAATAATAATACAATTGTAAACCAGAAAGGGAAAACCAAAAGAAAAGAAAAGAAAAAAGAAAAGAAAAAAGAAAAGAAAAAAGAAAAAACTCTTTAGTCCCGGTTGGTAACACCAACCGGGACTAAAAAAGGCGGCCAGGTGGCGCACCCTGGCACACCCTTTAGTCCCGGTTGGTGTTACCAACCGGGACTAAAGGTGGGACATTTAGTCCCGAAACGTTAGTCCCGGCTCCGCAGCCGGGACTAAAGGCCCTTGAGCACCGGGACTACAGCCCAGTTCTGTAGTAGTGCACAATGCACGGCTGTTGGATTTATCAGCGTGAGCGAGACGCGTCCAGTTGTTTTCCACATAATGATCATATCATACATATGTACTCCGTATATATGATGAAGCATGCTTCTGGACCCATTGCGTGTGTATATATGAATGCTGGCTCTCTTACCCTGCATGTGTACTCCATCCTTCCTTCTGTCCACAAATTAATATATGGAGGGTTTCAAAATTCATCTACACTATACCACATGTATATTTAGAAATCTGCAGCAGTGATAGATGTAACACCCTAAAATTTTGAAAGGAATAAAAATAGGAGAAATATGATTTTTATATATTTTTGTGAGCATGCAAATTTAGAATTATAATAATTTTTATAAATTTAAAATCAAATATAATGGTAGAAATATGATTGAGCATTCATGCTGCTGCATTTGAAATTTTGTATTGAGTGGTTTAAATTAAATTCAAAAATGGATTTCAAAATCTCTTGGAAAATGGTTTTGAAAAACTGGAAAAAGAAAAAGAAAAGGAAAATCAGTTTTATTCAGTTTTCGGCCCGCTTACCCCGCGTCGGCCTCGGCCTGCCAGCGGCGGCCCTCCTTTCTCCGGCGTGCGCGGCCGCTTTTCCTTTCTCCCCCGCGTCCTCTCTCTGGGCCGAGCCCAGCCGCGGCCCAACTCGCGTGCGTGCGTGGCCGCATCAACCCTCCCGAGTCACTGACATCCCGGACCCACGTGCCAGCGACTCCATCTTCATCTTCCTCCCCACGCCGACGCTGGCTTCCTCTTTCCAAAAATGCAGCCGCCAAATCGATCTTCCAATCTCCACTTTCCTTGTTTCCGCGTGCCTTTGGGCTATATAATGCGCGTACCCGAGCCCTCCGCAATCCATCTCGCCTTGTTGTAGTTGCTGTGGTGTCCGAGAACTAGGTCACCGCGAGCACGAGTTCCACCGCCCGCCATCTCAAGCCGCACGCGCTCCTTGCTTTGTTCTCGGTCTCGACTTCGCCGTGGGTAAGTTCGCCTTGGAGTTAGCTAGCCGCGGGTGTATTTGTTTCGCAGTTTGGTGCACCGTAGCGCGAGATGGCTTTTCCGGCCATGGCGCCGCCGCGGGAGTCGCCATCGTGGTGAAGTCCGGCCGGAGCGCCGCCGGCCGTTCTCTCTCTCCCTTCCCCCGATTAGATCTAGGCCGTTCATTTTGAATCCAACGATCAAAAATAGAAGATACCCTTTCGGCTGTACTTTTTGCTAGAGACCCTGTAAATTTTAAGTTATAAACCCGCAGTCCAAAACGTAATAACCCGCGTTCGTTTTGATCTTTTGAAAGCGTATTTCGTCTCGGTAATTGAAAAATATGTTTTCTGATATTTATAGTTTTGCCACTAATCTTGTTTTAATCGTAGAATCTCCGTTTTAACTCCGATTTGACCGGTTCAAATTGCGTTAGGTTCGTATTTGCGAGCTCTATATGATGATAGAACTGTACAGTAGGTTTGAGATAATTTATTTTCGAGATTATATTAAAGTATTTATTTTTCTATAGGAAATCTTCGTAAATTCATAACTTCGTCGTTCTAGCTCCGTTTTTCATGATCTTTGCGTATGTGTGATCCTAGCAAGTTGTAGATTCGTTTTAAAGACTTTTTATATGATTTTCTTACTGTTGGTGTACTGTTCTAATTATAGTCTTGTTTGTTTATGCATGATTGCCTCTGGATGTATGTTGTTGCTGTGGTTGATCGAGTATAGACGGTGAGCAATTCGTTGGGGATCAAGAGTCTTTCTACGAGCAAGATCTTCAGGACTAGTTTGAGCAAGGCAAGTATAGCATGGGATTATCCTTGTTGTCCTACTCACATTATGCAAATAATATCATTATGCATCTATTCCCTTGTTAAGGATGACTTAGTGTTGATCTTATACCTTGATACCTATTATATTGCATTGAGTAGTATGGCTAGTGCTTAAACATGGACTATGATCATGTAAATTGATTAATGGAATATGCAACAAACATTAAAAGATAATTTTGATTAATGTTTAAAGGGGATTAGAGTATGGGGGTTACTTTTGATGCTCTAATTACTCTCCATAAGGACTCATCTATAAGCGAACATCCGGGATTTACAGTACAATTGTGAGGGCTATATGGCTCTGGCTTTAGTCATATAGAAGGACATTTTCTAGCTTGTTAGTGGTAACCTTTTTGGCGTAAGAATGGCTTGACGAATCGGATATAGTGCGGCCTCTGTCCTTATGTGTATAGGCTGCGGGTTATTGTGCCATTTGGAAGGGGGGCTCTACATCTGTTTGCCGAGTAAATCTAATGGCCCTAACTTGTTAGATGAACCTTCAAAAGACTTCATAGTGTTTCCCTACCTGCTCACCTTGGTAGTGTTTTGGGAGTAATTAACCCGGGCATATGGGCAACACGACTCACAGTGAAAGTGTACAACCTCTGCAGAGTGTAAAACTGTTATAACAGCCGTGCTCACGGTCACGAGTGGCCTTGGACCCTTATGGAATAGTTGATAATTATTAATGGTTATGTTTTTGCTATTCATCAATCATTTCACATGGATCATATGTTTATTGTTTACATTGAGACATCTTGATGCTATTGATATGCTAAAACTATGCTAACTAAAAGCTATGTTATGCCTTTGAGCCTCATGAACCCCATGTTACACTTGTTGAGTACGAGATGTACTTACGCTTGTTTATTTTTCTTACTTAGATAAAAATCCCTGATGGGTAACAGATGGTGCTAATAGTGACTACTACTCCTACTTCCATGAAGATTACTAGACTTGCAGTCAACCCGTCAATGTGCCTGTGTTTGGAGCTACCACGAGAGTTTATTATTTTTACTTCCGCTATATTTGTGTAAAGACTATGTGTTAAATATCGTGATGTAATAACATTTGTGATGATACTTCCGTTATAATTTGTTAACTTATGTGTGATTGATCTCTGGGCACACATAAGAGTATGCATTCCATTTGGTCTTTAAATGGGTGTGACAATAGACCTGGCCTTCCATTGTCGGTTGCTCGTCGACAGTGATACCCATTTTAAAAGAAAAAGAAAAAACACTAGCACCGCCCACACCGCCTATGCGGGAGCCAGTTGAAACGATCCTGCATTCCACGAAGGGAATGTCACAGATTCGACGTGTAAAAGATGAACGAGTTCATACCATTACCCAAATCTCAGTCGAATAACAGAGTCATACACGAATATCATAGTACAAATAGAAGGTTTACATTACTTATTATCATCACCACGCAGGGCGGAACACACTCACACATAGCAACTGGAACAGCATCTCGTAGACAGCAGCGGAAACTAGGATTCCTCGCACCAAGCTTGAGCGCAGGGCGAACCCCTACTCCTCCCAGTCATCCTCCCCGTCGTACTCGGGCTCCGAGCCTGCCAAAAATCTATCAGTACTCTTTGTACTGGCCACGCATCACCCACCCTATGATGCATTTGCTTTGTGGAACTGGATGCAAAGGGGGTAAGAAAAGACCTATCTTTGGCTGTGGTTTTCTAAGCGAGTAATCAATGTATTAATAACATAAGTTTGTCAAATTTTAACCCATCTCATTCACACACGTTATCCCATCCCAACACATATCTCATCGCCTCATTACATCTCATCTCCCTCTCTCATCGGCATGGGCAACTCCCTCTCGCCCATGTCTCAACGGCTAAGGCCGGAACACACACTGAAGTCCTAGGGAAGGTAGAAAGACTCCTCTCATCTAGACAAGTGAAGCTGTACTTAGAAAAGGTCCATAGCCGAAAGGTTCGGCATATGTATCGATCGATCAACCAGAAACTCTGCAGAGGTTTACACATCCCACAAGATAGCTATCCTCGACGATGCCTCGTCTAAGCTGATTCCGGGCCGCCTACCGACTAGAAACGGTACCACCCTATCACTCAGAACTGGGACCGTGTCGGAGTGCCACCGACACGTTGAGATTGTGAGATGTAGTACTTGGCCCCTGAGTACTACGCTGTCTTGGGAGGGTGTGGGTCCTCGTGCCCGTACCTCCCTACACTATCCGCTTACCTCTCAATAGTAGTGGCACCGCACCAGCAAGTCGAACGTCTGTCTCCTCCCCACAGAAGCGAGTGGGCGTGTAAGGATTCCTAAGACCCAGTCCACAGGCTTGTCAGTCCTTAGGGTGACTAAGCAGGACATCTTCATGAGGGGAAACCGTTTTCCGCTCAACGGAACACCCGGCACCTCGTGCCATCACAGCACCTCCCATCCCAGGGCTTCATCCCATGAAGACACTCCACCCTGGGACCTCTCCCTATCACATGTACCCGCCACAGGCACCTCACATGGTGAACGCCCAGGTAGCATTCTCCGGCAAGACTTGTCTTCCTGACTCGTCGTAGATCCTGCTCGATCGACTCGACCCTCACCACACACCCCAGACTCACGCCAAGATCTCCCCAGGTTCATTATCAGGTTATTATCAGGTTTACGACACCTCATGCCTTATCTCATACGCCTCTCACTCACCAGCATCACATCACAGATATAATGCGAGTAAGAGTAAAGTAATGAGTAACGAGTGATAAAGCAGCATCTAGTCTAACAGCAGTGTGAGCAGGTGTAAGGTTGCAACAAGGCAAGTGGCTCAAAAGCAGTAAACTACCATGCAACCTATCAGTAATATTATGACATAAAAGTAAAGCACTAGCAATTCTAAGTATTTGCAATGTGTAATAGGATCTACGAATGGGTGGGGCATGGCACCTGGCAGGTCGTCACCCAAGTCGTCGGTGTAGTCGGGGTCAAACTCCTCAGTCGGTGGCTCCTCCGGGTCTATAAAACGTGACATACGGCCGTGTCAGCGGCTCCTATAGAGATGCACAAAGAAGCAACTAAAAATCAAAAGATCCAAAAGCACTCAAGAACAAGCCTATGACGTAGAGCTCATTTTTAGAAAAATTTGTACTCTGGTTTGGCATTTTTCTGATCTACAGTTACTTAGTTATGAATTTTTGAAGATTAAATCATTTATAGAAAAAGAAAAAGTCCAGGTTTATTTAGGGGTTGACACGTGGCAGCACGGGATTTGGTCGGTTCAGACAGAGAGGCTGACAGGTGGGTTTGGGTCAATGTTGACCGGTCAACGGTCAATGTGGACCGGGCCAGGTCTTGGGCCTGGATGGGTCGGGTCAGGCTGACCTAGGCCTAGACACGTGACGGGACAGGGTGGTGCCACGTAGCGGCCTTGGGCTTTAACCGGGCCTGATCTATGAACGGCCAGCTCGCGGTGAACTCCTACTAAGTGGTCTAAAGACCTCCGGTGTGGCTCAGGTGGACTGGGTCTACTCTCCCTCTCTCTCCCTTGGGCTCATGGTGGACCAAGCTTACCGGATGCATGTGTCTTCTTCTCTTCCTCCTCCCCCCCCCCCCCCCCCGCTCCTCTGCCCTCACGGCGAAGCTCTCCCGCAAATGGTGAGGGGCTCGCGCCCTAGTGCTCTGATGTGCCAAAGTCAACACTCGTGGTCCCCTTGGCCTCAAGTGACCGAGGTGGGTGCAAGGGTGAGCCAAGGGCAGTGGTTTTGGCGCTCAGGCTGCTGGCAGAGGCGGGCGACGCTCCGCCATGCCTCCGGTCCTAGTGAAAGGCAGGGAGAGGATTTTCCCTCTACCCATGGTTCGGCTAGGCTCGAGAAGATCAGGCGATCGTCGATGGCCCCTCATCGTCGAGCGACGTGGCCGAAGATGGCGGGCGGGGCTATGGCACGGCGGAGCCACGCAGGTGCGACCACTTCACCGCGGTGGAACGCCGCAGCGGTCATGGCCCTCTCTCCCTCACTTGACTAAGGTGGCACGTGTCCCCCGGCGTGGTGAACCTTTGGCGCCTCTTTTCCTGACCTCTACTGGCCTCTCATGCTCGGAACAGCCTCACCATGGCTGTGCTCTGGCCATGGCGGGTGTGACCCATAGACGGTGCCCAAGGTTGCGTTCCTGGGTTCCCGCGGCTTAGCGTGGGCGTGCGTGTTCTAGAGTGGCTAAAAGGCGTCGCCTTCTCGCTTCCCCAGCGGAAGGACGCGACGGCACCCATGCGAGCATGGTAACAGAGGTCCATGGGCAGGTGTCGATGCTCACCGAGGTGGTGAGGGTGAAGGCTGTCGACGCGGTGGCGAGGTGTTGCCGAGAAGGAATGGTGCAGTGCAGGCAGCTCCCTCGGTGGGGCCTCGGGCGGCACCGTCTTCTCCGGCTCCAGCGGCACGTCAGCTCTAACCCCGGTGGCTCCTTCCTTCTTCCCCCTTGCTCCTCCCTCACTCGCTCCTAGGGCTCGGTTGGGTGGTGGAGGCCACAAGGTCACGGCGGTGGTATGGAGGGCGCTGGGGTCGCGGTTCGGTCCGTTTTATAGCTCGGCTGCGCCCATGGCATTCACGAACTCCTGGGGAGCGGTCAGATGGGGGCAGGGGTACGTGGTGGCCGATCCGCGGCCCAAGGTTAGGATTTTCATGGCCGGGCGAGGCGGTTGCGTGGCTTGGCGTGTAGCTGTGGTGAGCCGGGGGTGCGTGAACTTAGCCAGTCAAAAAGGAGCGCGGCGGCGTCATCAGTGGGGCCACGGTAGACGTAATCGCGGTGAGGCACGCAGAGAAGAGGGAGAATTTGAACCGCAGATAGCTAACGTGTCACCCATCCGAGAGCTCGCCCTCAGCTGCTCCGCATCGGACGGTGGTAATGGAGCGCTCCATCTTGGATTCCCGCCGGTGAGCCGCTCTGCTTCCATAGAGCTTAAGCAGAGGGGAAAAAGAAAGTGCTGGCGGGTGGACACGTTTGTCAGCGGCTCAGCAGCGGTTTAGCGAAGCGGCTGGGCCAGCCCAACGGGAGCACCCGCTGGGCTTGTTGGGCCAAGCCGTTGCTCAGGCTAGAGGTGGCGACGCGGGCCAGTGCCGAGGGCTGGGCCGGCTGGCTATAGCGGGCCGAAATGGCCTTCCTCTACTCTCTCCTTCTCCTAACGGCTTTTCGATTTTCTATTTGCTATTTCTACTCTATGCCTTGGTCTCCTATGTGCATGTACTTGTGTACCAAGCAAGTACATACCCTTAATGGTGGTCTACTAGGATCTAGGGTTGGTGGGTCCAAGTCCAAGGGTAGGCACTTAGGGGTTAATTAATTAGCAAGATTATTTATATAAAAGAAAGTGTTGATTTTATTAGCAATTCATAAAATCAAATAAGAAACAACTCACAAGTAATTAATTAAATGCGAATGCTCTACTTTGCTATGTAGGTGCTACTTGTGCAACTACATGGGTGTTTTTCCTATCTGACACTCACCAATCATGGGCTTGTTGGCGAAAAAAAAATTCAGTTGTGACTTTTGGGTTTTCGGAAAAACTAGGATGTTACACCAGTGCAGGGCCATCCTCTGCAGCTAGCCACACCATGGCCGCTGACTGCAACCCACACGCTGGGTCACCAAGGAGGAGGAGGAGAGGGGAGTGGAGGGGAGGCGAGGAGTGGACGGATCTAGGGAGAGGAGGCACACGGAGAGAGATAGAGAGGAGATAAGGCTAGAGAGAGAGCGTGTGAGAGAGAAGATAAGGACATGGATGTGAACATGATAGAGAGTTAAACACCTTGAATATAAATTTCTGGTCCAAGGTCCAAGATATCACTGCCGGTTGGTAATAGAACTAGGCGGTTTTAAAATTGGATGGTGATTGGCTTGTTGTTTACGAACCGACAGCGATACACCTATCACTATCAGTTTAAAATTGTCAGGTAGTGATGGTTCGACAATAATTGCCCATATTGTAGTAGAGCTATGAGAAACGTTAGTTAGATCTTCTAGTCAAATCCAGCTAGCAGGATTTCATTTTTTTAATAAAAACACTCGAAAGAGTGTTTCATATCTGATATATCTCAAGGAAAACAAAAGCTAGTACAAAAGATAGACAAAGAGACACAAAACGACCTCTAAAAAATAAGAGTACATCAAAGACCAAATCAGTCGTCTTCTTTCGGACATTCGCTGCTTGTCGGAGCTAGAAGAACACACTACAAAAATAGCAAAGGAAAGGGCTGTTCACGGTAGATAACCATCAATTTTAACCGTCAACTGTGTATGGAAATGGACATCATTCAATACCAACCATAGAGATAGGGTTTATACTGATAGAATTCCATGAGTTTTGGTAAATCTGTGTTTTGCAGGGATTAACCAGGAAAAGAGCAAGGCTAGACCCATATGTCGGCCTAAAATCGATATTTTACCGCGGCACGGACTTAAGAAGAATCTAGAAGACACGAGAAGACACGTCAGACAAGGCGAGACCCACCTGGCAGGGACCATGGGCGATCGCCTGTGGGTCAGGGCGACCGACCGGTGGGGTCCCCTGTCAGCCTCTGTCTCGTATGTCGGTTCCTCCACCGCCTTAGGGTTTGCATCTACGCCGTTGTTTCAAGTCGGTTTGATTCGAGGGCTACGGTGCATCCTATGGGGCTATATAAGCAGACCCTCGCTCCCCTGATCAGATAATCCTCATCCTAGGTAGAAACCCGGAAGCTACATCTACAATCAAGAAGCCCTAGATAGGATCAAGAGCCAAGCAATCAAGAGAGATTAGTCTTGTAGTCTTCAAGATTAGGACTAGTCTTTAGATATAGTGAGATAGAGTGGAGGGAAGAGTTTGGAGAAGTCGCTGGCCTGTCGGTGTCTGCTCTACGCCTTGTACCTGTGGGCTCAAGTTCCTTTGCGGGAGCTTGCTTCTGAGATTCTCTGGTATTTCAACTTCTAATTCTAGTAAGTACTTGTTATATATATTCTTCCGGTTTGTGACTCTTTTGAGTACTTTAATTCTTGTAGCACTTGAATTGAAGTAGTATTTTTAGTGTAAGCGAGGTGCTTAGACTAGGATACTCGTGGATGCACCCTACTAGCCGGACTAGTGGTAGATCGCAAGGGTGACTTAAAAAGCCTTGTTGAGTCTGTTATAGCCCACCTTCCGTTAGCTAGGCCAAGTAGGACCCGGTTGCTAAGTGGAAATCACTCTCTGCTAGTGTTTCTTCTTAGATATTGTCCCTAGCGGAATAGTATAACAATGCTTGCAAAGATTAGAACTAGGAGACCTTAGTGATCTTCTCTATAGCCCTATCATCTCATTCCTTATTGTTGCTCAGGGATTAAGTTATAGGCTTAGTTTCTCACTCCATCCTCCCAGTGGTAAAATATAAATAACGATACTCGGTAATACTCCCGGGTGAAGTGCTACATCGATATATTATTTGTGTGCTTGCAAATACTTTAGAATTATTTTGTGCACCTGATTTATTCCCTCACATACTTCTAGTATCATTGCATAGGATAGGGTAATCCATTCTTGTGATAACACTAAGAAGTGTCAACAAGCATTTCTGGCGCCGTTGCCGGGGAGGATAACGGTAGCTGAGATTACTAATTGAACCTAGCGTAACCTTGTATTATACTTTTACCTTTTCCTTTTTATCCCATTCTTTTCAACCTTTTTGTGTTCATCCTTATGGATGCTTTTAATTCCACTCCACTCAATAAATGTCCCACGAGTGTTGACCATAGGCTGAAAGAGTCATCTAAACCCATCCTAACCCCTGCCTATGAGTTCCGCTCGCGGTTGATTGAAATGGTCCAGAACCATTCTTTTTCAGGAAAGAAAAACGAAAATCCTTACCTACACCTATAGGAGTTCGAACAAACCTGTGATTGCCTCCGCATAGAGGGCATGTCCGATGAGACCTTAAGATGGAAGCTCTTTTCTTTCTCTTTTAAGGGAAAAGCTAAAACCTGATATAAACGAACCATAGGAAGTAAGGAGGGAGACTGGGAAGCTTTAAGTTCTAGCATTTGCATAGACTTCTTTCCTGTTTCAAAAGTAGTCAACCTTAGAACCGAGATCCTAACTTTCAAATAAGAAGATAGTGAATCTTTGGCCACATCCTAGGAACGTTTTCACCTTTTTACAAATTCTGGTCCAAACTCAGCTTTACCAGACCATTCTCCTTCAACATTTCTTTATTGGTCTAACACAAAAAGCCAAAGACTTTCTCACTGTAGCTTCAGGAGGATCATTCTTGCACATTTCTTTGGAAGAAGCAAGAAAGATCCTGGACAAAATTCTTGCTGATAAAACTAAAGAGCCACCAGTAGAGAACCCCTTAGAGGAAGAATCTAAGGAACTAGAGCCTAAATTAATGCCAACCATCCCAACTTCTGAGTCACTGAAAAAGGAAGTAATCCCACTTCCTGATTTCATGCTCGATTTTGAGGATGAACTTTTTGCCAAATATGAAAACACCTCGAGATATTACTCTATTAGGAAGCCACAGAAGTCTAAAAAATCATCACTCCAAATAGAACCACTAGATCCTTCTGATGAAGCTTTCCTTAAAAAGACCACGAAAGAGCTAGTGTCCATTATAAGCAACGAGTGGTTAGAAGAATTAGAGCTTTCCTCTAAAGTAATCTGCTTGGATTCATCTTCTATCACTCTACAGTGCCAAATGCACACACACCCTTTTGAAGCTCTTTATAATCTAGTTGTGGGTGTTAACATCATGTCTGCATCATTTGCTCATGATTTATTAAAACACATGTCATTAACCCCAACAACAAAGCTGTTAAAAAGCCCTTCTAAACGCATTATCCCGAGCTTAGGAATTCTTTATGTGCTCCCTATCTAGTGAAAGGCATCATGGTTCATTTAAGCTTTTATATCTTTGATATCATAGAATTTGACCTATTGATAGGACAACCAATTGAAAGGCTTATTCAATAAGGACAAACAGGGAATATTAATATTCGTCTTGAGAAAAACTTTAAACTCCCTTTGTCCATTACAAATTCCACTAATTCTAAGACTGAGCCATGTCTTGAACCCGATCCAATGGATGAGGTTAAGATAGCATCTCTTGAATTCTTAACCGAACCTAATTTAGAAGATGATGCTGAGTTCTTCATCGAGGAAGAAGATGAACATCCTATGGACCCTGAACCTCTAGATGAATTGCTAGACTCATCTAAACCTCCCATTGAGCTTAAACCTTTACTTGCTGGTCTTAGGTATGCTTTTCTCAATAATGATCCAGAATCTCCTATGATCATAAGTGATAAACTCACTCATGAAGAATCTTTGCGCTTAATAACTGTCTTAGAAAAGCATCCCTCAGCTTTTGGCTACTCGCTCTAAGATCTTAAAGGAATTAGTCCTGCTCCTTGCACCCATCGCATCCCTACAGATCCAAATATTATACCTTCTAGAGAGCCCGAGCATAGGCCTAATAATGCGATAAGAGAGGTAGTAAAGAAGGAGGTTTTGAAACTCTTACATGCTGGGATTATCTATCCTATGCCACATAGTGAGTGGGTAAGTCCAGTGCAAGTTATGCCTAAAAAGGGAGGCATGACTGTTGTTAAAAATGAAAAGAACGAATTGATCCCCCAAAGAACTGTCACTAGATGGCGAATGTGCATAGATTATAGAAAGCTTAACAAGGCAACAAAGAAAGATCACTTTCCGCTGCCCTTCATTGATGAAATATTAGAGCGATTAGCGAACCACTCTTTCTTTTGTTTCCTTGATGGATATTCAGGATATCACCAGATCCCAATCCATCCAGATGACCAAAGCAAAACCACTTTTACATGTCCATACGGAGCTTATGCTTACCGTAGAATGTCTTTTGGACTATGTAATGCTCCAGCTTCTTTTTAAAGATGCATGATGTCTATATTTTCTGATATGATTGAAGAAATCATGGAAGTTTTCATGGATGACTTTTCTGTTTATGAAAAAACTTTTGATGATTATCTTGAAAATTTAGACAAGATTTTGTAAAGATGTGAAGAAAAGCACTTAGTTCTTAATTGGGAAAAATGTAATTTCATGATTAGAGAAGGAATAGTGCTAGGACGCCTAGTGTCTGAAAGAGGAATTGAGGTAGACAGAGCTAAAATTGAAGTAATTGAACAACTACCTCCACCTGTAATGTTAAAGGAATTAGAAGCTTTCTTGTCCATGCTGGTTTTTATTGTAGACTCATAAAATATTTTTCACACATTGTTAGACCACTTACTAATCTTTTGGCCAAGGATGTTCCCTTTGAATTTGATGATATATGTTTGAAATCTTTTAACATTCTTGAAGAAGCACTCATCTCTGCACCAATCATTCAACCCCCTGATTGGTCATTGCCTTTTGAACTCATGTGTGATGCTAGTTATTATGCTGTGGGGGCAGTACTGGGACAGACAAGATAAAAAGCACCATGCAATTGCTTATGCTAGCAAAACTTTGACAGGACCACAACTTAATTATGCAACAACTGAAAAAGAACTTCTGGCTGTTGTTTTTGCTATTGATAACACTGATCATGCTGCTCTTAAATATTTGCTCACTAAGAAAGATGCTAAATCCCACTTAATAAGATGGATTTTGCTACTCTAAGAATTTGACTTAGAAATAAAAGATAAAAAGGGAGTAAAAAATCCTGTTGCCGATCACTTGTCTAGAATGTAGTTTGAAAATCCACATGAGCTATCCATCAATGACTCACTGCGGGATGATAGGCTCTATCAGATCATCCGATCTGATCCCTGGTATGCAAATATTGTTAATTTTATAGTTGCAGGACATGTACCACCAGGGGAGGACAAAAGAAAGCTCAAAATGGAGAGTCGTCGCCACATATGGGATGATCCATACCTCTTCAGAGTCTGCTCAGATGGACTCCTTAGAAGATGTGTACCAACTGAAGAAGGAATTCATATCATTGAAAGATGCTACTCATCACCATATGAAGGACATTATGGGGCATTTTGTACTCATGCAAAGATCTGGCAAAGTGGATTTTTTTGGCCAACAATGTATGATGACATGAAGGTTTTTGTATGGAGGTGTGGAGCATGTCAGAGGCATGGGAACATCAACTCAAGAGATGCCATGCCACTCACCACCAACCTCCATATAAAGCTCTTCGATGTTTGGGGAATTGATTATATGGGACCCTTTCCAAAATTAGGGAACTATGAGTACATCTTGGTGGCAGTTGACTATGTCTCCAAGTGGGTAGAAGCCATGCCATGCAGAGTTGCTAACTCCAAGAACTCTAATAAGATGTTCCACGAAATAATATTTCCAAGGTTTGGTGTCCCAAGGATGGTGATTAGTGATGGAGGGTCTCACTTCATTGACAGGACTCTCCAAAGGTATCTGTCCAGCTTTGGAATCCATCACAACATCGCTACCCCATACCACCCTCAGACAAGTGGCTAGGCAGAGACATCTAATAAGCAAATTAAGAATATTCTTCAGAAAACGGTCGATGAAATGGGAACAAGATGGAAGGACAGGTTACCCGAGGCATTGTGGGCATATTGGACGGCCTATAAAACACCTATTGGGATGTCACCCTACCAACTTGTCTATGGGAAGACCTGTCACTTACCTGTTGAGCTAGAATTCAAAGCTCACTGGGCTATCAAGAGATGGAATATGGATTTGGACGCCACCGGAATCAAAAGGAAAATGCAACTCTCATAACTAGATGAATGGAGAGAGAAGGCGTACCACAACTCCAAAATTTACAAAGAGAGAACCAAAAGATGGCATGACAAGCGAATCAAGAAGGAGTTCACACCCAGAGACAAGGTATTACTTTTTAATTCCAGGGTTAAGTTATCCAGGCATGGAAAACTATGAAGCAAGTGGGAAGGACCATTCATGGCAATAAGTTCTTTGTCTCATGGAACGGTAACACTTCAAAATGATGAAGGTACGTTATTCAAGGTAAATGGCCACCATCTCAAAATCTTTTTAGAGCCTAATAAAAATCTCGAAGAATTAGACGTAATAGAATTTCTTATTTTTTTCATAATATTAAGCTCTGAACCTCCATTTATCGATTCGGGGTGCGGGGGGAATATTTTTAGGGAATAAAAAGTCATAACTAGATATCACGAAAAAGTGGCATAGGAGGTGCCGGGCACGGTCGACCGACCGTGGGCCCAGGCAGCCGCCCGTGGTAGGACCCGCTTCGCCGCCGCCTTTTTCTGTTGCGAATATCTGCTCAGAAACTTCTAGAAAATGGATATGCGCGGTCAGTTAGCGCCGCCACTGTCGTGATGACCTTTAGGGTTGACTTTTGACCCCTACCGTAAGAAGCCGACCGTAGCAGTTCTAGCCCACACGCAGGACTTCCTCATTGAAAAGATCCATAAGTTAGAAGAGCTCGTAGATCTCTTGACTAAGAACGATAAGGTTACTAACCAGAGGATAGATCTAGTGGAAAATAAGCAGAAGAAGACAGACACTAGGGTCGATATGCTCGAATTTAGGCGTTAGATCAGATTAGTTCGTGAATAAACAATTGATAAGACACCCCCATTATGTTTAGAGTTAGTCAGTCATTTGTTTCAATTTCATTCATCCATTGTAATAAAGTGCCTTAGATGATATTGTAATAAAGTTTGAAGTTCCAGTGTTATTATTTTCTCTGTGGATATGTCTTTTTGTCTCCACCTTGTTATGTATAAAGGAAAGCAGGAAACAAGTGTGGGGGAGAACCATGGGACCATGCACGACGAAGCAGCTTAGCTCAGCACCACATCACCTTGTTCTTCGTCCATGGTCAAGTTTGCCTTTACATATGTTATATATTTAATCACCCACATTGTTTCCCGTTTTAAAATTGAATTAAATTGAAAATCATTTGCTAAAATAAATACACACAAGGAAGATTGTTGTAATCATGACTTAAGAATAGACTCTCATAACACTTTTCCTAAAAGTCTTGTTAGTGTTGGAAACTTATTTATAGGGACCCCATGTTGCTTAAGTTGTTGATGAATGTGAGATAGTTAGAATAATAAGAACCTGATTCTTGAAATTTAGTCACCGAAGAATTTTATTTCAAAATTTAAAAATAAATAGCTGCACTTCTCCTTTGTAGTAAAGCAATTACCTACCAGAACCATATATAGGATAGATAAACCTTCTACATTTACTGCTTGTATTTGTATTGAGTTTGGTCAAACCTTGTTGAGAAATTTATCATGCTCCCAAGATCAAGATCACGTACACTCCACATATACACTGCTGCTCCTACATTGGGAGTACACAACATGTTTTTCATCCACTAAAAATGTTTTACTCCTACACTAGGAGAAAACATAAAGATAAATTAGGAATAAATGATCCAAGTTCTGGCTAATGTTTCTCTTGAAAGTTTTCTAAAATTACAGAAAGGAGGTATGTGGCTATGCAAAAAGAAAAGTATTGAAAAAATGGACAAGTGTCCAAGCTAAAAAAAGAGAAAGAGAATATATATATATAGGGAGAGTATACTCTATAGCTACCTACAAAATAAATTATTTTGTAGCCACCTCTATTTACGATAATTTTATATACTAATTTACAACAATGTCAGTATATATTTACGATAGTTGAATTACTATAACACATGGGGATATTTAACATAATATTATAGTAAATCACATAGTAAGGAGTTACTATAATCTCGTAAATTAGCATAGCAATTATCGTAACTCAAAGTGGCTACAGAATAAGTTATTTTGTAGCCAGCTGTAGAGTAATAGTTCTATATATATATATAGCAAAAGTTATATATATGAAAAAGATAGCCCATACTCTCTAGCAAAAGTTTTCAAGTTTTAAACAAGAGAAACATGTTTCAAGGAGCATAGTAGAATTAGGATTAGCCACCAAATATATTCCACACACATACACATCTTAATATAAGAGTATGACATCTTTCTCCTTGGATCCTAGTTTTGACTTTACAATATATGTATTGCAAGTATGTTTCCATTGTTATTCCTACCTGAGCTCCAGATAAGCCATTGTAGAAGTAGGTACAAAGAAGGCAAGATCCTACATGCCTTGGTGAGAATCCAAAAATACCACATATATGAGTGATTTGAGAGTGCTACAAAAGGAGAAGGTAAGCTATAATTTCTTTGCAAACTTATGCAAAAACTCCAATTGACTTAACTGAAGGAAGAAAGTAATCTATTTCAATCTGTTCAATTTTTCAACCGCTTAAAGATGCATGGTAGACACACTGAATCCCGCAGTGCAGGTATGGCTAGGAGAAGTCTAATGATGATGTCTTGTTCTAAAGTTATATTTGCAGGAATCCATCCTTTTCCTCGAGACAAGTAAAAGCTTAAGTGTGGGGGTACTTGTTGACAGTAGATAACCATCAATTTTAGTCATCAACTGTATATGGAAATGGACATAATTCAATACCAACCATAGAGATAGGGTTTATATTGATAGAATTCCACGAGTTTGGGTAAATATGTGTTTCGCAGGGATTAAACAGGAAAAGAGCAAATCTAGACCCACATGTCGGTCTAAAATCGATATTTTACCGCGGCACCGACTTAAGAAGAATCTAGAAGACACGAGAAGACATGTCAGACAAGGCGTGACCCACCTGGCAGGGACCACGGGCGCCCGCCCGTGGGTCAGGGCGGCCGACCGGTGGGGTCCCCTATCAGCCTCTATCTCGTATGTCGGTTCCTCCACCGCCTTAGGGTTTGCATCTACGCCGTTGTTTCAAGTCGGTTTGATTCGAGGGCTACGGTGCATCCTATGGAGGTATATAAGCAAACCCCCTCTCTCATGATCCGATAATCCTCATCCTAGGTAGAAACCCTGAAGCTACATCTACAATCAAGAAGCCCTAGATAGGATCAAGAGCCAAGCAATCAAGAGAGATTAGTCTTGTAGTATTCAAGATTAGGACTAGTCTTTACATATAGTGAGATACAGTGGAGGGAAGAGTTTGGAGAAGTCGCCAGCCTGTCGGTGTCTGCTCTATGCCTTGTACCTACGGGATCAAGTTCCTCTGCGGGAGCTTGCTTCTGAGATTCTCTGGTATTTCAACTTCTAATTTTAGTAAGTACTTGTTATATATATTCTTCCGGTTTGTGACTCTTTTGAGTACTTTAATTCTTGTAGCTCTTGAATTGAAGTAGTTTTTTTAGTGTAAGCGAGGTGCTTAGACTAGGATACTCGTGGATGCACCCGACTAGCAGGACTGGTGGTAGATCGCAAGGGTGACTTAAAAAGCCTTATTGAGTCTATTATAGCCCACCTCCCATTAGCTAGGCCAAGTAGGACCCGGTTGCTAAGTGGAAATCACTTTCTGCTAGTGTTTCTTCTTAGATAATGTCCCCAGCAGAATAGTATAACAATGCTTGCAAAGATTAGAACTAGGAGACCTTAGTGATCTTCTCTATAGCCCTATCATCTCAGTCCTGATTGCTGCTCATGGGTTAAGTTATAGGCTTAGTTTCTCACTCCATCCTCCCAGTGGTAAAATATAAATAACGATACTCGGTAATACTCCCGGGTGAAGTGCTATATTTGTATATTATCTGTGTGCTTGCAGATACTTTAGAATTCTTTTGTGCACCTGATTTATACCCCACATACTTCTAGTGTCATTGCATAGGATTGGTTAATCCATTCTAGTGATAACACTAAGAAGTGTCAACAAGGGCCTCTTGCAAACACCCTCGCCAAACATGGCTTGAAAACCACAAATCCACTCGCCGTTGACAATGAGATCTAAAATCCACTGAAAGAATCCTCTAAGGAACGCAGGCTTACAATCCTTCACCATCAAAATAGAGTGTTGAAGATTCCAGGCCTTCCGGTAGAACAAACCAAAAGAAGAGTTCAAGATTGCCGCGTCGAAAGCCAACCAACTACTTCCTCTGATAAGCACACCAACTGCCAAGATCTGAAGAAGATCAACAGATTTGTTAGACCAAATTCTTGTTGGTCCTTCACCAATGCCAGATCAAACGTCATCGAGGTAGGGAGAAACCAGAGACACCTATTCCAAAGTACCATCGTCATCACCACCTCATCGATGACACCAGAACCAAACCCTAGATCAACAAGGATCCACAATCCTAATCTAAAACTATGAAATGAAAAGGGATCGAGTTCCCGCTCCTTAAACCACTGGCGAGATTGCCGGTTAGGAGAGAGGAGGGGTACCGAGCTGGTGTCTTGGGGAGAGGGTGGCCACGGTGGTGGTTGGGAGAGGGTGGCAGCAGCTCTGGCGTTTATTGGGAACTAACAGGATTTAATTGACTCCCTACAACTTTGGGGATTAATTGAGTGGTACATGTATCGTCTTATTACTCACTTCTTATGTTGTCCAGAAAGTCCTAGAAATCTTTAGGTTTGCGATAGCATGGAGTATGAAAAAACTGAGTTACAAAAACTTTGTTATCGAAGTTAAATTAGTTTTGTTACACGTGACTGAGGATCTACCTACTAGCACTACAATGGAATTGCTTAATTTGTAGAGCCAGCTGAAATCACTTCCTAGGGGGTGGCTATACGAACTGTCTCTATCCATGTGTTTTTAGAAAATCGATGATTTCTATATGTGGGTATCCAGACACTCATAGAATGTTTTATCAAGTCTTACAGTTCTTTTCTCTTTCTCATTGTAGAAGTAAGTGGATGAAGGAGGAGGAAGTTATATATTTGCATATGGCCATGAGTTATAACTTATAAGCATGTGTTTGGTTGGAGGAGCAAAGTGGGATAGGGATTGGCGATCCCATTTCAACAAGTGTTTGGTTCAGGGTGAGTGGGATGAATATATCCATCCCTAGAGGGGATATATCCTAAAAATGTGGGATGGATCTAGCCCAAATAAATTGAAGGTACGGGGGGCATCCCTCTTCATCCCAGTCATATTGTAGTGTGCTGCCATTCCTCCTTCACACATGTAGGTGACAGGGGCACCGGTGCAAGCAGGTGGGGAGGTGCCAGTGAGGTTGTGCAGGATAGGCTGCTTTGAGGCACATGTGGTTCCGTGTGCGTGGTGAGGCGTGAGTAGGGTAGGTTGGTGAGAATGGCAGGGCGGTACATCTCTAGTGGGGTAGGCATAGGTGGTCACAAGCGTGGGGCAGCTTCGCGCGGACGAGGAAGCACGAGTAGGCTAGGCGGTGAGCACAATGTGGCTTCGGCAGTGCAGGGTGGACGAGTGGCTCCGGTGGTCGGCAAATCGAGCTGGACAGTGCATGTGAGTCTGACACAAGAAGAGAAAAGAAGGTAGAAGAAGAGCCTATGAGGCTGATTGGTTGGCCCATGTTGGATGTTGGGAATCGACATCTAGCGGCTTCGTCTAGCCCATCTCTCATCATTCCTTCCTCCCGCCAAACAAAAAATTAAATTAAAATCATCCCATATCATAAACCAAATACTCATGTAGAATGATTCCATCTTAGACAGGGGCGGATCCAGAATTGGCCCGGGGGGAGGGGGGTCTTAAATAACATCGAGTTGGGCTTTGATGGGGTTTCTGGATTGAGCTAAGGGGGTGTTTAGTTCCCACCCAAAATTTTTTCACCCCATCACATCAGATGTTTTGACACATGCATGGAGTATTAAATGTAGATAAAAAAAACTAATTGCACAGTTTGGTTGGAAACCACGAGACGAATCTTTTAAGCCTAATTAGTCCATGATTAGCCTTAAGTGCTACAGTAACACACATGTGCTAATGACGACTTAATTAGGCTTAATAAATTCGTCTCGTGGTTTTCAGATGAGTTATGTAATTAGTTTTTTATTAGTATCCAAAAACCCCTTCCGACATATCATGAAACATTCGATGGGACACCAAAAGCTTTTCATCTACCAACTTGAGCTGACATTCTCCCTGTATTTGTGCCCTCCCCACCTCCCGAATCCGCCCCTGATCTTGCAAAAGAGAGCTGGGACCATCCATCATAGTTAGTCTCCAAATGAAATACATGGTAGGAGAGCAACCGGCAAAAAATAGAATATGGTTTGGGGTTTCTGTCTCTGAAATTTAAACAACCTGGATCTTTTTCCATGTCATTTTTCATCTGAAAGAAAATTGCTATTGTTATTGCAAGCGAACTTTTATTGAATTTGTTGAAGTTGTCACTTGTCAGTGACACATGTAGAAAGCGACCGCACAGTTAAATTAATTAAATGCTAAACAAGACTGTTTAGTCCCTTTCCTTCACTTGACAACGCATCAGGGCTAGGGGCCCTACTGCCCTACTATCGTGCACTGTAGCCTCTGGGCCTTTTTCCCCGCTACTGTTGTGCAGTCCCAGAAGTAAAAGTGTACAGGAGCAACTGTTGTGCACATGCAGTGTACAAAACTCCACGAATCTCAGCTACTGTTGCATTTGCTTTGTCCCGATCGGTGTGATCATGTTGTGGGCCGCCCCTCAGAGCATCACGATTGTACGTACGTTAGTACGAGCCATTTGTAATTCAGTTGGCCGGGCACAAGTACACGCGTACGAGCATCGATCTTTGCTTGCACTTGCACCTGGGCCGGCGTTCGATCAGTAAAAGCCACGGCAAAAGCTCTTGTTATCTGACACTTGGATCTATCTATCTATCACTGCAGATCTGATCGATGAAGAGTAACAGAACAAGTACACTGATCCATCGATGATGCCTGCTTCCTCCCCTAAATAACTATCGTAAATAGGTATGCGTATGACAAGTTTAACTTAAAATACGTGCAATATTTATATCTTTAAAATAAATTTATTAAAAAACTAAATTCAAATATCTTTCTAATGATACTAATTATGTACCATAAATATTAATATTTTTAATTTATATTTAGTTAAAAGTTGTTTTTCAGAAAACGCAAATAATAAATATTCAGAGACAGGAGGAGTATTGCTGTACGAGAGGCGGCGGTGCAGGCGTCAGGGACTAGATACAGGAGAATATATGGCTGGCAGATGAGTGTACGTTTTGGCGCGGTTATCGTGCTTGCATTTGCATCATCATCCTAAAGCGTACTAGGCCTTATTTAGTTCTAAAAAATTTTCAAGATTTCTTATCACATTAAATGTTTGGACACATGTATAAAGTATTAAATGTAGATGAAAAAACTAATTACATAGTTTGGCAGAAAACCACGAGACGAATCTTTTAAGTCTAATTAATCCATAATTAAACACTAATTGACAAATACAAACGAAAATGCTACCGTAACCAAAGCAAAAAAAAAAAATCGCGAAAACACACCCATTGGGAAAGCCACTTTGCGCCTCCAATGGCCATGCTATCCCAGCGCTGGCAGCAGCTTTTTGGGGCTTGTCCTGGCATAGGATTGCCCGTTTTGGAACCCACCAACCACCACTCATGGTTCGCCGGACACAAGGACATGCATCATGGCTCCACCTCCACGACAACGTTACGGGTAAAGCAACCGCAACACCACCCCTAATCCTATGCATGCGGCTGTTATATGCCCTATCCAATCTACCACTTCATTTATCATTTATTTCATGAATTATCTCAATTATTTACTGTTTAATGCTGGATAAGACGATGATGATGCCTCCGTCAACAATATTGTTACCACCGGCCGGGGAAAGGATCATAATAAACCCAAAAAACACACACACACACAATCAGCACATGGATGAATCGCACGTCGTCCTTCAATTCGTTGTATCAAGTATCGATCATCACGTGTCTTCGCCCTTCCAGTCCATGCGTTCTGGCTAAGAGTAATTGATCGAACGTGGGTATATATGGTACGTGTTTCTATGAACCGAGGAACAAGGGCCACGAGGGTGCATGACGACTGTTGCTAGCTCTATGAACCGAGGAACAGCTGGTATGTACAGCGTTCTGGTAGTGTCATCACACTCACAGTTAGCTAGCTCTATCCACGCACAGTAGTAGTAGGAGTACGTGTTATCTATTATTCACATATGAGCTGCTGGCTTCTTACGAGCCTTATGATTTATTTAATTTAATTTAAAATAAAATAAAATAAAATGGGCTAAGCACAATTAATCTGACATTGTGAATACGTGTGCGTATCCGTTGCTTCCATTTTATATTTAATCAAATCAAATAAATCATAATGCTCGTATTAAATATTTGGCGCAATAATAATGGTTTACTCCCACATGGAAAATTGACTAAAGATTAATTCAACTAAACATTGCATTGAAGGACATATATATGACGCTACAAGTGATCCACATCATTTGTGAAGATCAAGCCAAGAGTTGATGATATTTGAAGATAGCAAGTATAGCTTGAAGGTGTGAAGATGGAAGGATCATCAAGTATAAACAACGATCAAGAGATTCGCCCAGGCTTCATTCACCGTCACATGTATAGCAGGCTTCATTCAATCTCTGGGTCCGGTATGTATAGCCTGGTCGAACCTACGTGAAAGCTCATTTGCATGAGTAGATAGTTTTGTCATCCACAGAGAAAGACACAAGGCCATCTCTAGTTATTAATTCATGAGCCAATGTGGCATCTCATGATTGGACTCTTCGAGGGTGAATTCTATAGCCTTTAATTAGGATGTTAATTTAGCAGTGATATTAAAATTAAAGGAAGGGAGAAAAGTAAATAATTTCTTATATAAAAAACTATGTTTGCAAACCCTATTCGTTTTGCTGAAATTTGGCTTACGCTGATGCTTATACTGATTTGTTGTGAAAGGAAAACACTGTTTGTTCGCTGAAAAGTATTGCTGAAGTATTACTGCAGAACAGTGTAATACTTCAGCAGTACTTTTCAGCGAACGAACAATGTTTTTCCTCTCACAACAAATCAGCATAAGCCAAATTTCTTATTAGATTTTTTTTTTGCCGAAGACAAGCCAAAACGTCTGACCTCACGTAATATCCGCCATATGTAGTCCGGTGACTTCATTGGTCGTGCATTTGACCCATATAAGCACAGTGTGTATACTACTAATCCCTTTTAAGTACTAGCTTTTTCTGGTGTTATTCAGGTCCCAGAACTTCTAAAGTGATATATATGGGTTTTTAAACTTGGCAGACGATGTTATCTAGGTTTCTAAACTTTTAAGGTGATCACCGCAGGTCTCTAAACTTGCCCGATGATGTCATCGCGGTCCCTGAACTTTCAAGGTGATCATGACAAGTCCCTAAACTTGGCAAGCAGTATCATCCCTGTTCAAATATGGTCTAACCTACTCTATAAGCTGGCGTGGCACGCTGAATGTACATTAGACGTGGATCTAACATGTGTCAATTAATCAATCATTTATATAATTTTTTATCATGAAAATATAAATTATATAAAATAATTTACATCAGCAAAAACTAAATTAAAGTATTAAAATAATTTACAACAACACGTATATTATGTTTAAACTAAAATAGAAAAATACTAAAATTAATTTAATATTTATGTATCATTAATAGTATTAAAATAATATTAAAATTCCTATAGTATTAAAAGTTTTCTCTATTAAAAATTATTTCTAATTTTAGTATTATTTTAAATTTAAAATAATACTAAAATTAGAAGTAACTTTTAATAGAGAAAACTTTTAATACTATAGGTAACTTTTAATATTATATTATATTTGGATAGGATGACACTGCTTGCCAAATTTAGAGACCTGCAGTGATCACCTTGAAAGTTCAGGGATCGGGGTGACACCGTCTGCCAAGTTTAGGGACCTGCGGTGATCGCCTTGAAAGTTTAGAAACCTGGATGACACTGTCTGCTAAGTTTAAGGACCCACAAATATCACATTAAAAGTTTAGGGATCTAGATGACACCGCCGGCCAAGTTCAGGAGCGACGGTGAATTTTGCTCTTTCTGTGATACGTTTTTGATCCATACTCTCTGCTCTGGCATCCAGGTTAGAGAACGCTTCTTGTATGCACTCTGCTATCAGTAGTCCTGGGCATAATTAACCGAAGACCGAAGACCGAACCGAACTAACCCAGACCGAGACCGAAGTGACCGAGACCGAAAATTTCGGTCACAAATTCGGTCTTTAGTTTGAAGTAACCGAACTAACCGGACTTAGTTCGGTCATTACCCTCAGGTAACCGAACTAACCGAATTAACCGAACATTTGAATTTTGTTGACATAATGTGTAATTTAGACCATTATTAGTGATATAATATTTATTCTAGTGGGTTTATATCAACCATCACTCTTATCACTATGTTTAATCTATATTTTGTATTGTATTTTTGCTTTGAAATAGAAAAAATATTGGTAAAATTTGCTACAAATTACAATATTTAGTAGTTGTTTTGTCTAGTTCGGTTAGTTCGGTCATGATCGAGACCGAACCGAACTAGCCGAGACCGAACTTACTCTGTCCTGAATTTTGAAACTAACCGATCGGTCTCTGTTTTTAGATGACCGAACTTTCGAAATGACCGAAGAACCAATCAGTTCGGTTCGGTCAGACCGAACGCCCGCACTGAGCTATCAGGCCACAAAAGTTGCTAGCATGTGACTGGAGTGTACGACCCCAGCTGCATGGGAGCCCGGGCAGGCGCCCAGGGTCGCCGGGCCCTGGGTTCGCCCATGGCTGAACGTACAGGTACAGGCAGTAGAAACTTGAAAGAGAGACCATACAGGTGCATCGAAAGACTCATCAGTTATCACTTTGCAGCTCCATGCCCCCACAACGTTACCACGTTGCTGATACGTTTGATTCGGCGCGTGTTAAGGACCAGAGGAGGCCACCGAGCGACAGGGAAGTGCACTGCAACTGACCTGCTGGCAGCACTGCTGCTACGCTTTTGATTAGTGGTTTAGGTCTAATCATGTCAGACATGATTCGGAAATGAGGCCACAGTGCTAGCAACGTCGGCATATAGATGATAGAACCCAGCAAGATATTGATTACAGAACGAGATGAAAGGAGGTGCTGGCACTTCAAATCTGAGCCGGAACTACATACGCAAATGATAGAGAAGTTACCAGTTACCTTGTTGCCGTAAACTCAAACCATTGCAAGAAAACAAATTTCTGATATTCATTTAAAGAATCTACAGCTAGCAATACCGCGATTTAGGGAGTTACACAAATCTGGACCAGTTTAGACCTCAGACCACATAAGTTAGAGCTAAGTGCTACAATTGAACAAATCTTCGCAGCCTTGTCTGTTCAAGGAAGTGGCAGATTGAGCTTATAGAAGCATCACCGCAGATGGCAGTTAACATCAAACTCTCTTCACGTTGTCTTCGTGGATAACCACAGCACCTTCAGTCATCAGAGTGCCAAGAGCACCGCGGAGCTGCAACAAGAATTCCACGAACACATCAGCCACATCAGCGAATGCAACCACAACGATAATCAGAAGAGACTGTGCAAGCTACAGTTTCAGACTTACTTCGTGCAGATGAATTTCCATTGAGCTCTGCTTCCTCAGTTCTTCCAGCAACTGCGCACCAATCAGAACGAATACTTAGCTCACTGCTGGGGCGACTAATGATGAAAACAAGGAAAGAGGCAGCAATCCAAAGATGTTTCTTTACCTCAATCATACGCATTGAGGGGCCTCCAAGCTGCATTTTCTCCACAATAAGGTTACGGGTTGCAGCAACAAGGTTCTCCCGTCTCTGCCTTTCACTTGCGGATATCCCCGTCATGATTAGATCCATATCAATCGTCCCTTTTTATCATTCATTGACACACCATCAGCACAATGGTTGCAAAGTGAAAAAGAAAGGATGAACAAAGTCAAGCCAAGTTAATCTGACCAGTTGCGTGATCCGTTGCAGACTGCTGCATGGCAACTTCAAGAAGCCTGAAGGCCTCCACGACATCTCGCACCTCGACCTTCAGGCAGCAAGAGCCAAATTATCAGTCACAAGAACTACAAATGGTCATAGAACTAAATAATAACCAGTAACTGATATTCAGAAATAATGATTACCACTTCAGAGAACCGCATTCGGGCTAATGCTTCACTGAGACGAATCAAACTCTCTATTTGTCTAGCAGTTGCTGTTATGACCTGTCCACCAAGCAGAAATGTATTAGGAGCTTCTCGCTATTCAAAAGTACTAGAGTATAATAAAACAAAGATGCTACCTTCTTTCTGCTCCCAGGGCTATTCCCTCTTTTCCTCATCTCAACATAGCCACGAGTTAGCTCTTCTGCAGCTTCATCAGATAACTGTGGTTGAATATACTTCCTTGCATAGCTTATGTAGGAAACTAATGTCTGCAGATCCAAGACCTCGAGCTCCTCTAACTGCACAACAGGATGAATGCACAACTAATTAGCTAAGAGAAGTATTGCACTTGTTAAATTGTTGGTCATTATCTATTTCATAAAAAATAAAAGAAATTCAAGTATCAAGTATAAAGGTTGAGTCAGATATCTTACATTTGGGTTCTCAAAATGCAACGAAACAATATGCTTTGCTAGGCGCCTATCAGTTTGTTCATCCGCCTTGTCCAAGATAAGATAAATCAAGTCGAATCTGCATATTAAATTGTGACAAGAGTTAACATTTGCATGTCACTCATTCACTTTGAAACATGCAACCATTCAGTTAGTTACCTTGAAAGTAGTGTTGGGGCTAAGTGTATGTTGTCAATTACAGAAAGCCTGGGGTTGTAACGTGATTCGGTAGGATTCGCACATGCCAGGACAGATGTCCTCGCATTTAAAGATGCAATTATTCCAGCCTTCGCAATTGATACTGTTTGCTGTTCCATCACCTACATTAATTGCAAAAGGACTTTAGCTTACATGGATAATCATATTTTGGAATGCAAATAATGTATAAAATTTTCAGCAAACCAGACCTCGTGTAACATGCTTCGGGCATTGTCAGACATCTTATCAAACTCATCTATGCAACAAACACCTTTGTCACTCAAAACAAGTGCTCCACTTTCTAGAACCTGAAAGGTAACAAGGTCATGGTTGAGATCATGGCAGTGATTCAATAAGATGGAAAAGAAAACAAAGCCATAATGTGAACTTAATGGCACACATACAGTTTCGCCAGTCTCAGGATCTTTGGTAACATAAGCAGTCAGACCAACAGCAGAACTTCCTCTACCACTTGTATAGATACCACGAGGAGACAGTTTATGCATGTACTGGAGAAGCTGGGATTTACTCGTTCCAGGATCACCCACAAGTAAAATATTGATGTCACCCCGGAAGCTAGCTCCAGAAGGAAGCTTTAAGGGATTACCGCCGAAAAGCTGGACACAGAACAGTTTACAGTATGCTATGGTTAGCTATGACACCTTTTTAAAGAACATCTTAATATTCCATTAAGTCACCTGGCAAAGGAGACCTCTTTTAACATCATCCAACTCCCATATGTTTGGAGCTAATGATCTAGTCAATCTGTCATAGATATCAGGCAACTTTGAAAGCTCTTTTAGTTTCTCAACCTGCAGTACCGAAAAGGAGTGTTACCAAGAATCGAGCAGAAAACATAAAAGAAAGGTTTGGGTACCAAAAAATACCAACAATCCAGCACACTATTGAAGAAAGGTATGGGTACTGAAAAATACCTTATCACTAAGAAAATCCTCTTCAGTAGATTTGCTAGCATTAGAATTATCAATATCCATGGTGTCCTCCACATGAAGCCTAGACTTGTCTGTCTTCTTTATGTGAAGGCAATCAATATATGTCTGAATGATTAAGGAAAACCATCAGACAATACTTAAGTACAAGATTTAATCCAGTTGTGCTAAGAGGAAATTCAAATATGAGAGTGCAATAAAGCTCTGTATTTTTAACCTTGAAAATAGACTTCACTGTCCTTTGAGTTGGTCCAACTCTAATACTCATAGCCCTGTATATTCCAGTTATCTATAATAGAAGCAAAATAATTAAATTTGACAATTTGCATAAACAAGAACCATATGCCAAGATTTAAGGTACTGATCACTAAGAAAGTTCCAATCCTAACCTCAACCCTATCTCCAGGCTTTCCAGCATCAACAAGCTTATCATGCATCAAGACACTAACTGTATGTGGAGTGCCACCTTCTGGTATCTCATCTGGTGTTTCCTGCAACTTTATGATCTGCTTGTCTGAAAATCTAGTCATGTAAAAAAACTGTTAAATTCAATATGATTTTGGTTATGTTAAGAGTACTAGCAAAGAAAAAAACGGCGACAAGTAGGTACAGCTACCTGCATCGGTTGTGCACTAGGGTCATAGAATTTGTGGCTTTACATTGTTCTTTCTGACAAACGTGTGGCTCAGTTACTCTCCCTGAGAAAGGCAATATACAATATATTAGTTTTACATTGATAAAAACAATATAAACAGACATACTTAAATGGTCCACATATGGCATGCACATCTTTCTATCAATGTTGAGTTGAATATAAATTGTATCATATATGGTATGCATTTCAAAGCAGCTACTCCTTCAAGATAAAAAAAAGGCCAAAGCTCTGCCATTATTCATTAAAGGGAATTAGGGGCTGTTTGGTTCATGGCCTCTCAAACAGCTGACACTGGACAACGATCTGAGCCCCATGTACCCAAAATCAGAAGCCTGGAGGAGCTCCCTGCACTGAGCAAAGCTATGTGGGGACCAACCAAACCTTAACAAGAGTTTACCAAGTAACCACATTTCCCAGATGAACTCACCAAGGACGAAACCTAGTCACAATCACGAAAAAAAAAAGCACCCCGAACCTTGGATAAACTACAAAAACACTTTCTCACTGATGTCATTCTCCAATAAGTATGCTGAGCAGAAAGGAAAACTATCATATAGATTAATACATTATGAAGTGGCATCTTTACTTTGATGTGGCGTATATTTGGAAGCAAAGGTTAACTGGATTCAGAGAAAAATTGCATGAGATTTATTTCCTGACAAGCAGCAAACATGGATAATTGAATTGAGCAACATCATAATTGTATAATATGGTACCTAAGAAATCGCTGGAGAAATGAAGGCACATTAATTTATGAACAGAATTTCGTAATTCATTGAAATAAGATCACGAGTCAGAATAGAATCAAAATGTCTATTAGCATCATACCTCTATCAACCATGACGGGCTCTGAGTAGAAACCACACACCAGGCAGCGGAACACAGCCTCCTTGAGCTCCGGTATGACCGAGCTGCATCTAATTATCATACCCTTGATGGATACCATCTTCTCAATATCTACAACGAACAGGAAATCACAAATCAGATCACACAATGTGCAGTCTAACTAAAGTTCGAACATTGTCACCTTGGCCAAAAGAAATAATCTATTACCAGATGGGTTGAGATTCCTCAAGCAAATGGACGACTTGAGGTTGTAGATCCTGGTCTGGATGTGCTTCTCGAAGAGCGGCTCGATGCGCGCGACGAGGTCCATGAGCACGATGTCGAAGATGGCAAGCACCTCGAGCGGGTAGCGGACCATCTTGCTGTAGAGGTCTGGGTCGTGGTCAAACACGTCGTGCGCATCGACGTCTAGCGATTCCCCGCCCTCAAGCTCGAGGATGCGGTGGATGGCGCGCATGTACTTGCCCTCGTCCATGACCGGGTCGACGCGGCCGGCGTCGCGCGGGTCCCGGAAGTGGCGCAGGAAACGGAGGATGGCGGCGTTGACGTCCTGCACGCTGATGTTGGTGCCCCACACGAAGACCGGGGTGGCGTCGACGCCGCCGCCGCCGCCGTCGGTCTCGTCGTCCCCGGCTTCGGAGGATGGCGGGACGTCATCGGTGGACATTGGGGTGGAGGGCGTCGGCGGGAACCGGCCAGTCCAGTTCTGACGCTGCTGCCGGGCGACGCCAGCCCCGGCGCCGGACGGCGTTCGGCGGCCGGGGTGCGGCGGCGTCTCGAACCCCCCGAGGGAAGGGGACGAAGCATAAGGACTGGCGGAGCCGCGGCGGCGCCGCCCACTGGAGCGGCGGGTGGGCTGAGATGGGGAGGAATTGGTGACCGGGAGTGGGCTTGACGGCCGGCCATCGGGCGACGATGCGGCTGAAAAAAACAACAGCAAAAACGAAATTTCCACCGCACGGGAATCCAAATCTTAGCAAAAAAACTGCAAGGAGACCAAATTGAATGCGATCCAAAGAGGGAGCGATTAGATCTTACAAGGTGGGGAGCTGCCGCCGCCGTTAGAGGCCATGGCTTGGTCGCACGGAGAATCGCTCGGGATGGAAGAGGGAGTGAGAGAGGAGGAGGTGGTGGGATATGGGAAGTGGGGGATCGCGAAGGGGAGAGTAAAATGGCGGGAGGCGGCGGCGGCGGCGGCGGGAAGAGGAGAATGGCGGGAAAAGCGTCACATTTCCCGCCAAGTGACGCCGGGTGGGCTTGATGGACCGCGTTGCGTCCAGTTTGAGTCCACTCAGTCTTTTATATTCTTGTGAGATTGGGCCCAATTCTTTCAATTGGGCTGGACCTATATATCCTCATTAGGTATGTCTTAGCTATTTCTCAAAAAGTTCCTAAAAAAACTATTTCTGCAAAAAAAAAGGTATGTCTTAGCTTGACCATTTAAACGCTTTGTATGCCACTTAAGATTTAAACTCAAAAATACAATTCTTTTTTAGAAAATCTACAGATCCTCATTTTCCATTTCTAAGATACTTGTCCTCTTTGAGAGATTGATGGGTACGAATTCCTCACAATTAATTTTTTATTTTTTTCAATGGAAATATGCTAGTAACTTTTTCTAGCAAAAAAATGCAAACTAAAGTTCTCGTTCTCTAACTTCATAGTTAATCATTTTACTTCTTCACTTGAAGACATTTAGATACAAAATAAATACCACTATGTCGAGACACATTAAGCCTTTTTTTTATTTAACCCACTAAAGTTGTGCCATAAGAGCGGGATAGTACAACACGAGGCCAATTAAATTAACTATAAACTAAATTTTGTAAAAGGGTCATAAATAAAGAAAGTAAATAAAAACACTAAAAAAGTCAATAAAAAAGGAAAAACGCATACATGATAATATAATGACGAGGATGAAAGAAAATATGTAGATAAATAAACCCACTAATAAACATAAAACAATAGAAGAAGTAGATAGCCCATAAAGGTTAGTTGTCTATTGGCCCAGCAAACAAGTGGCCTGGTTGATTGGGTCGTGGGCTGTTGTCCGCTCGGCGAGGAGGCAGTGGATCAAAAGGCTTGCACATGGTTACCGCAGCATTTAAGGGGACTATTTCTTTGGAGGTGCAAGAGACAAAAGAGCAGGACTAAAATAATAGTATGTGCCAGACGAGAGTAAGCAATTTCCATGAAAAAAAGTAGAAGAGAGTAAGCAAGTATATTTAGATCATTATATTATATTACGAGGGATTAAAATCGAAGCAGTGAATTGTCATAAATTTGTATGTCAAAATCGTCGAGATCAATATATAGTCATTTTCTACTTTTTTCTATCTCTACTCATCCGCTTAGTTTCATTCTAAATAAAATTTGTGTAGCTCCAATCAAATTTATAAAAGAAACATCGACATTTATAGCATCAGATTAGCCTAATCTATAGTTCATCTAAGTGGTTGGTAGCTCGTTCAAATACCAATGAAAGACACCATTTTGATTTAATCGGTTGTTTATCCCAAGGGTCATTTCGCTTGTTCAAATAACCATTTTACCAAAATACTGGCTAAACGGTAGGTGATCGACTGTTTAACATTTAGAAAAACATAAGCATTGATTAATCAAATCCGCAATGAAAAATATGTTGATAAACAACGTATTTTTGTATACACTCTTTCAAAGAATAGAGAAGTATGACTTATCACAAAACCAGAAACAACTAAAATTTTGAAATTGATAGAGTACCCTTTTGATGACATAGAAAAGTTGTCAATTGCTGATGTATCAATGCCACGTCAATCAAAACTAGCTTCAAAAACATCAGCCTGTTCGCTTAGGCTGAAATCTGGCTGATCTGGCTGGTTTTTTGTGAGAGAAAAACACTACTGAATGGTTGGCTGATCTGGCTGATAATCTCAAGCGAACAAGCTGCATGTTTCTAGCTTTTATAGTATGTTGAGTGAGGAAACTTAAGCTCAAATCCTAGTTAAAAAGGCAATTACTTCTTTCCTTGGACAACAAATGTTTGGAATGGTGCAGCCAGGAAGAGCACTCACAGTGTAGAAACCATCGTGATTTCTATGTGCATTAATTACCTTGTTACCTAAGCTTTTTACTGATGTGACGAGCGATTTAATTCCGAGATGATCTTGCTGGATCTATAGTTTTTTCCTATAGTGTAATTTTATGCATCACAATGCTTTTCATGAATTGAAGCCATCCTCTAGCAGCTTGACACCATGATTTAGTTTCACATAATCATGAATCAGCTTAATAGACAACGTATTACAATTGTCCTTTTAGTTGTATCGTAATAACTCTCATTCCTTAATATGTGCATATTATAGAAAGAACATTGTGAGAGCTGTGTGACAGTCATAACTCATACAATGGAGTCGGACTTGTTACAATATAATCCTGAATTTTAGCTTATTAGGTGGTTCTTTCGCAAAACAACGACCTCTTTCGCTCACCTCGCTATCTATCCACATCATCAAAATTTCTACATGGCTTTGTATTAGACTACCTATGAGACCACTAATGTGTAGCAATATAGCTAAATTCGAATGAGCATCTAGCGGTGTTCAAAACTGATTTTGGTAATTGAACTGATGCTCGTTAGAATCTTATTCTCATCGGTGTCGTTTGGTCACTACAGGTGTTTGATATACTTGATGTCATTATCCAATAGTAATCTGATGCATACATTTATCTGTTAATTTTTGTTGTTCACCTGATATTGCCTAAAGCTGAAGCTACAACCATTTATCTGTTAATTTAGTGCGGCCCCTTGATGTTTGGTACCTTCAACGATACTATCAAGGAACACATGAAAAGCTAGAACCTTTTTCTGCCTTCTAATTTCTACCAGAGCCAATATTGTCAGAATTTGTTCCATGGCACCATCTAATTGCATGCAATCGAGTTCCATGGCACCCTCTACAGAAGCTTTGTTCCTTGGCACCATCTAATTGCGTGCGAGGGTGTTATAAAGGTGTCCTTTTTCTATCTTGTGTTTTGAAGAACCCACGCTTCCAAGAGACTCAATTCCCTGTAGCTGCACAATGAAGATGTGCTCATACCCACCTTCAACCTTGGAACACGAGTAACATTTCCAAGGCTCTTGAGAAAAGAAATATAATGCTGTGTATGAACGATACGTGCATAGCACTAGCACCATTTGCACAAAGAAACATTCATCCTTTTATTTTGTGTTAAACTGTTTATGACTAATTATTTTGTACGGTTGTGTCTCACTGCATGTATATAACTACTCTCTTGAACTGCCTGGGAATTCCAGACCTCTGAGAACCTCTGGTCACTATTTGCATCACTGTTTACATCGTGTACTACAACACCGTTCATCCTCCTGCTTTACAGTTTTGAAAGCGCATTTTTACTGCATGCCACTGCTCATAAATGTGTTTCCCCTCTTTTCTGTGCGGTTTATGCTCTCTGCCGGCCTAGTTACCTTTGTCCACGAAAGATTTCAATTGTAGGTGCATTTTTTATTAATATGTTTCATGACCAAATATATATAGATAAAAATATTAATGATTATGACATCAAATAAATATAGTATAAAAATATATCTCATAACAAATCTAATGATGCTTATTTTTCCTACTCCTAGGAGTAGTTACATCTTCTATAAACCACATTGCGTATGTGTGCATACTCATTGTAAATTCGAGAATGTTTATATACTTTAAGATACTCCAAATCTTACTACGAGAAAATTTTCAAAAGAGTCCACATTTTTTAATATATTATTATAATAGTATATAAAATAAGTATAACCATATACTCTATTTATACTTGCATACTTGACATAGGTACTACTCTAGATGGTCTAGCATGAGTATATGCTCCATCTACATACACTTCGCCCATCCATATACACCTTAAATTAAGAGATATACACATAGGAGTAACTGCACCTAGCTGAGAGTAGGAAATAATTTATTATAAATATTTTTTTTATTTATCTCAAAATACTTTATCTTGGTACTGTGCTAGAATTATATTCTTTTATGTACAGATGGAGTGTATGTGAACATTTGTGTCTATGACCTCATGAAAAATATTCCATTCAAAAAGCATGTTTAAGAGCTACTCTCTCCATTCCAAATTGTAAACCGGTCTTACATTTTCATGTACATAATTTTTACTATGTATCTAAATAGTCTTTATCTAGGTATACGTATACGTAGCAGCAAAAGTTATGTACTTCAAAAATCCGAACAGTTTAGGATCTGGAACAAAGGGAGTGCTCGACATGACAGACCTTCTGTGTGTCATCGCCACTTTATCATGATCCCTAACAAATTAATCCTTCAACCATGGTAGACTCTTGATAAACCGAAACTTTGCCTGAAAAAGAGTTCGTAATACTTTTTGCCCACGTATCTACTAGGCTAGGGCCCGTGTCGGTACATGATCTACAGGGTACTGTATCGTGTCTATTAGCATTCGTGAGCCCGGATAGGTCCACGGTGGAGATTGAAGTATATCCGCAAGATGTTGTAATCTTCTATATCTCTTAACTAACCTAGACCGAGTAAAAGGAAAGCTAGACCATGTAATAGGACTAGGACTCCCAATTATACTCGGCTAGGACTTAGACTCGCACTCTTGCCTTCTCTCCCATATATAAAGAGAGGCAGGGCACACCCTTGTAGAGAGAGATCAACAATAATCAGCAATCCAACGCAAAAGGCTAAGGCCGACTGGACGTAAAGGCTATTACTCGATTACGAGGGCTCGAACCAATATAAATCGCTTTGTCTCTTGCGTTCCCGTCGAGATATGTGATTTGTCAGAGTTGCCGGTCACCAAACACCGACAACTAGCACGCTAGGTAGGGGCTTTTGGCGAATTCACGTTCGAGACCTTGGCGGACTACGGCGACATGAACTTCCCGGTGAGTTCCACTTTCATCTTCAGTTCCTGGGTTTGCGTCGCTGGCAGTGATGGCATGTTCCAGAGCCACCTTGCAGACAATCCGGTGACAGAAGACGTGACACAACTCGCCGAGAAGTTCCAGCAACTTTTGACTTTCGATTTGACTCGGATTTCGGAAGTCATTTCAGAACCCGTTTTCAATACGGTCTCACCTATTGACTCGGATTCCAACAGCAGACCAGCGGAACAGAGTCCTTATGGGCTTTGCAACGCCACATCTATTTTTCAAGATCTATTGCTTGGATGGATCAACGCAACACCAGAGATTCCTCTGACTGGAGCTCAACGGGGCCTGGTACTGTCCCTCACACCGCAAGGCTTTGTCGTACACTGGCCAGGGCGCCGGCCAGACGATGTTCATGCGGATTCCTCCCGGGTAGTTGTTATGGCAGAGATTCTACCCTTCCAAGACAGCGAGGCTCTTCCTGAAGATCAACATAGCTCAACAGATATCTTGCCAAGCTCTACTACGACGGAGTCAGCTAACTTCCGGGGTTCTTCACATACCCGGGAAGTATTTGTGGCACCCGGGCGGGGCAGGTCTCCTCTTCGCGAACCCACTCCCCCTGATGAAAATTTGGTGGACGAGCGCCTCTCCAGCATATCTCCCGATGTATTGCCGGTCCACAATGAAACTGATGCTGAGAGAGCCACAAGGGAGAAGAAGAATAAGCAGAGGGAAGGACACCGCATCAGGGCAATAGCCTACCAACAGGCCTAGGCTAATTATCAACAACGCAGGCAGGAGTATGATCATCGCCGCTTAGAGCGTGAAAGGGAAGATCAGCAGAGGCAAGAAGATGAAAGAAGAGCACGCGACACTCATGACCGGGATCGTTAGATTGCCAGTGTGTCTCGCAACCTCAAGTCAGAATTCATGTTGGTCAGAGGCCACAAGATGTATAACACTCCCTACGCCAATATCTACACGTTGGCCAAGGATTATGAGTATATTGAGAACCCTACCCTAGAGCAAGAGTGGCTTCAAGCCGTGCTACAGTTAGTAGCATCCAATTGCAAGGAAAGCAACCGACAGTAAGCCAGCATCAGTCTCAGGAGGAAGTCAAGGGCATAGCCAACGTGTCTCAGTCCATGATAGGCTCGGTCCCCCTCATGGCACGGGTGGCAAAAATCATGATAATCGTGATGACAGGGGCATATAGCGGGGTAATGACCCTCGCGAAAGGCCACCTGTTCACCCAACTGCTCGACACCAGCCATGCCGTGATGATAGAGAAGAAGGCAGAGCAGAGTCTGAGTATAGGGAAACCGGCAGCCAGGATAGATTCCCCTGTTTCTCTAGTCGACTAAATGTTGCCTGTCTGCCCTACAAGTTCAAGCACACAAATCATAGCAAGTATGATGGCAAGACTGATACCAATCAATGGCTACGCATCTATTCTCAATCGATCGAGCTGGCTAGAGGTGATGATGATGTCAAGGCTCTATTTTCCCCATGGCGCTCGAGCAGGTTCCACTCCGCTGGTTTGACAAGCTCGCATCCAGGTCAATTAGGAATTGGGATAATCTCCAGAGGTCTTTTTGCTCTAACTTCGCTGGAATACTCGTCGACCCTCCTACCTAGATTGAGCTTAAAGGCTGTATTCAGAAGAAGAATGAGAGTTTCCATGATTACTATCGCCGCATTGGGAAATTGCATGCACAAGTTAATGATATTACAGATCATGAGGTCATAGACGATTTTGCTATGGGAATCAGGGATAAGAGTCAATTTTAGGATTTCTGCAAGGATAACCCACAAACTCATCGAGAATTCATGGCCACAATTTAGAATATGATTGTAGCTGAAGAACGAACCAAAGCTAGATTTGGCGATGGGCGAGGCAATCAAAGCAACCGTGATGATTATGGGGGCAATCAGAGCAACCAGAACAGGAAGCGAAGGCTTGACAACATGGTCGCCTCTGCTGATAAGAGTAAGAAAAACAAGCTAAGGAAGTTCCAAGACCTTGAAAACCTACCCTACCCGTGGTATCCAAATTCAAACCACACGACAGCTGATTGTCGGAACTCCTAGAATTATACCCGGAAGAACGATAACAGCAAGAGCAAGGACAAGGAGAAGGATGATAATACTCGAAAGGATCAAGATGATCAGGGTGGCACAGGATTTAGCAACCTAAGGGGACAGTCAACATAATCTTTGTTGGTGTGCCAAGTGCTAACAGCAAACATCAGGAGAAGTTGGCTCTCCGTACTATTTATGTAGCTAAACCTGCTACCCCCAAGTATCTCAACTGGTCTCAGTACCCCATCACTTATACTCGGGAGGATCAGTGGACTAGCATCGACAATGCTGGCCATTACTCGCTAGTACTGGATCCGACCATAGCTGGTATGACTGTGACCAAAGTGCTAATTGATGGCGGCGCAGGACTCAATATCATCTTCGCCGATACCCTCAGGAAGATTGGACTTGACTTTGTCGGTATGATGACTCCTATGGATGTACCCTTCTATGGGATAGTACCCGACAAAGCAGCCATGCCTCTAGGGCAGATTACCCTCCCCGTCACTTTTGGCACTCAGGAGAATTACCGCACTGAATTCATCAAGTTTGAAGTGGCGGACTTCGAATCTTTGTACCATGCCATTTTTGGGAGACTGGCTCTGACTAAGTTTATGGCAGTTCCGCACTACCCATACCTCTTACTCAAGATGCTAGGTCCCAATGGCATGCTCTCTATACGTGGTGATTTGCGTCGTTCATTCAACTACGACGCACAGGCAATCAAGATCGCAGCTAAAGCACAGGCAGACCTGGAGAGGCAGGAGATAGTCATCCTTGCCACCCAAGGCCCTTTAGATTTGGACTTGCCGGCTAAAAAGCCTACCATTTTTGGTTCCACAAAAAGAAGCTGATGTCATGAAGATTGATTTGGGTACTGGTGATCCCTCTAAGATGGCGACCATCAGTACTCACCTTTCTCCTGGATAGCAACTCGCGCTCACCAATTTTCTTCGGGACAACAAAGATATCTTCGCTTGGAAGCTGGCCGACATGCCAGGTGTCTCGAGAAAGTTGGCTGAGCATAGAATCGACGTCAATGAGGGTTCTAAACCCGTCAAGCAACGTATGCGACGCTTTTCCCCCCAACAAGAAGGAAGCCATCCAGAAAGAAGTCACGAAGCTTTTGGCAGCCGGTTTTACTTGGGAGATCTTGCACCCGGACTGGCTTGCCAACCCGGTGCTGGTACGCAAAAAGGACTCGGACGAGTGGTGCATGTGCATTGATTATACTGATCTCAACAAACATTGCCCCAAAGACCCGTTCAGATTACCACGCCTCGATCAGATTGTTGACTCTACAGCAGGGTCAGCCCTATTGTCTTTCCTCGATTGTTATTTGGGATATCATCAGATTGCACTCCGGGTGAAAGATCAGAGCAAGACATCATTCATCACCCGTTCGGCGCTTACTGCTACACCACTATGTCCTTTGGGCTCAAGAACACTGGCGCCACATACCAGCGAGCAATTCAAGAGTGCCTGGGCGATCAGATTGGCCAGAATGCAGAAGCTTACGTGGATGATGTAGTGGTCAAAACTCAAGAGGCAGATACGCTAATTGATGACTTGAAAAAGACTTTCAAAAATCTATGCGAGTGGAATTGGAAGCTCAATCCAAACAAGTGCGTCTTTGGCGTTCCATCCGGACAGCTCCTGGGATATCTAGTCAGCCATCGTGGGATAGAAGCTAGCACGAAGTAGATTCGTGCAATTACTGAGGTGGGCCCTCCCCGGTGTGTTAAAGACGTCCAGAAGCTAACAGGTTGCATGGCGGCACTCAATCGTTTCATCTCTAGGTTGGGCGAGAAGGGACTTCCCTTTTTCAAACTTTTGAAGAAGCAGGGTAAATTTGAGTGGACTGAGGAAGCCAATGCAGCGTTTGAGAACCTAAAAGCCAATCTTACCTCTTCACCTGTCCTGACACCACCCAACAAGTATGAGGACATGCTCCTCTACCTTGCAGCAACTACTACGGTAGTTAGTGCTGCAATTATCGTTGAAAGAGAAGAAGAGGGCCACATCTACAAGGTTCAATGGCCCGTCTACTACGTCAGTGAGGTGCTATCTAATTCCAAGATTTCCCGCTCAGCGATATTCTTCATAACCTCGATGCCACTGGTCACATATCAAACTAAATGGACCGAGATTCAACAACCTCCTAGTGAAGCTCTGCTCAAGCATTGGAAGATGTGACAACCTCCTAGTGAAGCTCTGCTCAAGCATTGGAAGATGTGCTTCAACGGTTCTCTCAAGTTGGGCGGCGTAGGAGCTAGTGTCCTGTTTATATCCCTAGACGGCCAGCAGCTCATGTATGTTCTACAAATCCAGTGGCCTGCTACCAACAATGAAGTCGAGTATGAAGCCCTCATCCATGGCCTCCGAGTAGCTGTTTCACTCGGCATCAGGCGTTTACTCATCTATGACGATTCAGTAGTGGTAATCAATCAGGTCAACAAAGGTTGGGATTACACCAAGGAAACCATGGATGCTTACTGCGCAAAAGTAATCAAATTGAAAAAAGCATTTTGATGGTCTAGAATTTCATCATGTTCATCGTGATTCCAATGTTGCGATAGATCTCCTGGCAAAACTTGGGTCAGACAGAGCCCTAGTTCCACCCAGTGTGTTCGTGGAAGAATTACAGGCTTCCTCAATAAAGCAGCCTGAACCACAAGTCGTAGTTGCTCCCCCGCAGAGTACCCAGATCCTGACGATTACTCCTTCATGGACGCAAGTCTTCATTGACTTTCTCAAAGAGCAGAAGCTACCAGCAGATAAAGGACAAGCTGCTCAGATTGTTCGTAGAAGCCGAAGCTATGTATTAGTTGGCGATCATCTCTATAGACGTGGCGCGTCCTCTGGCGTTCTCATGAAATGCGTCTCCACCGAGGAGGGTGATGAGATGCACTTAGGTTGCTGCGGTAATCATGCCGCTTCAAGGACTCTAGTTGGGAAAATTTTTTGAGCTGGGTATTATTGGCCAACGGCTCTCAAAGACGCTGAAGATTTGGTTAGACGCTGCAAAGGCTGTCAGATGTTTGCAAGGCAGTCTCATGTTCCAGCACATAGCCTCATTTGCATCCCTCCAGCATGGTCGTTTTCGTGCTGGGGGCTTGATCAAGTTGGACCCCTCAAGCGAGCCAAAGGTGGTTTCGAGTACATCTACGTTGCCATCGATAAGTTCACCAAGTGGATTGAGTACAAGCCACTCGTCAAGTTTAGTGCAACTAAGTCAGTTGAATTCATTCAGAAAATTGTGCGTCATTTTGGCATGCCCAATTGCATCATTACAGATTTGGGATTTTCCTTCACAGCCATTGAGTTTAAAAGCTAGGCACAGGATTGCGGCATCTCCATAGATTACGCTTTCGTTGCTCACCCTCAATCAAATGGGCAGGTCGAACACGCCAATGGCTTGATTCTAGCCGGACTAAAGCCAAGACTATATGAAGATCTCAAGGACTATGGGTCCAAGTGGATAGACGAGTTGCCAAAGGTTGTTTGGGGGTTGCGTACCTAGATCAGTAGAGCAACCGGGTACTCACCTTTCTACCTGGTGTATGGCTCCGAGGTAGTATTACCAGCAGATCTCATATGGACATCCCGCAAGGTACAACATTATGATGAAGGCGAGGTAGAACACACGTGGCGACTAGAACTCAATGCAACGGAAGAGGTTTGAGTAGATGCAACAGTTCAGTCAGCTCGGTATCTTCAAGGCATACGTCGACATTATGACCGCAATGTCCAGCCCCGCACCTTCCAAATTGGTGATCTAGTCTTGCGTCGTATCCAAAAAACAGATGGATGTCACAAACTGCTCAGTCCATGGGAAGGTCCTTTCATTGTTGCTAAGGTCTTAAAACCGGAGTCGTTCAAGTTAATGACTGAAGATGGTCTTCCAGTCAGGAACACCTGGAACATTGATTAGCTACGAAGATTTTATGCTTAAGAGTCATATTAGTATGAGTCAGTAGTCCTTTTTCAGTGTTTCTAGAGTTTTTGTAACCAACACTGTCTTGATATAATAAAAGTCAGTGTCTTTAAGTCAAGATTGTTTTAGCTCTGAAATACCAAGACATCTGCGAAAATACTACAGACATATCCTGAGTACTATTCATACTTAGATGAGAGCTTAGTGGCTATCATGCCTATGTTTGCCCTATCCCGAGTACTACAGTACTCGAATGAGAGCTCTGCGGCTGTCACGCCTATGCTCGAATATCCCAGATAATAAATTCTACCCGGATGAGAGTAAAAGTGCTATCAGGCTTACACTCGCTATCCTAGGTAACATGGTTATCTAGATGAGAGATCATCGGCTATATTTATGCTAAATCTCACCAAGCACTCTTTATGAGTCAATCGCCAGGCACCTGCTAGTTCTTTAATACCATGTATGGCCATCTAGGCACCCGGATACACAAATTAACATTGTTAGTTGGCTCACATCCTGTGGCTATGTTGATCAATCACATTTTTTGGCACTTAGTTATATATACTAAATGTATGCCAAGCCTGGGAAAGGTTTCCCAGAAGAAGGCGACTAACTACTCCTCCTGGGCATGTCCACAGAGGGTACACTAATTGGTCACCTTGGTTTGAGTATTATATTACTCAAGGTAGTCGTTTCAGCTATAATTGACGCTCCGTCTTAAAATAAAAGAGATGTGTCAACCAAAAGCATATTCAGGCTAATAACACCCTGTTCATTTGAGCTTATCAGCCAAATCAGCAGCCATCCAGCAGTGTTTTCTTCTCATAACAAACCAGCAAACAGTACTTTTAGCCACAATAAACTAGCGAAACGAATAGGCTATAAGTTCTCACCAAGCACTCTTTATGAGTCAATCGCCAGGCGCCTGCTAGTTCTTTAATACCATGTATGGCCATCTAGGCACTCGGATACACAAATTAACATTGTTAGTTGGCTCACATCCTGTGGCTATGTTGATCAATCACATTTTTTGGCACTTAGTTATATATACTAAATGTATGCCAAGCCTGGGAAAGGTTTCCTAGAAGAAGGCGACTAACTACTCCTCCTGGGCATGTCCACAGAGGGTACACTAATTGGTCACCTTGGTTTGAGTATTATATTACTCAAGATAGTCGTTTCAGCTATAATTGACGCTCCGTCTTAAAATAAAAGAGATGTGTCAACCAAAAGCATATTCAGGCTAATAACACCCTGTTCGTTTGAGCGTATCAGCCAAATCAGCAGCCATCCAGCAGTGTTTTCCTCTCATAACAAACCAGCAAACAGTACTTTCAGCCACAATAAACTAGCGAAATGAATAGGCTATAAGTTAGCCTAAGAATGAAAGAACATTGTTTCTTGCATATGTAAATACCTTTGGGTACCCACAGAAAGTGTTTTTTCAAATACACATCTATTCTACTCTGTTACAGGAGGGTCTTGGTTCACCAGAGGAGTCTGATTAGTATTGACAATGGCTTGTTCTTGAACTGATACTTCCTCTACAACCGGTATTTCTTAGTTGCTAGGACTTCTTCTGTGGGCCGAGTCTCTCCTGCAGCAGGATGAACATGGACATCAGTAGATGGGCTGGAGTTTCTTGAGGTTGTGGTTGCTCAAGTCCTTCTACCCAGATTAGTGCCCCATACTCAGGGCCTCTGGCTAGAGTCATCTGAGTGGCGATGCTCACTGCCACATCTTCTACTCCATTCTCAGCTTGTTCAATTGCAGCAGCGAAATCTTCATCTGCGATGGGCTCTGCAACTTTCTCCACAGGGACATGAGGGAACATTACCTGGATCTGTGCAAGGACTGAGCGGACGTAGTCTTTGATTGAGTTGAAGACATACTTGTTGAAGCGTTGGGCCAGCAGCATAAATATTTCCTCCCAAGGTTTTCCCACGTCTTCCTCAGTTGAGCACCATGTGACAATTCCTTTCACAGCCTCCCAGAGTACCTTGTTCTCATCCTGATGTGCTTCTAGTTGTTGAATGGTGGTCATCGCCTGCACGAGCTCCTTGTCAGCATCGTTTCTAATTTCCCAAGCTTTAATAATTTCAGCAGTAGCTTATGCAGCTCGTTCAGTTACCTCTGCAAGTTTATTCTCACTCGTCCGCAAGGTAGTCTTCATATATTCAATATCGGCCCTCATGCAAGAAGTTTCACCTTGCTCAGCTACATGGTTATAATGCAAATACAATTAGCCTACCTATGCAGTGATGCTATAGCAAAGGATAACAATACAAGTGCACTCACTAAAGTTTATTCTTGGCAAGTTCCGCCCTCCTCTTGGTGGTCTTTAACTCCTCGGCGATCTTCTTCTTGGCCTGCTCGGACTCACCAAGTTGAGCGCGGAGGGAAATTTCTACATTTTCCCGATCCTTCTTCATGGTGGTTTGCTCATCTTTTAACCGGCTAATTTCAGCTTGGAAGCGCTTCTCAGCCCTTTCCATCCGGGTGTCGAGCTAGCTCTCAAAACAGATGCTAAAGGACTACAAGGGAGGAGAAGTCAAGGACGGGATTAAGGAAAAAGAGCAATACAGAAGAATTCTACGGGTACTCAGAGTATGTACCTTGAGCTTTTCTCCAAAATCAATGGCACCGGCTATTAGACCAGTCCATGACGAACACATCGCCTCCAATTGATGTTTCGGGTCGAAGGCTTGCTCGAGGTACTCGTCGGTCTCCTTCTCTCGGTTTTTTGCGTCCAGAAGGGCTTTGATAGCTCAGTTCTGGGTGCCACCGCTTCAGTCATGGTAACCACCTCAGCACCCATACTCGGTCAGCTCTCTCCATCAGCTTTCTCTCCAACCAGTTGTTCGGAAACTATATGTTCTAAACTCTAGATCTTCATGGGTGACGGAGTTTTTGGGGGCATGGAGCCGCCCGTGGATGCTGGGGTGGGACTTGGTGATTTCATGGCTTTGCAAACAATATGGATATTTGATCCATGTAGTATTTCAAAGCATCCAATAAAAATACTTTGCAAGAAGGGTACCTGTGGAGTCTTTGACGGGTAAACTGGCAACCAGATAACCACCGGCGGCAGTCACCACGCCTTTCCCCGATGAGCTTCCCGACCCTGATGGAGTAGCTAGCTTTTGAGGCGGTGGCGGTGTTGACGGTAATTAACTATTATTTTTAACCATCAACTTAAATAAAAGAATGCTACAAAATTAATTACCACCATAGACTAGGTGTTTAACTGACAGAATTCCATGAGTTTTGGTGAATATCTATTTCTGCAGTGTACCAGCTGAAAATAATCAAAGATGGCCCACATGTCAGGTTTACATAGAGAGAAAGGGCCACGGATGGAAAAATTATAATCTAGAAGGTTCGGGAAGCCAAACCCTGGGAGGTGGGACCCACCTGTCACTATGACAGGGGCGGGCACCTAGCCCCTAGGGCGGCCGCCCCACCCAGGGAGCCAATCAGCTTCCACCTCGCGGATCCTGCTTCCACCGCCTTTGAGGATGAATAAAAATCATTGATCAAGGTCGGTTTGATCCGAGGGCTGTGGTGCTTCCTAGGGGGCTATATGAGCAAGGCCCCTGGCCCCTAGAGGAGAGAGTTCAGAAACCCTAATTCATATTTTCCAGAGAGAATTCGCCTGAGAGGGGTCCCTTAAATGGATCTTTCTCTAGGGCACATACAAGAGAGTTTAGCTTTGTAGTCTCTATGTGAGATTAGAGTTACTCTTCTAGATTGAGAGAGTTAGAGTGGAGGTAGAAGATTAGAGGAAGCCCGGCCTGTCGGTGTCTCCTCTCCAAGCTTGTATCTATGGGGGTCAAGTCTCCTAACCCGAGGCTTGGTTCTAGGATTCTTCGACAATTCAACTTCTAATACTAAGTAAGTATGTTGTTATTATTGTTCTTTGGTTTATGAGTTTACTTTATTCGCTTCGCGTAGGGAATAGAGTAATCATTCATAGCGTAAGCGTGGTGCTTGGGCTAGGAATACTCATAGATACCCCCTATCTGGCCGGATCGGTGTGTAGTAGCGTGGGAAGTGACAATCCCATTGTTACCTTTGGAGCGCTCCTCCCGTTAGAAGGTTTGGTAGGATTTAAGTACCCTGGTCAAGCATCCTTTGTGGTGTGTCTTTTCCATCGGTATTTCCCCTTAGACCAATAGTATCATAGCTTGCCATAGGTTGGAACCAGACTATCGTCGTAGTTCTCTCTAATCGCTTATATCTTCACTACCTTGTAGTGCGGCCCAAGGATAATAGTAAAGACTAGGTTAGTCATCGCACACTTTCTCCTTGCGGATAAAACAAATACGATACACTAGACTTATCTCCAGGGTGAAGTGCTCACCGATATCCGTGCACTTACGGATTATTTCTCTTTAATTCCTTCGTGTGCGTATCTAGTATCAACAAGCATTTCTGGCGCCGTTGCCGGGGAGAAAGACGTCAGCTGAGTTAACCTTAAGTCTTGCTTTACCTTGTACCTATACTTTTATCTTTATCTTTTTTATTTCTTACCTTATTCTTCTTGTCTTTTCTATCCTTATGGATAACATAAATTCAATTCCTATCTTTCAATTTTCTGCACCCACGGAGACCAGCCTGGTGCCATGGGAGTCATCACAACCTATCCAAACCCCTAACTATAGGCTGAGTCCGCGGTTGATTGCAATGGTCCAAAGCTTATCTTTTTTTAGGAGGAGTAGACGAAAACCCTTACCTTCATATCCGTGACTTTGAGCAAACATGTGACTCTCTTCACATAGAAGGCATGTCTGATCAAACTACGTTAGAAGCTATTTCCTTTTTCTTTAAAGGGAAAAGCTAGACAATGGTATGATAAAGCCATAGGTAAGCAACAAGGAGATTGGGGATCCTTACGTTCTAATTTTTGCCTAGATTTTTACCCTAACTCCCAAATTGTCGACCTTGGAGTCAAGGTTCTAACTTTTAAGCAAGAACCTAGTGAATCTTTGGCCTCATACTAGAATTATTTTACTATTCTTTTAGCATCTAGCCCAGATCTCAGTTTACAAGACCCTATTCTTCTTCAACATTTTTATAAAGGTCTTCATAGAAATAGTAAGCAATTGCTTGATACAACTTCTGGAGGATCATTCTTGCATGTTTCGTCAGAAAAATCAAGATCAATCTTAGATCAAATCCTATCCTCTAAATTAGATAATCTCCTAGAAGAAGAACCTCAAGTAGCTGAAGCAAATTCTTTGCCAGATATACCATCTACTTCAGCTATTCCAAGTTCTGAGCAAGAAGAAGAAATTTCGTTTCCTGATTTTATGCTTGATATCGAACCCGATCTTTTTTCTGATTTTGAAAACGTGATGAACCATTATTCTATAAAGAAACCACAGAATCAGAATCACCGTAGAGAATCTTTGAATCCTTCTGAGGATATTTCTTATAGAAGCACTTCAGTAGAGCTACTATCGATCATAAGCAGTGAATGGTTAGAGGAATCTGAGCTTTCCTCTGATGTGATCCATTTGGATTCACCCTCTCTTCCAATATGTTGCTCAATTGATTCTGACCACATAGATGCTCTCTATAATCCAGTTGTGGGTATCAATATCATGTCTGCTTCACTTGCACAACATTTAATGAAGCACATGACATTAAGCCCAACTACAAAATTAATGAAGAGTCTTTCAGGACATATTGTCCCTAGTTTGGGAATTTTACATATTCAACCAATCTTGGTAGAAGGAACCTTGGTTCATTTAAGCTTTTATGTCTTCCCCATATGGGACTTCGACCTATTGATAGGACAACCTTTTAGAAGACTCCTTTATGAAGGACAAACAGGGAAATTAAATATTTGTTTTGGAAAGAAACTCCAATTCCCAGTGTCCATATCTCATTCTCTAAGTACTAGGACCGAATCTTATCCAGAATCTGACCCGCTGGAGGAATTTAAGGCTGCTTCTCTAGAGTTTTTATCCAACTCAGGTCTAGAGGATGATGCTCAATTCTTCATAGAAGAAGAGGCTGATTACTCTGAGCCTGAACCTTTAGATGAGTTTGCAGAGCCACCTAGACCTCCTATAGAGCTTAAACCTTTACCAACCGGTCTTAGATATGCTTTTCTAAATGATGATCCAGAGTTCCCTGTGACCATAAGTGATAAACTCACTCAGGAACAAACTCTTCGCTTAATGGCTGTTTTAGAGAAACATCGATTAGCTTTTGGCTACTCACTCCAAGATCTTAAAGGAATTAGTCCTGCTTTTTGCACTCATCGTATTCCCACAGATCCAAATATTCCACCTTCTAGAGAACCACAACGTAGACTCAACAATGCAATGAGGGAGGTTGTTAAAAAGGAAGTTTTGAAACTATTGCACGCTGGGATTATCTATCCTGTGCCACACAGTGAGTGGGTAAGCCCTGTCCAAGTTGTGCCTAAAAAGGGAGGCATGACTATTGTTAAGAATGAGAAGAATGAGTTGATCCCTCAGCGTACCGTCACAGGATGGCGGATGTGCATATATTATAGAAAGCTTAATAAAGCTACTAGGAAGGATAATTTTCTATTGCCTTTTATTGATGAGATGTTAGAACGGTTAGCTAATCATTCTTTCTTCTGTTTCCTTGATGGATATTTGGGGTATCACCAAATCCCTATCCATCCTGATGATCAAAGCAAAACCACTTTTATATGTCCCTATAGAACATATGCTTATCGTAGAATGTCTTTTGGGTTATGTAATGCTCTAGCGTCTTTTTAAAGATGTATGATGTCTATATTTTCTGATATGATTGAAGAGATTATGGAAGTTTTAATGGATGACTTTTTCTGGTTATGGAAAAACTTTTGATGATTGTCTTAAAAATTTAGATAGAGTTTTACAAAGATGTGAAGAAAAGCACTTAGTCCTTAATTGGGAGAAATGCCACTTTATGGTTAGAGAGGGAATAGTGCTTGGACACTTAGTGTCTGAAAGAGGTATAGAGGTAGATAGAGCTAAAATTGAAGTAATTGAACAGCTACCTCCATCTGTGAATGTGAAAGGAATTAGAAGTTTTCTTGGCCACGCTGGTTTTTATTGTAGATTTATAAAAGATTTCTCATTTATTCCTAGACCTCTTACTCGTCTGCTAGCCAAGGATGTTCCTTTTGAATTCGATGATGCATGTTTAAGATCTTTTGAAATTTTAAAGAAAGCGCTCATCTCAACACCAATCATTCAACCCCCTAATTGGTCTTTACCTTTTGAAATTATGTGTGATGCAAGTGATTATGCTGTGGGGGGCAGTTTTAGGACAAACTAAAGATAAAAAGCATCATGCAATAGCCTATGCTAGCAAAACTTTAACAAGACCTCAACTTAATTATGCAACTACTGAAAAAGAGCTCCTTGCTGTTGTTTTTGCTATTGATAAGTTTAGATCTTACTTAGTGGGAGGTAAAGTAATTGTTTATTCTGATCATGCTGCTCTGAAATATTTGCTCACTAAGAAAGATGCTAAACCCCACTTAATACGATGGATTTTGTTACCCCAAGAATTTGACTTAGAGATAAAAGATAAAAAGGGAGTAGAGAATTTTGTTGCCAAACACTTGTCTAGAATGTAGTTTGAGAATTTACAGGAACTGCCCATCGACGATTCACTCCGGGACGACATGCTCTATGGGATCAACAGATCTGACCCCTGGTATGCAGATATTATTAATTTTATGGTTTCAGGATATGTACCACCAGGAGCAAACAGAAACAAACTCGTGCAGGAAAGTCGTAATCACATATGGGATGAACCGTACCTCTTCCGAGTCTGCTCAGATGGCCTGCTCAGGAGATGTGTACCTGTTGAAGAAGAAATAAAAAATCATTAGAGATGCCATTCATCACCATATGGAGGACATTATGGGGCATTCCGCACACATACAAAGATTTGGCAACGCGGATTCTTTTGGCCAACAATGTATGAAGACACAAGAGAATTTATCCGAAGATGTGGACCATGTCAAAGTCACGACAATATCAATACAAGAGATGCTATGCCACTCATCAACAATCTTCAGATCGAACTCTTTGATGTCTGGGGAATTGACTACATGGGACCATTCCCGCCATCAAAGAAATGCGAGTACATTCTGGTGGCAGTAGATTATGTCTCCAAGTGGGTCGAAGCTCTGCCATGCAAGAATGCTGATAACATAAATTCCAAGAAGATGTTTGAAGAGATAATATTTCCAAGATTCAGAGTCCCGAGGATAGTGATAAGTGACGGAGGATCGCATTTCATTGACAAGCGCTTTGAGCACTACTTGTCTAAGCATGGAATACGTCACAACGTTGCTACCCCCTATCATCCTTAGACAAGTGGACAAGCAGAAACATCTAATAAGCAAATCAAGAATATTCTGCAGAAGACAGTAAATGAGATGGGTACTGGATGGAAGGACAAGCTTCCTGAAGCACTCTGGGCGTACCGAACGGCATACAAGACACCCATTGGGATGTCTCTTTATCAGTTGGTGTATGGGAAGACTTGTCACTTACCAGTGGAATTAGAATTCAAAGCTCACCGGGCTATCAAGAAATGGAACATGGACCTTGATGCTGCCGGAGTAAGGAGGAAAATGCAACTCTCAGAGCTAGATGAATGGAGAGAAAAAGCATATCACAATTCAAAGATTTATAAAGAGAGAGTCAAGAGATGGCATGACAAGAGAATCAAGAAGGAGTTCGCCCTAGGAGATAGGTATTACTTTTTAATTCCAGGGTAAAGCTCTTCGGACATGGAAAGCTACGAAGTAAGTGGGAAGGACCATTTAAAGTGGTAGACGCATCTTCACATGGAGCAGTCACACTTCAATATGACGAATGTACGTTATTCAAGGTAAATGGTCAACGCCTTAAATTATTTTTAGAGCCCAATAAAGAATTAGAAGAATTAGATGTTATTAATTTCTTTATTACTTAAGTATTGTTGGGCCTGACCTTTTTAGTTTTTGTTTTTTGGGGCCCAACATATTTTTTGAAATAACAAAAATATTTAGAAAATTTTGCAAAAAAGTGGACCGGAGCCGGGCTCGTGGGCCGGGCGCCCGCCCCTAGGGCTAGGCGGTCGCCCCACCCCCTGCGCCATTTCGCCGCCGCCTTTTGCCTTTGCGATTGTTCTATATTCTTCTTCTAGAAAAAGTTTATTCCTAGCTTATTCGGGCGTTTTTATCACGAGATACCATTTAGGTGCCATTTTGGTCCTCCGAGCCCTCCTATATAAACACCCCATGACATCAACCATCCTCATTCCATCAAATCATTCCTCTCTTCCTTTTAGAAGCTTGCTAGCTTTCTCTCTCCCAAGATCCAATGGCCAACCACGATAAGAGGATCATCCCCTACGGACTCAACCTCAACTCCATTTCTGAGGAAGATCCAGATTGCAAAGCTCTCATCCCAGTTAGCGATGCTCAACCCCTTGCTTCCATTCCACCAAAGCCTAATAGCTACAGTAGATCCTACTTCGCTCAGCCAGTTCTTGCAGCACCTCCGCAGCCTCTCCTGCTAGAAGATAAGTCGCTAAAGGGGCCCGTTGTCAAGCTACCGGCCGGAACCAAGCTCCTGCCGTCGAAGTACAATGAGACACTTGTTGGTGTGAAGACCAACAAGAGTGGCGAGATCATCTGCGCCAAGTACAGCACCGGGGAGTGCACCTACCTCGAAGGAGTCCGCGCTCATCCAAGCAAAGTCCAATTCCTTCCACCCAAGGAAGCTCCTAAGCACGCCCTTGCTAAATCTGAAACTCCATGCAAGCATTGTAAGACTTTAGCCGATTTAGAGAAAGTAATAGAGGCTCAGCAAGCGACTATCTCCTCTATAGAAGCCACTCTATGCCTTCAGGGTAGATTCTTTCTTCGCACGCATGAGAAAGTAGAGGACATAGAGAAAGACAGCAAGAAACTAGACAAGCGCTTAAGTGCCTTAGAGCCTCCTAAGCCAAAGAAGTAGATTGAGCCAGTCTAGCAGTTGATAAGGCACCTTCGAGATTAGTAACGAGATTGCTTAGATTCATTGCTTAGTTCAATTTATTTATTTATAATTTATTGAAAACATGTGCCTTACATGATACTGAATAAAGAGTTGGTTTCTCTTATTATTGGATATATTCCTTGTGCTTTTGTCTCCACTATATTTTATATAAAGGAAAGCAGGAAATAAGTGTGGGGGAAACACCCGATGATATAACGAACAGATTTTACTGCACAAACGAAAATTTTTGAAGATATATGACACGAGGACCCTGCACGTCGAAGTGGGCTTCGGAAAGCCACCCCAAGTGGGGTGGCTGCCCAGAGCATGGGGCGAGCGCCCAGGGTGTAAGCCCTCCTTGCTCCGTCCTTCGACCATGGTCAGGTTTGCTCCCTACACGTTCCCATTTTTATATATATACACTCTTTGTTACATTTCACATTATGAATTCTTGAGTACAACCTATTTAAATGCTAAATTGAAAAAGATAGATTATTCTAGTCATGATCTCTTTATAGACTCACACCATGATTCTTTCCTGGGAGTCTTGTTGCTATTGGGAACTTAATTTTTAGGGACCCCATATCATTTAAGTTATTGTGGAGTGAGAGATAGTAGAATCATGAGAACCTGATTTCTGATACTTTGTCACTTGGAGAATTTCTTTTACAAAAATGTTAAAATTATTAGCTATGCTTCTCCTCTGTGGTAAGAATAAAAATGCCTAATAGAGCCTTATATATAAAACTAGCACATAAGCTATTTACTTTGTGTTGAGTTTGGTCAAGCCGTGCTAGACCCTTGTTGAGAGGTGGGCCATGCCCCCAAGATTAGGATTCACACTAATCTTCGCACCCTTTGCTACTTCTACCCTGGAAGTACGCACCACCATATTATCTATTTAGATCCACTCAAAATTTGTTCTACTCCTACCCTGGGAGTAAACAATCAAAAATATATTCCCTATAGGTTTTTCCTTGATTGCTAGCCATGATTCTAAAATGCTCCAGAATGTTATTATCTTCTCACAATGTTCTATCAAAGTTCAGTGTATCTCGTTATTATTAAAAAAAGAGAAGAAAGAAAAAAGAGAAAGAAGAAAGACGAAGAAAGTGTTGGTCTTGCCTTTTGTGAAGTACAAGTTTCAGTTGCAATTCTTCAAAATCAAAGTTGGATAATGTATTTTTTTGTAAAGGAGCATTGTAGAATTATCTTGCACCCCTTCTATCTTCCACAAATATTTTCTACTACATTTATTCTTTTGAAACCACACCACATGCACGTCCTGATCTAGGGGTATGTCACTCCCCTCCTCGGATCCCATTTTGACTGGGCAACATATGCAAGGTAAGTATGCTACATCCTTGAAATACCTTCAACTCCAAATAAGCTTTTGTAGAAGTAGGATGTGCTACAAGACATTTCCTCATACATGCCTCAGAGAGATCCACAAATACCACATATGTTGAGTGACTTGAGAGTATCACATGAGGAAGAAGGTAAGCTATGCTTTTATTTCAAATGCATACAAAACTCGACGTGACAGGTTGAAAGGAGAAAGGGGCTCAGTTTCAAGCTGTTCCATTCCTCAACTACCCAAAATGGTATGGTAGACACTTGGAATCCCGCAGTGTAGGTATGACTAAGGAATAAATCTACTGTTGATGTCTTCTCTAGAGATTATGCCTAAGGTAATCCATTCTTTTCTCGAGGACGAGTAAAAGTCTAAGTGTGGGGGAGTTTGTTGATGGTAATTAACTATCATTTTTAACCACCAACTTAAATAAAAGAATACTACAAAATTAATTACCACCATAGACTAGGTGTTTAACTGACAGAATTCCACGAGTTTTGGTGAATATCTATTTCTGCAGGGTACCAACTGAAAATAATCAAAGATGGCCCACATGTCAGGTTTACATAGAGAGAAAGGGCCACGAATGGAAAAATTATAATCTAGAAGGTTCGGGAAGCCAAACCCTAGGAGGTGGGACCCACCTGTCACTGTGACAGGGGCGAGCACCCAGCCCCAGGGGCGGCCGCCCCACCTAGGGAGCCAATCAGCTTCCACCTCGCGGATCCTGCCTCCACCGCCTTTGAGGATGAATAAAAATCGTTGATCAAGGTCGGTTTGATCCGTGGGATGTGGTGCTTCCTAGGGTGCTATATAAGCAAGGACCCTGGCCCCTGGAGGAGAGAGTTCAGAAACCATAATTCATATTTTTAGAGAGAATTCGCCTGAGAGGGGTCCCTTGAATGGATCTTTCTCTACGGCACATACAAGAGAGTTTAGCTTTGTAGTCTCTATGTGAGATTAGAGTTATTCTTCTAGATTGAGAGAGTTAGAGTGGAGGTAGAAGATTGGAGGAAGCCCGGCCTGTTGGTGTCTCCTCTCCAAGCTTGTATCTACGGGGTCAAGTCTTCTAACCCGAGGCTTGGTTCTAGGATTCTTCGGCAATTCAACTTCTAATACTAAGTAAGTACGTTGTTATTATTGTTCTTTGGTTTACGATTTTACTTTATTCGCTTCGCGTAGGGAATAGAGTAATCATTCGTAGCGTAAGTGTGGTGCTTGGGCTAGGAATACTCGTAGATACCCCCTATCTGGCCGGATCGGTGTGTAGTAGCGTGGGAAGTGACAATCCCATTGTTACCTTTGGAGCCCTCCTCCCGTTAGAAGGTTTGGTAGGATTTAAGTACCCTGGTCAAGCATCCTCTGTGGTGTCTCTTTTCCATAGGTATTTCCCCTTAGACCAATAGTATCATAGCTTGCCATAGGTTGGAACCAGACTGTCATCGTAGTTCTCTCTAATCGCTTATATCTTCACTACCTTATAGTGCAGCCGAAGGGTAATAGTAAAGACTGGGTTAGTCATCGCATGCTTTCTCCTTGTGGATAAAACAAATACGATACACTGGACTTATCTCCAGGGTGAAGTGCTCACCGATATCCGTACGCTTGCGGATTATTTCTCTTTAATTCCTTTATATGTGTATCTAGTTTCAACAGGCGGCGGGGGAGGCAGTAGCTTCTGTCCTCCAGAGTTTTCCCCCTCCGTGGAAGCCATCCGGTCAGAATTGACAACAAGGATTTTTACTCGGATGACAAGATACTTTTACTTGGAATATATATGCGAGTGGGACTTACCGACGGTGCTCTAGGGGTGTTTCTTCTTCTTCATGTTCCGTTTCATGGAGTTCCAGATGGCTGGTACCTGTTAAGTGCATAGCATATTATTTAGAAAATCGATGACTTTGAAATGTTTATGGATAGCTTGACAGTCACCTATCAGCATAGTACCTATCTTGATGGTGGTGGCGCGATGTGGTCTCTTCGTCACCAGGGCACTCGACGCCGCTGCTTCTTCTTCCAGTGACCTTTTAGTCAACCTGCCACTGGACCTAATTGATTGCTGCGGCTCTGATTGCTCGATGACATCTGGAGTATCGTCCGATAGAGGATTCATTGCCAAGGCAGCAGCAGTTTCTTTTCTTCCACCATAGCATCTGGATTTACAATAGGTGGAAGCGGTGGCAGGTCTTCACAGCGATGCCCCAAGTGCTATAACGAAAAGAGCATCAGTTAGGGTACTTTTACTGTAACACCCTAAAATTTTGAAAGGAATAAAAATAGGAGAAATATGATTTTTATATATTTTTGTGAGCATGCAAATTTAGAATGATAATAATTTTTATAAATTTAAAATCAAATATAAGGGTAGAAACATGATAGAGCATTCATGCTGCTGCATTTGAAATTTTGTATTAAGTGGTTTAAATCAAATTCAAAATGGATTTAAAAATCTTTTGAAAAATTGCTTTGAAAAATTGGAAAAGAAAAAGAAAAGAGTTTTTCTGTTGTTCTCGGCTTTCGGCCCGCTTACCCGCGTCGGCCTCGGCCTGCCAGCGGCGGCCCGTTTTCTTCTTCCGCGCCCCGCTCCCGCTTGGGCTAAGCCGCGGCCGCCGGCCCAGCTAGCAGCCTGCACGTTCTCCCCTACCTCCCGAGTCGCTAACATCCCGGACCCATGTGTTAGGCGCCTTCTTCCTCCCCACGCTGCCGGATTCCTTCCCTTTCTTTCCCGATCCGAGTCGATCTTCCCAATCTCTTCCTTTCCTTCTTTAGCTGTGCTCCCGGGCTATAAAAACGGAGCCGTGCACCCCTCCGCAAACCATCTCGCCTTGTTGTAGTTGCTGTGGTGGCCGGGAGCTAGGTCACCGTGAGCTCGAGTTCCACCGCCCGCCATATCAAGCCGCGCGCCTTCCTTGCCTTGTTCTTGGTCTCAACTTTGCCGTGGGTAAGTTCGCCTTGGAGTTAGCTAGCCGTGGGTGTTTTTTTTCTTCGCAATTTGGTGCACCGTAGCGCGAGATGGCTTTTCCGGCCATGGCGCCGCCGCGCGAGACGCCATCACGGTGAAGTCCGGCCGGAGCGCCGCCGGCCGTTTCCTTTCTCACTCCCCCGATTAGATCTAGGCCGTTCGTTTTGAATCCAACGATCGAAAATAGAAGATACCCGTTCGGCTGTAATATTTGCTAAAGAAACCCTGTAAAATTTAAGTTATAAACCCGCAGTCCAAAACGTAATAACCCGTGTTCGTTTTGATCTTTTGAAAGCGTATTTCGTCTCGGTAATTGAAAAATATGTTTTCTGATATTTACATTTTTGCCACTAATCTTGTTTTAGTCGTAGAATCTCCGTTTTAACTCCGATTTGACCCATTCAAATTGCGTTAGGTTCATATTTGTGAGCTCTACATGATTATAGAACTGTACAGTAGGTTTGAGTTAATTAATTTTCGAGTTTATATTAAAGTATTTATTTTTCTATAGGAAATCTTCGTAAATTCATAACTTCGTCGTTTTAGCTCCGTTTTTCGTGATCTTCGCGTCTGTATGATCCTAGCGAGTTGTAGATTCATTTTAAAGACTTTTTATATTATTTTCTTACTGTTGGTGTACTGTTCTAATTATAGTCTTGTTTGTTTATGCATGATTGCCTCTGGATGTATGTTGTTGCTGTTGTTGATCGAGTATAGATGGTGAGCAATTCGTTGGGGATCAAAAGCCTTTCTACGAGCAAGATCTTCAGGACCAGTTTGAGCAAGGCAAGTATAGCATGGGATTATCCTTGTTGTCCTATTCACATTATGCAAATAATATCATTATGCATCTATTCCCTTGTTAAGGATGACTTAGTGTTGATCTTACACCTTGATACCTATTATATTGCATTGAGTAGTATGGCTAGTGCTTAAACATGGACTATGATCATGTAAATTGATTAATGGAATATGCAACAAACATTAAAAGATGATTTTGATTAATGTTTAAAGGGGATTAGAGCATGGGGGTTACTTTTGATGCTCTAATTACTCTCCATAACGACTCATCTATAAGCGAACATCCGGGATTTACAGTACAACTGTGGGGGCTATATGGCTCTGGCTTTAGTCATATAGAAGGACCTTTTCTAGCTTGTTAGTGGTAACCTTTTTGGCGTAAGAATGGCTTAACGAATCGGGTATAGTGCGGCCTCTGTCCTTATGTGTATAGGCTGTGGGTTATTGTGCCATTTGGAAGGGGGGCTCTACATCTGTTTGCCGAGTAAATCTAATGGCCCTAACTTGTTAGATGAACCTTCGAAAGACTTCATAGTGTTTCCCTGCCTGCTCACCTTGGTAGTGTTTTGGGAGTAATTAACCCGGGCATATGGGCAACACGACTCACAGTGAAAGTGTACAACCTCTGCAGAGTGTAAAACTGTTATAACAGCCGTGCTCACGGTCACGAGTGGCCTTGGACCCTTATGGAATAGTTGATAATTATTAATGGTTATGTTTTTGCTATTCATCAATCATTTCACATGGATCATATGTTTATTGTTTACATTGAGACATCTTGATGCTATTGATATGCTAAAATTATACTAACTAAAAGTTACATGCTGATAAACCAATGTTATGCCATTTGAGCCTCATGAACCCCATGTTACACTTGTTGAGTACGAGATGTACTTAGCTTGTTTATTTTTCTTACTTGGATAAAAATCCCAGATGGGTAACAGATGGTGCTAATAGTGACTACTACGCCTACTTCCCTGAAGATTACTAGACTTGCAGTCAACCAGTCAATGTGCCTGTGATTGGAGCTACCACGAGAGTTTATTATTTTTACTTCCGCTATATTTGTGTAAAGACTATGTGTTAATTATCATGATGTAATAACATTTGTGATGATACTTCCATTATAATTTGTTAACTTATGTGTGATTGATCTCTGGGCACACATAAGAGTATGCATTCCATTTGGTCTTTAAATGGGTGTGACATTTACTCATCTATAACGTAGGATTGGTTCGACGCTTACCGATGGAGGTGGATGTTCAGCATCGTACTCGTCAAACTCTAGTGGGAGATAGTTGACTCCTTTCAGAATCTTCTGTACCCGGGTGAGAACCTCCTCGTCCGAGAGTTCTTCTTTCAACATACGAGTAGGATCCTCTATCTCGAGGTACTCGAAGCCATAGTGCACCATATCTTTAAGGGGTTGCACTCGATGCTTGATGAAATTCGCAAGGATGGTAATGCCATTCAACCCCTTGTTCTTGAGAGTCTGAATCTTGAGAAGATGTGGCTTGATTTGCTCCTTTTCATCTGCAGTTAGATCATCGGTCCAACTTGCAATAGGTTGCGGCCTATCAACGCCGTGCACCTTGTTGACGGCCCTTAACGTCAACATTATACCTTCAATTAATGCACAACATAATGGTCAAAGGGTTATTAGTGCATAGTTGTAGGGTTTATTCTAACAAGTTCCACGAGTTGTGTTGCTCTCACCTCTTTTGTAGAATTATTGATATTTCACCACATAAAAGTATCTCAAATGACAAAACAGATCACACCATTGTGAAGATCTTGTCGAGACGATCGAAACGGACATATCATTTGCTATATTTGGAGTCCTGACAAGAAAGTCCCCGATGAATACGCCTAGGAATTCTCTGGAATACTCCGGAACCATCACTAAGCAAGAGTTTTATGGACTAACATGACAATTTCCACAGCTTTGGTGATTTATGAATTTTCAGGGATTAAAACAGAATAAGCCAGGGAGGAGTAGGAGCCAAGGAATCGAACCAAATCAAGTCGAAATTCCGCAAGAATATTGACGGGAAGGTTCTAGAGGACACCAGAGGACACGGGAACAAAAGGGAAGCTCGACGACTAACAGGTGGGGCCGGCCGGCCTGGGCCCACAAGGAAGAGAGCTCTACTTCGCGTGACAGCCTCCAACCGACCTCTACGACGCGTCTCGACCATTGTTTCAAGTCGGTTTGATCCGAAGGCTGTGGTTCATCCCTTCAGGCTATATAAGTAGGGGCAAACCCACCCGAGGAAGAGAATCACAATCATCATTAGTTGATCTCTCATTCAGAAGGCCAGAGGGAAAGGCTAGGGTTTCCAATTAGAATATTAGAGCTCTTTCAAGTTTAGGGTTAGAATCTAGCTTTATACAATAGAGTTGAGCATGCCTCAAGATTCCGGATCGACGTCAGGAGATTTGGTAATTCTATCATTGTGTGTCATAATTATGACTTTGTTCTACTTCAATATCATTATGTTCTTATCTATTTCGTTCTTAGTTTATTCTAGTTCTATCTTTGATATAGTCTTGATTGATAATAAGTTTAGGCATAAGTTCATAGAGCGCCTAGTTCAACTCCGAATTAGATTAGGTGTAGAAGTAATGTAGACGTGGTGTCTAGATTATATTTACCTACGAATGCAACCTATTTTCCGGGCCATGTGGTAGAACGCAAAGGTGACTTTTATAGCTTCATTGAGTCCTCTGTAGTCCACTCCCCAAATCTAGGACAAGTAGAACCTGGTTACTTGGGGAAGGATTACTCTGTTCTTGAATTCCCTGAAGTAATATTCCTTATGTTTAGATGGAAGATTGAATATGCTATAGATGATAAGGAGTAGATTAGAAAACCCTGAGACTTGGTAGATAGGACATAACCCTAGGAATTAAATCTCTAACCGTGTCGCTTTAATCTGTATCCACTTGATCCTATGAGTTCTCTCTAAATATGGATTCCCTATCTTATCTCATTATCATTATCATTATCATTATCGTTATTATCAATATCATTTGGCTTACCCCTATTTAGATAGAAGTGGTTAATTGATTTATATCTATAGTATGTATTTGTAATTCTTATAGCCATATCAATTTTCTCTGTTAAACTCTATTTAGAAGCTCCCAGTGGTAGAATTATAAATAACGATACCTGGAACTTTCCTAGGTGAAATGCTATAACAGGAGTATTTTATCTGTGCGCTTGCAGATAACTTTTTATATTTTAAGTGCATTGATTATAAGTACAACCGCATTTCTTACATCGTGTTAGGGATAACAACCTAGCGGGTGTGGTGTAAGAGATGCCAACAAGCATTTCTTGCGCCATTGCCGGGGAGCTTTTTATAGGAATTATTTATATGGCTATCAGAAGAATACATCAAATATATACTCATAGATAAAAATCTTAACCAAGTACTTCTTTCTTTTCAGGATTACCCTTGCTCTATTTTTGTTTATATCTTATGCAGGGTAATTCAGGTTCAGTTGTAGTCAATCAACATCTAATCAGAAATCAACTCAACCTAGAGATCAACACAAGTGGTGAAGACAATGGCTGAAAAGACTTTGCAAGAGTTCTCTCCTCCAAGCCCTGGGAACATTCGTGTTGGGCCCACACTCTAACCGGATAACCTAGAGTTTGAACTCCAACCAAGCCTTATCAACCTAGTCCATGCTACTACATTTAGTGGAAAGGCACAAGAAGATGCTACCGCCCATCTACAGGATTTCCTGGAGATTGGAAGCACCATCATCATTAAGGACGTTGCCCAAGACATCATACTCTTCGGTTATTCCCATTCTCCTTGGAGGGAAAAGCAAAGCGGTGGTTCTATGATCATAAAGAAGACATCAATACATGGGACAAGTGTTCAAAAGCCTTTCTGTCAAAATTCTTCCCTATAGGCAAAACCAATGCCTTAAGAGGAAAAATCTACAACTTTCAGCAGCAAAAAAGAAGGAACCATTGCAGAGGCATGGGAACATTTCTAGGAATACGTCCTAGAATGCCCACACCATGGAATGGAAGATTGGTTGCTCATACAAGGATTCTACAGTGGACTTATTCAGAAATCTCGTGAGCAATTACATGCAACTGCTGGAGGATCATTTATGTCAATCACACTTGGAAAAGCTGAAATTCTTTTGGAGAAGATAGCCAAGAATCAGAGCTGGAACCCAGACAATAATCAACACTGTCAAAAGATTGAAGAAATTCCAGAAGAAGTTTGTGCACTAGCAACAAAGATGGATGTGCTGTTGGATTGGCTTGATCAGAGGGATAATTATAAAAGAGATCATCAAGCTATCCAAGATGCCTTCGATGCTCAGAATAGATGTGGAAAGTATCTAGGGATTGAATTCTCAGACAATCAAGAAAATACAAGCATCATCAACAATCCTCCCACATCAAGAAAGCAAGGATGGAATCAACAAAAAGAATCTACCCATCAAGGTAAGTACTTAGGCAATTATAATTCTTCTAATTTCAAGCAAGTACCCTTGAGAGATTTAATCTTAGAACATGCTAGAATTAATGACAACATTATTAAAAGGCTTGCCTCTAATGATAAAATTTTAGAGGATATAAATGCTAAATTTTATGACTTTTCTTCTGCTATAAAAGATCAGCTCAATCATAATAATCAGATAGAAACTAGGTTGGCACAACTAGCTGCTGCTTTGCCTTTTGCCACTAACCCTGGTCAGGTACAATCCATAACCACAAGAGGTGGCAGATCTACTCATGATCCCCCTTATCCAAATGGTACAACGAGAAGACAGGCAACACCAGTAATCCCAACAGTAACAGAAGAGAAGGACGATGAGGTTGAAGTATTGGAGCCACCAGTACCAGAGATGATGCAAGATTTCCATGACTCCAACATCTTACCATTCCCACGTAGAAAGCGGAAAGCTAAGGCAGATGAGCAGTTCAGTAAGTTTGTTGAAGTAATTCAAAAATTATATATCAATGTCCCTTTGTTAGACGCTCCATAGGTACCCACCTACGCAAGATATATAAGAGATATCCTCAACAACAAATGACCACTGCCCACCACTAATGTAATCAAGTTAACGGAAGAATGTAGTGCGGCCATCCTCAACATGTCACCAGAGAAGAAGAAGGATCCAGGATGCCCCACTATTGATTATTCAATTGGAGATCAACATTTCGATAACGCGCTATGTGACCTTGGAGCAAGTGTTAGTGTGATGCCCAAGTTAGTTCTTGACAAGCTCCAGCAGACAAAGATTGTCCCAACATCAATGTGTCTACAACTAGCCGATCAATCTCTCCGTTATCCAATAGGAATTGCTGAGGACATTCCGGTTAATATCAGAGGATTCTTCATACGAGTCGACTTTGTGGTGTTGGAAATGCATCCAGAGTTGAAGGTGTCACTCATCCTTGGGAGACCCTTTTTGAGCACGGCAAATGCCCACATTGACGTTGGAATTGGAGAAGTCAAATTCAACATTAATGGACGAGAAGAATGCTTCCCATTTAGATCGAGGCCTAAGTTGAACCTGAAGGCAAATATGATAAGTGAAGAAGGAGACAACCAGTCATCAAGGACATCATCCTTTGGGCAGGATGACACCTTTGAAGAGTAATAGAATTTGGGAAAGTCCGGTTCGGTGGACTCTAAAATTCCAAACCCTCGCTGAAAGGTAACTCGGTAGTTATCCATATTTACTTTCTTGCATTTACTTTTTGATCTTCTACATTTATATGAAAACAAACTAAAAATATAAAAATATAAAAAAATCTATGCCACATGTAAATAATTTTTACGGAGTGAAAACCCGAAAGAATTTTTACAGTGGTGGCTCAAAAATGTTGTCCCTAATTCTCCATGCAAGTTTGTTTCATGAAAGTAATTTTATTCTCTGCATGGTAAAAGTTTTTCTCACCTTGGGCCCACAGATCCCATGGGATCTACTATGGAGTTTACCTCATATTCTTTGCCTTGCCATCATTCCTGCTACATCGTATCAAATTCACGTACGAAGGGATGAGAATTCAGCTTGAGAATGCAGCAAAATAGAATAGGAATAAGCACCACAAGTGGGGCCGGCCAGCCCCACATCCTAGGCCGGCCGGCCTATCTTCCCCTCCCCTATAAATTTCCATCTCCCACTGCCTTCTCCTCTCACACCTCAACCTTCCTGTCTTCTTTTCCTAGAGAATTGCAGCTTCGAGCTGCTTTGCTAGCTAAACCATTGGAAAGGAAGAGAGTTTTGAAGAGAGAAGGGAAGAACTGTTGGAAATTAGAGTTTTGAGACTAGGCTTAAAACAAGTTTAGAGAAGAAGTACTGTAAAATCTGTTCTTAGAAACTCTCTAGTAGGCTAACTCTCGGACAACTAACTTTTGGACAGCTGACTCCTAACTGATTACCCTAACCTATATTTGCAGTTCCTTTTGTGTGTTTGTCTATTCCTTGTGTGATAGGATGTCGTTCCTCGGTTTTAGGCATCTGACTAGGAGCCAATCCAAGAGGGCTGGTTCCGACATGGACATGGACACACCTGCTTCGTCATCAAGAGCCTCCCCAGCTCATCCTTCCGTCGATGACACCATCAAAGAGCTCATGGCAGAGAGGGATGTCCGGCTACGTGGCCGAATGGAGAAGGACAAATTTTGAAATATCAAGGATAGGACATACAAGTTGACACTAACATACCATCCTCAACTCGTACGAGACACAGATATGGATGTTGAGTTCAACACAATCTTTGCTGCAATAGGCTGGAGGAATCTTGTTCCGATAAATGAACCGGGTGTTAAGCTGCTCATGATGGAATTTTTGTGCACCTTACAAATTCTTGAGGCTGGGGCTGGGGTGAGTTTTCGCATGTTCAATAGGCAGTTTACTTACACCTGGAGAAGACTTAGCGATTTGCTAGGGTTTGATTCAGATTGTGTTCTTGACTTCAATGTTGCTCTTCTTGATTTTCGGAAAGAGCAATTTTGGAAAGAAATTTCTGATAAAGATAATTGCCATAGACCTAGAAATAGTGATCTTTAGCTGCCAACCTTCTATTTTATTCATAGATTTATTTCCTCGACTCTATTCCCTATACCTGAAACCCAGACCATTAGGGAAGATGAGTTAAAGATACTTTTGCAACTGTGAACAAACCGAAGATTTCCCCTGTTATAGCCATGATGCACCAATGGTTAGAAGTTTTTGGACCTATCAAAGGGGATATTGAATGTACATCTTTGATTTTTCGTATCGCTAATAGATTAGGGTTAACAAATAACTGCATTATTTCTCATATCTCTGAACCTCGCTCAATGATGGATTTAGATTTCGTTAGGCAGGCTCAGATTTTAAAGAAAACTAACAATATAATTTTTATGAGGTATCACAGTATGATTTCTGAGATCCCGCTTCCTAACCCGGGGCTCAGAATCTATGCCGTCAGACTATCTTGTTGGTTTGTAGCCTTTACCCCTGAACAGGAGGAGTACATCTGCCCGACTTGCGAATGCGCCGCCCATGCACTACTACGGGGCAGATCCAACACCAGAAGGTCCGGGATACACTGCATACACCGATCAACAGGGCACATCAAGACACCATCATCCATGGGCACCCTTACCATCACATCACTCATCAAGATCTTCTCAAACAGATTCTGAAGAGGGACACAGAAGGTCC